>VZTB01017297.1:531932-544418 GCA_013397245.1 Thryothorus ludovicianus | reverse complement strand
CTGTCCCCTCCACTGTCACCATCACCATCCACATCTCTGTCCCCTCCACTGTCACCATCACCATCCACATCGCTGTCCCTCAACTGTCACCATCCCCGTCCATATCCCTGCCCCCTACACTGTCACCATCACCATCCACATCACTGTCCCCTCCACTGTCACCATCACCATCCATATTCCTGTCACCTCCACTGTCAGCATTACCATCCCTGTCCACATCCCTGTCCCCACCACAGTCACTATCACCATTGCCGTTTATATCGCTCTCCCCATTCCTATCCCTGTCCCCATCCCCCTCTGCGTCCCCATCCCCATCCCTGTCCCCATCCCCATTCCTATCACCGACCCCATTCCTATCAGCGTTCCCTTCACCACCCCAGTCTCCATCCCAGGCCAAATCCTTGCACCCCTTCCTCTTCCGCATCCTCATCGCTATCCCGTGTCTATCCCGTGTCCATCCCGTTCCCATCCCGCCCGCAGCCCGAGGCAGCGCTGCCCGCTCCGCTCCGTGTTCCGCCGGGAAGCCCCGGGGCCGCTCCCGGCTCCTGCCCGGGGAACGGGGCAGCGGAGGGAGCGCTCGGCACAGCGGGGAAGAGCCGGAGCGAGCTGTTAAAGCCGGGCTCCTGCCGACACCAGCGGGGCCATCCCCCCGCGGCTCCCGGGCAGCTCCGCCTCGGCTCCGGGAGCAGCGCCGGCTGCTCCAGAGACCGACCGCCTCTGGGGAGGGAATGCTGGAACAGCTCTGATGGAGCAGAGCTTGCTCCGGAGACACAGGCATTTACACAGCCTCTCCCAAAAGATAAGCAAGTAAAAAAAAAACTAATTTGAAAAAAAATTGGAGGAATAGAGAAGAGAGCACAGAATGAAGAACTAGAGATGGAGAAGTGGGACGGAGCTTGAAACCAGTCTGTCGGAAAACGAAAAAAGGAAGAAGTAAAACCAAAGTTTGCAAGACCTTGAGAAATGTACTAAAATGCAGTGAGGTGGTGGAATCTTAGTTTCATAGTTACCATAATCTTTACATTCTGTGATACAAAATCTCACGGGACCTGAAAGTAGTGGCAACTAATTAATTTTTTTAAAAAGAGGTCTAGTTCACTATCAACACACTTTTAAGAACATAGAAAAGTGTTAATGCTTAGGCATGCAAACTGAATGAAAACAAAAATTTGAGATATATATGTTAGTGACTAACAAGCTGTAAAAGGAAATAGTAGACAAAGCCTATCAAAAATATTGAATAAAATGAACTATTATAGGTTTAGATGAAATTGCAAAATCAGATTCTGGTCCTGTTTGGTTTGGTTTTGTAGTCAATGTTAGTACTCTTTGTAATCAGTGGTGATTAATATTTAAGAATTAAGCTTACAATACCAACCTAAAGATAACTAGATGTATGTCACATCTTCAAAAAAAGAAAAAAACAAACTTGAAGGACTTTTAGCGTGAAACTCATTTGGGCTTTTTTTGTGAGCCTGAATTTCCTAATCCAGCTGAATTTCTTTTTGCATATAGTAGCACTAAGAGATATCCAATAATTTTGATGCTCCATAAAACTAGTTGTTAGAAGTAGCAAGATACAATCTCTCCCCCAAAGCATTTATAGCACCAATTACACAAGGACATGAAGTGAATTATGCTCTTGGTTCAAACTGTCCTTTTTTGATGTACTCTGAGTATGCATTATAAATACAGTATTGATCTGTTGTTCTTCTGGCCTCATTATGACTTACTGGCCTTTCAGCCAAAATGTGCAATATGGTGCTTTTACATGATATTGTGACTTTATAACTTTGTAAAGAGATTTTAGATAAACTGAATTTCTTAGATAAAGCTTCAGGAAAGCAGCAGTCCTCTTGAAATGGTGCATTCTGTGGAATTCAGAGGAGTTGAAAAATATATAAAAGGTAACTGCAAAAATGTGTGTGCATCTCACAGCATCTAGTTTTCTTGGGTCTAGCAGATCTTTGTTTAGTATTTATACAGAGACTCAGTAAACTTACATGGCTTATCCAAGGTCAGTCAGTCCATCAGCAGCAAAACCTGAAGAAAAAAACAAAGAGTTATGACTGCAGTTCTCTAACAGAGAAACTGCATGGAATATTTTTCCTATAGCTAATAGTGCCTTTTCTAAATAACATATTGAAAAATATTATGCTTAATTTATATTAAAATGTGGTGAATGTTTTATATTTAAAAAATACAACAAAAAACAATGCATTTGAACAGGGAGAGTAAATAAGGCAGCAGGGAAGGCTGAGATTTCCAGGCTCTTGTGTCTTACCTGAACATGCCTTGGCAGGAAAGCTCAGCTTGGTTTGCTGTCCCTGGAAAATGCTCTCCCACAGTGACTGGCTGTAGTGATGACAAAACATCTGTGATATGCAGATTTTCTCTCTGTTTATGCTTTAGTCTCCTTTGACAGTGGAAAACACTTGAAATCTCACCTGGATTAAGACCAGCTTTCCGGGTATAGCTCCATGTGTCCTCTCATATATATCAGTTTTCTTCTTTAGGAGGCAATACAGCATAGTGCACCCCAGTGTGGCAACAAACAGAGTTAAATCCACCTTGCTGCAGCTCTGATTTTCAGCATTTCGACTGGGGCAGGCAAACAGGAGGGCACTGGTGTCCTTCAGGTGGAGTGCCAAGATTTCTTCACCACAGGATGAGGTGCTTAGGCTGTGGGTCCTGGGGTGTTTTGAGATAAACAGGTCAACATGGTCAGAAGCTCAGAACTTGTAATCATTACACTTAAAAATATCACAGGACTTCCGTATTTTTAGCTCTTGATTAAGTAATTTGCTTCCTACTGTCAAAGTTCACATGATGATCTTGTGTCTTCTCTAAAAGAAACTATTATGAGAATGATTTCCCTTTTGTTTTTACTGTGTCTTTTTCAGGAATTAGATTTTAGCAAACATGTAATAAAACAATATGTATCTTGAAAGCATACACATACTGCACAACAATTTTTCTTACTGTGTTTTATATATGTATACATACATAGCATTTTCATAGGCAAAGCAAAATTATATCTATTTCTCAGCATCACTGTAATATTTTCAACAGATGAAACATCCACAAAACTTGCAAACCTTCCAAATAGCACTTATCAAGAAAATTCAAATTTAGTTTCTGCTCATATATATATTCTATTTACAAGAACATAAAATCTGATTTGGAAGAAATAGATCAGATCCCAAGAATGAAATCTAATACTCCGTTGGTCTCATAAAAGAGCTCTACAAAGGAATTGAATCTACTTATTATAGAGAAGTGCTTGCTTCAAAAGGATTTGGAACAGATCTTTGATGAACAAGATGCTTATGTTGATGAACAAGGCAAAGCAGCAGAAGAAACTGTACTAAAAATTCAAACTGACAAAGTCAGTTTTGATCAACTTCTGTTCTCCTTAGGGAAAGGATACAGTCTGAGTGTTCAGGACTAGACTCGGTGTAGGATGCATGACAGTGGGGTGATCTCCTGTCCTCTTGGCTTAGATCAAAAGTCCATCTAGCTCAGAATCCTGATGTCTCCCCAGAGTCTCATAAAGGATGAAAAATGGTGTTGGAAACAAGGGAGTTGTTTCCATGGTGCATCCTTCTAGTTTTTAGAAATAAACGGGTACCAGCATCCTCATCTGGAAGGATGTAATTCAGTCAATGCATTTAATGTCTCTTGGTGGACCCATGAATTTGGCCAATCCCTTTTGTGAACCCAGTAATGCAAGAGCTGTTATGGATTTATTGAGGCAGAGTCTTGTGACATAACAGAAAATGTTTTGTTTTGCTTGGGTTTAGGTTACTGGATAATAATCTTGTCACACAAATTGTAATCTTTATTCCACTTCACCTTCTTTGCATTATTTGAGTTTTACCTGTCTTATATTTTTCCTCAAATGTCCTTGAGGTGTTCTCACATCCCAAGTCCAGCTTTGCAAGAAGCCTCTTGTGACTGAGGGAAGGATTTTATTGTTCAATTATCCTCACTGCCTTCCAGTCCTTCAGGTCCAATTCTTGAGAGGCTGAAATGGAAACATTCATATGAATACATGAAATATAGTTAGACTGTTAAAGTTACAATTTCCATCCTGTTTTCAGTCTCTTTTTTGTGTATTTACAAACATTTTGTGCTTTTGACCTTTGTTGAGCTGTTACATGGCTATTTTCTTAAATATTTTACCTGATGGCAAGGCTCTAAGGAACCTTAGTGCTTAAAAATTTATTATTTTGAATAAAATCTATGCTGATCACTATGAGAACTACTAGTACTTACAGGAAAAATGTTACTCTGCAGATGTAATAGAAGAAAAAACCACAAATATTTCTGTGATGTGATTTTTTATCAACCATTACTTTTAACAGCTGTAGAAAATTAATTGGAACTGAGAGCTTTTTCTGCTTCCTACTGAACAATACTTGCAAATATTAGCTAGCTAATAAAATTACAGATGAGTAAAACAACTCATTTGGGGAACTTGTCATCACTTACTTCAGTCTCTTTACTCTGCTGATTTATAATAGGAAAGAAAACAGGAAGCTTAATTGGCAATGGGATTTCCCAGACTGAAAATTACTAAAATGCTATCACTCAATTATTTTCAGTAGATGAGTTGTGATCATTAACTGTTTTAAAAAAAGACAATTTAAAAAACCATTTGAAAACCTATTCAAGCAAACCAAAAAGTAAATGGAAAGTAAACCTTTTGGAAGTGTTCTGAATTACAGAATTACCATGCCATTGAGAGAAATCATATGTAGGAGTGGACTGCAGGTGCAGCCTTCATGCACACTGAAAACCAGAGAGCCATCTGAACACCAGGGCTGGCAGAAATGCATGTGTGAGCATGAATTCCTGTCCTGCAGGAAATGTGATCCAAAAACACCAAACAGGCCCTAACAGAGACCCAAAAGTGAATTTTATTTACATTGAATTAAAGCAATTCTTCTAAAGGTCAAGTCAAGCAGTTCTCTCAGCACAAGCCTAATCAGATGGAACTGCTGATAATCTGACCCCTCATGTTCAGAACACAGAACAGATTTTACATCTGTGCTTTTGCACATTCCTGGGTGAATAATCACAATGATTCACGGAGGCACATTGCAACATAAGGTGGTATTCAAAGGGAATGGAAGCATTGCCCAACATGGCAATAGGGAACTGATTCCTTGCTGGGAATGCACAATGCTCCAGAGGAGGCAGGAATTCTCCTTGGAAGGGCCTAAAGCAAAGGAATGAATGTCCCACGTTAATTCTTACCCCATTAGCAAGGGACACCTCCTGTGGATATGTGGGTTCTATAGAGGGAGCACACAAATGCGTTAAACTGGAAGCTGCTCTTGCAGGGAACTACAGAAAATAAAGTTTTGTTTTTCATATCTTCTAATTTTAACACCACCAGTCTTCTCAATACGGATGCTCTTAAACTACAACAAAAATGAAATTTTATCAGGTGAGGAATTGCATGGACAGAGCAACTGATTTGGGGCTTTGCTGGTGCATGATTTTTAGACCAAAAGGTTTCAAAGTGTATTGTTCATAAAGGTCAAGTCTGTTGGCTTGCTAGGATGACACACCAAATAGAACTGGCATGTAGTGCTCCAGATTTTATTAGAGATTTTAATGTCCCTATTCTCACAGTAAGGACTAACATAATTAATGTAAACTGTTTGTCTAGAAGATTTTGTTCAATTTATATATTCATTAGCATAATTTACCAGTGTGTTTGCTTTTAATACTGTTTTTTAAAGCAGCAGAGTGAGAAAAACACTCGGATACAACGTGTTAGTTTTGATATATTTTTGATACTGGACATGTGAAGACCACATCATTAAAAATTAGCTGTGGCCTTCTTCAAAGACATCCACATGATCCTCACTCACAGTGTCAGACACAGCACTGTGGAGCTGCAAATCAGCTTTTATACTTTTTGGTGATTCATTAAGGTATTATTTCAGGAAAATTTCCTATGGTCTTTGAGCAGGACAAGCAAAGAGCCCCAACTTTACAGAAATGAGCCAACAGTTTCTTTATATATTACCAAACAGATAGAATAAACCACATATGGAGGCATCCAGCATTCAGAAATAGTGCCTTGAAATTGTTTCCATTTTGTATGCAAGCAGCATTGTCACTAGAAATAGATTGAGTTATATACTTGTTGAAGAACACAGTATTTTTAAAGTGTTCCACTGCTGACTAACTTAAGTAGCATTGTATATTGTTTCTAAATAAATCATACATCCTAATAAGAAACTAGGACTGCAGATAGCTGTGATAATTGAAAGGATGCTGCACGAGCTGTTCATTGCCTTCCCCCAGCTCTGGTGGAGGGAATGTTCCCTATTCTGTGAGAGAACGTTCCCTATCCTGCTAGAAAGAAGGCAGCCAAATAATTTAACCCATCAGAAGGGGTATTTTTAGTTATGTTCAGTTTGTCTAGAGATAATTAGAGAGTGCTAATCCATGCTTTTCTGATAGAACTGTGGATGTTATAATATTCCGATTATTGATAGTATATATTCAAGAAGCACCCTGCTGCATCCAGAGAAGAACACCTGTCCATGTGAGATCCAAATTCTCCTCCTAGCTGTCCTCTCCTCCCTGCATTACCTCCAAGTAAATACAGTAAGAGTAATGTAGCACAATGACCATAGATGTGATACAATAACCTTAAAACATCTATTGTCTTCTGAAAGCTAATCTGAGGAGTCAACAGTTTGGGTCAGCTGAAGATAATATATCTTTATCAAAAATCACACACCAAGGAGAAATCCAAACACATACAATATGAGTGTTTCTAAACAATCCTCTTGTGAAAAGCCATTTAGAGTAAGAGGTCAAATATTAGCAGCCAAATCCTCTCAAAAGTTGATAAGCAACAGTGAAAGCCAGAAAAAAGTCTCAGAATAGAAAACTATTTTGTTTACCTGTCACACATTCTATTACTTGCAGTTTCAAATGTTTGGGTAGCAAAAAATCTCATGGTGCCATTGTACTCTCTCTGACTCTTCATGGTGCTTTTTTGTGAAATGACCCACTAGGTTCACCTTGATTCTCTTTTCCAATTCTGCTTTTCTTGCTCTGGTGCTTGCCACTGTTTTAAGGCCACTTTTTATCCTTGTGGGCTTCTGTGCTCTGCTGGAAACATAACTGCAAACTGCTGACACACTGGTTTTATTTAGCACATGGCTGACATATCTGAAAAAAAAAAAAAAAGACCACTAAATTAAAAACTGATTTTACATAAATTTGTGAGTTATCATGGCTTTTACTCAAATTAATGTTCATGACAGAGCCAGTCTGGAAGTTGATGCAGGTCAGGCATTTCCAGCTGTGACTGATTTAAATCATCAGTTCAGTTAAAGTGTGTAAGTCACATGAAAAAGGCAGCAATCCACATTTGTTCCAGCCAAAAAAGTAAATAGGTGCAACTGAGAACACAAAATAATGTTTCTATTATACCAGAAAGCCCAGATTTTCTGATCATGGGCAAACTATGCACGGCTATTCCTTGGCTCCCAGGTGTGAATGTGTGGAGCCTGTGCAGCACAGATACAACTCAAGGGCAGAGCTTTGTGCCCTGCTTTGCAGCTGTGGGAATTCTGCTGCCGTCCTTCTGCTGGTTCACTTACTAAAGGCATTTTAAAGGGCTAAGATGTGATGAGAAAGAACAGAATAACACCATACAGATAACCAATTCTGAATGGAAAATCAATCTGTAAATACGAATGCAGTTTCCCTCGACTTTTGCAGATTTTGCCTCAGCCCAGAACATTAAGTTCTTGAGGCATCACATTTTCAGTCATATTCCTTTTCTAGGTTTGTCTTCTTCTACATGATTTGCTGTTATTCCTACCTAATAAAATAAGCAATAGTGGTGTTATCATTATAATTATCCAAGGACACAAACAAGGCCCAATTTATAAATTTCCTTTTCCTTACACACCTTGTTTCAGTGTACCTAGAATTATAGCTGGTTTTTTTTTCCCATCCTTCATTTAGAAAAAAATATGGTTGGACTAATTATATTTTGAAAGTTAATGGTTTTAGTTGATCTACGTTAAACTCTTGGAGAGCAGCCACATCAAATGAGTTCCTGGTAATTTGCCATGACTTCACCATGTGCAGCTCCATGAAATAACATGCCTCCCATATGGCTGTTGCTATAGCTATGCCAAAATCAACCAATTACACTTTAATATTGCTTGTGGCCCTTCTAGGAGGAAATCTATACACATCCTTTATCTGGGTAGATGAAATGTTTTGGGGTTTTTTAGATCTTTGTAGTATTTTCTCAACTATTGGAAAACTTATTTATATAACAATACTCAGAACATGATGGTTAAGTGATTAACCAGTGTACTTTATAATAAATACTTACAAATAAGGAATATTGTCTAATGGATAACCTAGACATGATTTTTCTTGGCTGTTTCTCTACCTTTTATTACCATGTTTAGCTGGGCTTAAGGACTGCTCAGTGTGATGTACTGGGTATAAAGGTGTCTTTTAAATTCAGTTTATGCCAATCTGAATGGCAACATGCTGATACAGGTATCAGATTCTCAGCCCTTCTGGGCATTTCCAAAAATCCTTCCACCCCTGGAGCTTCCTTTTGTTTTTGTTTTTGTTTCTTTTTCTCTTGCACTTTACTGCACTTCCCAGGCCTGGATCTATATATGGATTCACAGCGTTGTTCTTTCTGCATGTTCAAGGGCAGGCCATTAACTGCATGAAAACGATCCAGAGTGAGCAGGATGCTGAAAAGCTTCCCACACAGCTTAGCAAGGGATTTGTAATGCTTTTGTCTAGGTACACAATTCTTCAGGCTGAGGTACTTGTGTGAAATTTTAATACTTAGCATTGCTGGAGCTGGTAAACCATACCCGCCTCTTAGAAAACTGTGGAGCCACACCACTAATTTGTATAACACTTGCAAAAAGCTGTCTGCAAATTCCTTCTGTCTGAATCAAACTGTTAGACTGCATCTCTGTTTACCTGTTGATTAATATAAATACTTTCCTTCTGACTTTAATCCTCTCATTTCTTATTCATTTGTATTCACCTGCATTCCCTTGCTCTGTGTTTACATTGTAAACTGCCTGGAGGCAGATGGCAACAGAAGGAGGATGCTCTGCAATGGTAATTACTTTGTTATCATGGATGTTTAGGAAAAGATCACCTGCAATCCAACTGTGCTTACAAAAGCTGGACTTGGTGCATCATAGAAGGATGCTGTTGCTGGAATATGTGTGCTGCACAGGATTTCACAGGATCAAAAAGGTTGGAAAAGACCTCTAAGGCCAGGCCAGCATCACCATGCTCACAGATAGACCATGTCCCCAAGTGCCACATCCACCTGATTTTTGAGCACTTCCAGAGATGCTACCAGATAAAAGCAATCTAAGCTTTTTCATTCCCATTTTATTGGTGAGATTGAGAATATACTAAAACATTGACTCTACACATTAAAAATTTTGTTTCTGGTACACCCTGAAACAATGAAAAGCTTTTCATAACTCAGGAACTGACTTCTGGCCAAATAAGGATAAAAATATTCAGAAAATAACACCATGAGAACAGACTGTAGGCTTTTCTACTGCTCCTGTACCAAAGAAATAAGGTTGGAAAACCTTTCCATGAAAGAAATATACCAATCAGCACAGCAATCCTGCTGGATCTAGCTGAATTTCAGCTCGATAGGCTCAATTTTGTAATTTAAGCGCAAGACTTCTATGCTAAAAATATCCACCAGGATAATCTAGATACCAATGCATAAAACTACAAAAGGTCTATACAGAAACCAGTATTGAAATTTAGATTCATCTGTTTGAATTTGGATGAGTTAATATATCAAAATTGTGTTTATGGTCCAACAATGTGAGATAATATTGCTTAAAGAGAAATCTTACCCCTTTATTTTGTTGGACTGCTGCCTGAGTCCACAGCCACCTGAAAACTGCATCTGGCAAGGCTAATGAAATGAAACATGAGATCTCATGGCCAGGGAATTCAGTCTTTCAACCGATTCCCCTGAAACTGTGATTGACTTGGCACCTTGATACTGAGAGAAATCCTATGCTTTTTGGTCCTCAAATGTAAATTCCACAGTAATTCAGTAAACTAAAGTGCACCAGCACTGCTCTTTTTCAATGTCATTCTGCGTGCAGACTCAGGAAGAGCACACACTGATAGCAAGAGATTGCAATGGAGTTGCTTAACAGAGTTGTTTCACTTTCCATATGACCTGCAACACTGTTTTGTTCTGCTCAACCTTTTTGTTCTGCTCAGGGCCCCATCATTTCCCAGAAAACACTTGTACTCACAGGGAGGAAAAGATAAATTCAGCAACGGGATATTTTCTGTACAGTGCACTACAGTGAGAGCTTTTGGGTGTGATTTAAAGTTTTATAGTGAAATGATGCTTCTGCTAGCAGAAAGTCTCCAGCACACTGTTACAGCCATTCTACTCTCTGTCCTTTGGCTTTGCTATTAAGGTTTAACAAGACTAAACAGGAGCATTATTTGGAAATATTGGGTAATAAATGCTGGTCAGCTATGGAACACTATGACTGTTCTGTTTAAATCTCACTGCAGCTGGCTAAATTAACTCTGGTCCTGATCCCCTCTCTGCTGGCTCTGTAGGCTGTATGGCTCTGTCTTTTCCACATGCCTCAGGTTTTTGGACCTTGTTTTGTTCTCCTCTGGGAGGATACTTTAACTCCTGCAGCTGGAGCCCAAAGCTGCTCTCTCATTCCATGATTCCATCTGCCAGATGCTGCAGTTGAACCTGCTGCATGTACAACCCTGAGTACCAGGTAATAAAACTGAAAGGAGAGTGAAAAGTCCGCATAGTAGTTTATGTCCTAACTGCATTTTAGATAAATATTTACCTATGCACACACTGTAGCACATACAAAGGAAAGGGCCATTTGCACTTTCTCTGAAAAGCTTTCAGAGATATTCATCTTTAATATTCTAGCTCAGCACAGCTCAAAAGCTACACAATATTCTGCAGAAATCCCTTTCATTATCTGTAAAATGTCTCATAATGTTCTACTCATAATTTGCTTTGACATTAAAATAAAAATGTTAATATTCTCAGTATCTGCTTTCCTTGCTTATGTTCCTAATCTCAGGAAGATCTGGCAGCCCACAGAAGCCAGATGGTGACTTGAACTTCCCCAATGAACTGCCTGGCTGCTGAAAGGGATGGTTTTGCTCTCTCCTCTCTCATTCTGAAGGGCATGTACCGAGCCCTTCCTTTGCTTTGGCACCGACTCTAGTCTATCGCTCCAGTGAAAAAAGGCAAAGAGGCTATGAATTAGAGATAGCTGAAACCAGGTGAGGAGAACAAGCTTGAAGAAGGAAGCAAGACCACTGTGAGAATACTTGGAGGGTTCCCTAAAAGACATGGGGCCACCTGCAGCTACACAGCTCTGAGGTGAAGCCAGGATGTCAGACCAGGACCAGGACCAGAGTGCAGGCTACCAGAGGGACAAGGCAAGGCTAACATCAAGCCAGCAAGCAAGGCTAGGACAGCACAGACCTACAGCATAGCTCAGACAAAATCCGAAGGGCCAGAGCTGAGCTTAACTGGGTCTCCAGTTCTCTGGGACAAGGATATGAGAACTGTTAAAACACTAAGATGCTTTGAAAACAAACAAAAAGTAGTGTGTGGCTGCAGTACACCACAGGGCAAGGATTGGGCTGGAGCTGGTGTGCTCAGTACTCTGCCTTTCAAAGCCTGAAGGGTTGTGGAAGGTGGAAAGGAGACACAGAGAAGAGTACAGACTATTTTATCTATTTGAACACCTGACCCCAACAGTGCATTGTCTCTTATCCTCTTTGGGACAATGATGAGGGGAGTCTGTTGCATCTCTCCTATAAAGAGGAACTGTGGGAGCTGGGCCAGTTTAGACTGGAGAAGACTGAGAGGGGATCCCATTAATACATATAAATATCTCAAAGACAGGTGCCAAGAGGACGGTGCCAGGCTCGTTTCAGTGGTGCCCAGCGACAGGACAAGGAGCACTTGGCCATAGACTAAAGAACAAGAAGTTTCACCTCAACATGAGGAAGAATTTCTTTACATGGAAGGGGTTGGTAGAGCACGGCACCAGCTGCCCGGGGAGGGCGTGGAGTCTCCTGTACCGGAGACATTTGGAACACACCAGGATGCATTCCTGTCACTGCTCCAGGTGACTCTGCCTGGGCATGGAATGATCTCCACGGGTCCCTTCCAACCCTAACAGCCCTGTGATTCTGCGAGTGCCATGGACTGCCCATGGAGGCGGTGGGAGTCACATCCCTGGAGGTGCTTAAGGAAAGCCTGGACGTGGCACATGGTGCTGTTCGGTCACCGGTCGGACCCGGGTGATCTCGGTGGTGCTTTCCAGCCCCACCGACCCCGCGCTACACCCGCGGCACCGAGGGCCGAGCCCCGCCGCCCTGAGGGCGCTCCGCCCGGCGGGCGAGGCC
>VZTB01017297.1:480900-529507 GCA_013397245.1 Thryothorus ludovicianus | reverse complement strand
GGGCCGGGCTGGGCTGGGTTGGGCCGGGCCGGGGGGAGCATGCAGCCGCCTTCCCTTCCCCGCCCTTCGCTCTCCGCCCGGAGGGAGCCGTGTCCCGGCGCGGCGCCGCTCGCTGCTCTCGGGCCGCCCGGGGCCGCCCCCATCGGTCCCGGGCCGGGGTGCGGGACCTTGTGCGGCAGCCGGGGCCGAGGGAGGCGAGCGGGGACACGGCTCTCGCGGCTGCCCGGGGCCCCTGGGATGCCCTGGCCCGGCGGAGTCGCCGCTCTTCCCGGCCATCCTGGAGGGATCGTTTGTATTTATTTTATTTATTTTTTTTTAATGTGCGGTAATGTCATTTATTCTGTGTTACTTCTCTCTGTGGAAGAAAAAAACCCCTCCCCTTCCATCGAGCAGGCGCAGAGCAACTTCCTTAGTTTTGTCAAAGCCTCTTCCTGCTTTCGGGCTTTTATACCTTATAAGGCAGTTTTCAGTGTCAAACCTGAACCAAATCCTCTTTGGAAACGCTTCTTTTCGTTCGGCAGCTGCCGGGCGGCGGGGAGGACGCGGTGCCGGTGATCCGTAGCGCCAGGAGCGGTGCCGGAGGAGGCTCCGGGCCGGCTCCGGCGGGGCCGCGGGCGCTGGGGCCGGGCGGTCCCCGGAGGAGCGCGGGGCTCCGGGTGCGAACCGCGCTGCGGGGCCTCGGAAAGAGGAAGCGTCTCCGTCAGCCGTCAGTTTTTCATTGGAAGGGAAAAGCACTGCTGTGTTTTCAAGGCTCTTTATCTGCCGCTGATGGCATGCTGCTGCTTTAACTCGTTTTTTTTACTTTTGTTTCGCTTCTCATCCCTCTTGCTAAAAATAAAGGAAATTGTCTGAGTGCTCTGTAGATACAGATACTTATCATTCTTTCTTGAAAGGGCATATTCTTCTGCAGCCTGCTTGTTTCTGAAAGCATGTGCCCATCATCCCCTCAAGAGAATCTGTTTGGTGTAGGACATTAATAAATCAGTCTTTAGGAAGAACAGGTATATGTTCTGTGTGTGTCTGATGTTTGCATGTCTAACAGTTGTATGAAAAAGTCATTCTTGTAGTGAAAGCAGAATTAAAACCTTGAATTCTGTGGGATGGAGGAAAATTAACACAGTGGGAATGAGGGTGTGTAGCAGAGTGTAATAGAAGTATGTGAGTTTAGCATGTGTGGATGTGCTGTTTGTCTTTCAAAGCAAAAGATCTGGAACTACTCTGCCCCATGCCACCAGAGGGTTTTTCCCATCCCACATGTTTGTGTATCACCGGTAGTCCCATTAAAAGCAGTCATTATGTCTTTATAGGTTTGTAAAGTACAGGTTGTGACCACTGGGTTAGAAATTCCCTTAAAGCTTTCAGCAATGCCCTGCAGGAGCAACATGCAAGTGCAGAGCTGTGTAAGAAATAACTTTGCCATGTTGACGTGAGAGGTGTACCAAGGGACATGAGAGTTAAAACAAATGTTCCTGGGGAAGATGTGTGTCCCAGTGCACCATTAATCAACTTCACTTCAGAGGGTCTACTCTGTAATGCTCTTGAATATGATGTTAGCCAAGTCTTATTCCTGTTTAATTTATTTCTTTCCCACCAAATCTTTAAAAAATGCTCTAAAATGCTGTTTTATTGTGCATCATGCGTTTTTTTTCTTAATGCAGCCCAGTCTCTTTTACTCTCCAGGCTTTTCATTTCAGGTGCATTTCCTTGTTCAAGGTTGTTCTTCCATAAAATTCTGCTTCAAGAAAGTGAGGGTACAGATTTGTAGCACTGTAACGATTAGTGTTGGGGTGGTTTGAATTCAATAATTTCAGTAGACAAAAATATAAAGTCATGAATTTACAAAGGAAAAATGCAGTAGTTGAGGTGAATAAGAAATAAATGCAGTGGGTTATGATAGCATGATCATGCTCTTGGCTTTTTTTATTTGGTGCAGCCCTCCCAGAACATCTCACTTTTTGTGTGAGAACACAAACTATGTCAACCCTGTGCTCAGTGTAGATTAGCTGAGGTCTGAGTGTTCTGTCCTGTCTGCCAAAATGACAGAAACCAGACAAATTAAATATAGCCCCCAAAAAGAGGAAAAGAGGTTGTGTAAATACAGCCAAAACAGAAAGGATGAAAGGAGCTGCCTTGCTGAGACAGCCTTTAAATGTGCACTGGCTTTCCAATAAGTAGGCTTTTTTCAGAGAGAAGGGTTCATAATTTGTAATCTCAGGAGAATTGACCTCAGGCAGCAAAAGGGCAGGTGTAGAAGTGCTGTTGAAGTGTGTCTGCCTATATCTTGTGCTTGTAGCCACAGTTGAGTTTGTTTATCTGAGTGTTAAATTTTGGGGTTTTTTTTAATGTGTGTGTGCATTTTTGCTGGCTAAGACAGAAGGATGAGAAAGGCATTGGAGCTGTGCTTTTCAGCATCAGCCTGCACAGGTTATACAAATGATAAGGACTTCTTTCAAAGCACAAAGAGACCAAAAATACAGAAGAGATTGGGGAGATAATATGATGACTGTCTCTTGAGATTTTTAACAGCTCAGTCAGACTTTTTAGGGGTTGTCTAAGTACATATCATACAGCTGGAGCTGGGAAAAGGGTTTAATCAGTGACATGGCAATCAGATGCAGCTGAAATTCTTCCAGTGTTACATCTGTTACCCTGAAATTTGCATTCTTTGCTTAAGCAAACTTGATACCTAGAAAATAAGGTAATTGATACCTAGTAAGAGCAAGTAAATACTTACTTGTGGTTTTAGAAGCTGCTTGGCTGAAGCACTGTCATTTTAATTGTGCAGTAGATTGTTCATAGCATACAGGAATGATATGAACAATCTGGAGAGCCCAGTTAGTTTAACATAACTGTTAAACCCAGTATTATTTATTTCTATAATTGATAGCCTTGTCTAGTTTAGTTTTAAGTGTATTGTTGTTTTGTTGGGTAATCTGTAGAACAACACTGGACTTTACTGTCAGGAACTCTTTGTCATGTTAGTTGTGAATGTGGCATCACTTGTCTGCTGAGAGCCCCTCTCTCACTTTCCATTAAAAATGAGCACCTGGTCCATGAACAATGAGCTGTGAAGTAGCACCTATTTGCTATTCTGTCTGTATCCTTCAAACTCTGGCAAACTTTTGATTTTCATCAAGTCAGTAGGTATACTGTGAATGAGACTTACTTCATACTTTGGTGTATCTAAGAATTACATGGATTTTAAAACAAAAATTCAAAATAGAAAAATGAGATGGAGTTCTTCCCATAAAGTATGTGAGCAAAGTACCAAAGAAAGGAAAAGACTATTAGTCATTTCTTAATCACAGTAGGCTGCAGTCTTTAGCTCTGTGCCTTTTGGGTATTTGAATTGTTCTTGCCACCTCTCCTACAGGCAAACACAGCACTGCCTGCAAGTCATGATTAAAAGCTCTTCCTACGCCACTTTGGAATTTAGTTGATTAGGTTGACAAGTAGATTTTAACTGTGTCTTTCTGTGTGAATGCACTTTTTTCCTTCAGTGTTACTTGTATAACCCTGAATTAGCTCATTCGGGATCGCAGATAATTGCAAGTGTTCAGATTAATGGTTCTTGAGCTGAGCTGCAGTAAGAGGCTGTACAACTACTGCACTTCCAAAATGAGAACTTGATTATAGCACTGAAAGGGCTTTATAGAATATTATTTGTATTTCCTGTACCTGAACTTTGTTTTCTGCAGGTTTGTGTGCCTTTTTTCAGTGCTGCCAGGTGGATCCATTCGGTACTTGAGTGTCAGTGGTGACCAGCTTCTCTAATGTACCCGAGAGTCTTTCATTGGAAGGGTCACGTCTGTCTTTTTCTTGAGTAAATTGGTTATATGATTGTGTGGAAAGAACTCAAGCTGTTGTCATGGGTCTTGTTTTCTGCCACTTCTCCTGTGCCAAGCTAGTCCCCTTTTTTATTTCCCATGCACAGGTTGCAAAAAGTGATGTGTTTTTTTTTTAACTTCTTTCTTGCATACTAGAGGTGAATTGAAGGTTTTGGGGTTGACTGGAGAAAGATTTCCTGTTCTTGGTGGGAGCTCAGGATTTCTTTGACATCTCCTGGCAGTCTGGATTCCTGCTGAACTGAGAGCCTGGAGGGTTGAGGCTGCTCAGGATTTCCAGGGTTTCTTGATGTGGAGTTGCAAGCTGTTGTTTGGAATGAGTCACATACATCTCTGAGAGTTTCTTGTCTATTCAGTCTCTCCAGCCAGTGCTGTGAATGAAGGAGGAGTAAATTTGGGCACGCAGAACCTTGGAGAAGCAGAAGCTGGCTGGAGTGAGTTGGGGAAATTCTCTACAAACCCAATACTCTATTTAATCTGCATGCAGCTCCTCTATAGCTCTTGAGGAGAGCAAAGTATTTATGGGTTGAGTGTCTTCTGATGTGATAAGGTATGAGAGGATTGTGTTCTATTTCTCTCCTGGGTTTTGACCAGAGTGTGTTAATGATTACAAGATCCATGAAAAGCAACAATCTTCAATAGCAGCAAAATCTGTGAGGTGAGAAATCCAGTGCTATAAAATCAAGGTAGGAGAAAGTAACAGTCTGTTTTGTGAGCTCTTGAACTTTTTAGTATCTTATACTGTGCCTTGAAATTATTTTTCTTTCCTAATGTTCCAGACATGGATTATTTCTGCAGGTTTTTCAAAGCCTAAGTTATGTTTAGTATAAAGATTACAGCACTGTGATATTTTTGCCGTTTCTACTTCAACTGGATATCTTGTCATGACCTTTTGTGGGCTCGAGTCTTCATGAAAATTTTCTCTTTTGGGCTGAATTTTCTCTGTGTTGTGTCATCCCAGAAGTCGTTTTTCAGTGTGGAAAGCATGGCCAAAATATTTCCTTGATGGCATTTGGAAAAATACTCTTCCAGGGTTTTTAGAGTATCTTCAGCTTGCCAGTGGCTAAAGTGTGGTTAGGGAGGGAGGGGAAAATGTGTCATCCTTTATCCATTTAAATGTATTAAATCAATTCCTAACCTAGGACAATTCAAAAAGGAGTTGTACTAGGTTAGGAATTGACTTAATATGTTTAAAAAACATTTACAAGGAGACTTTGAAGGCTGATGAAGACCTGTGATGTCTCTTGGATGATTCTAATACATCACAGTCCATGGTACAACACTAAATGCTAAGAGTATGCAATGTAATTAGGAATAATAGGAGTTCTGTTAGGAGTACATGTATTGCTATTGAGAAACACTTTTTTTTTTAAATTCTGTCATAGTAATCAATTTGTATCTTGTTTTAGTGCATTCCAGAAGCCATTCAAGATACATGGCACCTTCCAGTCCTTCTCTTTCTGCTCCTCTTTTCTGGGGTCTCACCTGTGCTCGATACAGAGGAAAGGGGCAGTGGCGTTTCAGGGTAGAGGATGAACTCACCTGCATCCCTGGGCTGGATCTGTAAAGTTAATGATTAATGAACCTCCTCCTGTGAACTGCAGGGCTCCTGCTTGGGGCAAGGTTTGAGGTGTGCCTGGGATGGGCAGGTTCCTTTCGTGTTCCTTGGTGTGTTTGGTGCCTGGCTTGGACTTTCTGCCCAGCAAGTGTGTCGATTGCATGACTCCTATGGACATTTACTTGTCTAAATTGGTTGAAAATCCAATTTTTAGGAGTTCAGAAATTCTGCACCAGTTCTGAGTTGTAATCCATGCTCTGTAATGTTTTATAGGCACAGATAAGAAGCTTTGCAGTCGGTCTGTTAGTTCATGCAATTGGAAAGTTTCAACATAATGTTTCAAAATTTAGTTTCATCATTGTGGGCTTTCTTTGGGACTTGATAAAAGGTTTTGACAATTTCAAGCAAACTTTTTTCAAAAAAACTTAAATGAATGCTTGTCCAAAATTAGAAGACTTTAGGGAGACAAGGTTAATTTCAAAGGTAAAATAACTAAAAACATGCTAGCATTTGTCACCAAGGAAATTCCAAGTTCTTCTCTGCTGTATGCAAGAAAAGGAATCTCTGTTGCTTTAATTTTTAATTTTTGGTTTTGGTCACTGAACTAAAATATATTTAGATGTACCAGTCTAACAGAAATCATCCTTGGGTAGATGCTTAAAAATACCAATTGGATTGCAAACTTGTTAGTGCCCATAGCAGGATTACTTTAACCATCAGAATGAAGATCAATCCTTTCCAAGTGCTACTGGTGATGTATTGCTGGGGTTTTGTTTATTCAGTTGTATCCAAAATTGAAAAAATAACCATTTTATCCACTCGCTTAATGGAGGATATAATATGATTCATATTCTTTTCTTTTTGTTCTGATCATAGGTTTGCATTTTTTAGACTAGACGGAAAAACTCTAGATAAATGTTCGGTTTAAATTTTTTCTGGGATTTCCTTTTTCTCTTTATTATTCTCTTGTGGTCAGTGCAAATGTTTGCAGCTGTGCACAGGATGCGTTTTGACATTCTTGGGCTGTAGAGAGCAAGATGCAGACAGGAGGTCATCTGTTGATGCTTTACTTTGATAAATAAATGCTATCAATGGGTGAATCCAAATTGTAATTCTTTACTTAACACCATATCTGTTATCTAGGTTTTCAGTATTTTTTGTCATGATTGCCTTAGGTGCAGAATGTTGTTTATCATCTGCAAGAGCTTTCACAATACAGTTGCTTGCATGTTTACTGTCACATTTCAGAATCTCTGTGATCCTGGTAAATGAGATCTGTTTTTTATATTAAACAAGATTTACTGGTGTGTTTTTGTCCACAGCTGAGCGGGGCATTATTTTCTACAAGCCAACTGTTTCTAATCAAAACCATCTTTTATTAGAAGTGTGCTGTAACATGATAAATATGTAATCTGGTGCTTTAGTGCAAGCTTGCTCTTGATGGAAAGCATTTGGTTACCTGCTGGAAGGCTGGAGTGGTAACGAGTGCACGGGGCAGGCTGGGAGTGCTGGGACAGTCCCTTGGTGCTTGCTGGGTGCTCCTGCCCTCCATCCCTGCTCTCCCAGTTCTCTGTCATCCTGCCCCCTGCTCAGGTTGGTGGGATTGGGTTCAAAGCTGGAGCTCTCAAGTGCTGAAACTGTGCAAATAGCTCAACTTTTGTTCCCTTAAAAAAAAAAAATAAAGTGGAATAACTTTACAGTTTTTAGCCCCTTATTACATTTACTTGAAGAAACTTCTAAGTCGTCAGGCTTTTTCTGCATCATAAGACTTAGATTTTTACCTGTTTAATTTCTTCAAGTGCAGATTTTTCTTTACTTGCAGGTTATGTATGTGTTCATTCAATTGATCCTTCCTTGCTTTATCTGTTGAAAAATACGTATAATTAGTTGATTTTCTTGGGGTTTTTCTTCCTTTCTGTGCAGTCATAGCATACTCTAAGTTGGAAAGGACCCACAAGGATAACTGAGTCCAATTCTTGATGTTCAGCTTATTTTGGGTAAATGATGTAGAAAGTTGCCAAATAAATCTCCCCCTCGTACTAAATAACTTATACTGTTAAGTAATTACTCATGTAAGACTGCCAAACTTTTGGGCATTCTTTCCTCATTACTTGGAAATACTGCATGGAGTAGGCAGGCTGTGAAAAATGCTCAGAAAGCCTGGAAAAATGAAATAAAAATGCATTAAAAAGCCTATCAGCATAGGTGAGTGCTGTGTGGGTGTGGTGTAACACAGAGGCACTGTTAAGACACTTGTTGAAATGAATTAGTCTAGAAGTCTCAAAGGAAGCAGTGAGTAAAAAGGGAGCGTTTTGCCTTTGCCAACACAAACTACTCTGCTCTCATTATACAAAGATAATATCCAAAGCCTTTGTGCTTCTTACTTTGAGGAAAACACAGTCAAAGCAGAGCTTTAACTTTTGTGATAAAGTATGTGCCAGCATTAAATATGAGAAATGGGTTTACAGATAGAAATAGGATTAACAAATTTTGGTGGCAGCATCATCAGGATGCCAGAATTTGGATTTTGTTAGTTGAAAACACTTAAGTGTGGGCTGGTTTCAAGTCCACTTTCCGTGGCTCAATTATAAGCCAATCTTTTGGACATAAATGCATCTTATCTTCCTCTTTACTTTTAGGAGAACTTTTCCAGAGTCAGCTTACCAGTGTTCATTTTTGTTTGGTTGGTTGATTTTCAAAGGTTTGGCGGTAGGAAACAAGAAGCAAAACTGAAAGTTGTTGCTCTTCTACTCCATCCAAATGTCAGTAATGTTGCAAGCAGCACAGTGCAGTAGCTTCCTGTGCTCTCCAGGCTGGTGTTAAAGGCACCTGGAGACCTGTGTTACTGTACATGTGAATTTATTCTGTGTAGCACAGGCTGCTTTTGCCCCCGTGTTCCTCTTGGTCGTTCTGGTCTGGCTCTGTGCAGCTGTTTCTTTGTGGTTTTCACTCCCCATTTTAGCTGGATTTTACCAAGCAGCTGTCTGTGCTCTGAGTTTTAGAGGTAGCTGCTGGTAAGTGTCAGCATTGGTTAAATTTCTACACAAAAATATAGATGCCTTTAAAGGTAAATCAGCCTTTTTTCAAGGTGGTTTTTATCTATTTAGGAAATAAACATTTTCTAGAAGCACTTCTCTTTCAAGCTGCTTTTGAGCTCATTTGTTAAATTGCACACCAGTCTGCTTCTGGTTTGTTTTACTGTGACAGTTTCAGTATGTGGCACGGAAGTATTTGTTACCAAGGTTCTTGCTTGAGTGGGCTGATATTTTTTGGGAGAAATACTGTAAAATAATAGTTTCAAACACATAGTAACAGTTAGTTCCAAGGTCAAGCTTGTAGACTGTGAGATTTTTAGCACCTCTGCTGCCTAGAGGTCCCATTTGTCATTGAAATACTTCATTTTACCATCTCTTCATGTGTCTTATCTATAGTTTAAGAAGATTCTCTTTACCTAAGAGTGCTTCTAATCTTTTGAGTTTTTTCCATTTATAGAGCAAATTCTTTGGTTTCCACTATTGATTACTTAAAACACTTGTTGATCAAAAATGTTTTAAATTTGACATAAGCAGATGCTATTTAAAAAATGCAAACCAGCAACATGTAAAAGGTAAACTGTATTAGCCAAAGATGTAAAATATGAAAAACATGGCTAATTACAAAATCTTACTGTCTTATGTTTTATCAAGGACATTTAAAAAGAGATAGTAAACTAATTTATTAATACAAGTCCCATTTTCCTAATATAATCAGTCCTTCAGGGACTTCTGCAGCTTAATCCATTTGCACCTGATGCTAGAGCTGGGACCTTTTTTAAAGGGGCAAGACAGCTTTCCTCTTTCACTTTAATTTTCTCATCATTTCTCTTTACAGGGATTTGAAAAGTAAATACTTCCTAGGCTTTTCAGTCTCAACTGGATGGGAGAACAATCCTGATACAAGAAGGATGATAGAAGAAAAGCAACAAATAAAAACATGAGGGCTTGTTCAGGCTTTTCAGTCACATGAAGCTCTGTGTATGAAGACTAGGAATTCATCCATGTTTGAGAAATGTTCCACTTCTTATTAAGGCATCAGAAGACATCAGACACTAAAAACATCATATCTATCTTATAATTCCTGTCTATGTAGAATTTGTCCAGTTAAAACAGGAAGGATGTTAAGCCCTTTTTGATAAAGTCATTGTTGGACAGACCATGTTTAAGGAGCTGGTATTAAAGAGTGGAATCCCTTTCCATTCTGTTTAAAAACTTTGAGTTTTTGCCATGAGGTTTATTTCATGCCTTTTTGAATGTATTACCAGGTTCATGTTCTCATTAGAATCTGCACTCTGAGCTTTTCTGTAGTGCCTTCTATGCCCTGCTTACTTAATTACAATTTTTTGAGTTAAAGTAATTTAGCCTGGCATGAATGTGTGTTGAATGATGAGTGTTGCAATAATCTTGCTTTCTGTCTTTGGCCCTCGTTTCCTGGAGTCTTTTTTCCACGTGGTTTCAATAAAGAAATGCAAAGCACTCCTTCCTCAGGAAAATTCATAAACACACGGGAAGAGGCTCTCAAGGGAAATGGGAGATTGGCTCCAGACCCATTTGCATGGAAGGGGATATGGAGCAGGGATCTCTTGCTGCCTGAGCAAGTGTCACACCTTGCAAAAAGGCAGGATCAGCTTACATTTAAGAATAAATGCATTTAACTGTCTAAAGCCTAATCTAATCACTGGATGTTAGACTTGCTTGGAGCATGACCACTTGGATGTGTTCTGCATAGGAGTTGAGATGTGTTTAGGTAGGGAAACCTTGCTGGGCTTGATGTATAGGCTGTGGCACACACCAAAGCAGAATTTTAGAAGTTGCACACGTGTACTGTCCAGGCTATGGTGCCTGGGGAGCCCATTGCATCTGCAGGGTGAGATGCAGGCGAAGGATGTGTTGTATTTGGAGAGAGAACTTGCACAGAAGGACTGTGGCTCAGTAATTCAGAACCATCATGAAAAGAGCAGTTTGAACAAGAAAAAATAGCCCTCTGAACAAAATGCCCATGTTTTTTAATGTTCATCTTGAAAGTAAACTGGAAAGAGACTGTTTTGATTTTCCTTTGGTTTTGGGTTTTTTACTCCCACTTGCTTTACTTTTCCCACAGAAAAATGTTTCTTTTTTCTGTTGTTTGTTTTTCAAGTTGCTTTGTATCATTCCAGTAGGACCAGCATTGCAGGTACGTCTTACTTCTGTTTGTGTAGGCATTTTAAATGTGTGAAATTTCTGTTAGCCCAGGTCATTGGGAGTAGCTGAGGAATAGGCTGCAACCCAGATATGCTCTAGGAGTTGGAGATCGGGTGATGCTTGTCCTCGAGTGCTCTTGTCTACTTGTGCTCAGTTAACTCCTGTCTTTGTGTGGAGCTGTCAGAGAAATGACACAATTTGTGTTGATCCCCCCAGCTCTGTGGTACTTCAGGAGCAGCTGGACAGCTGCTTTGCCCACAGAGCAGTGGTCCCCCTATTCCTGACTTTCACTGGAATTGCAGCTGTGCTTGAATTAGGGTGTATAACTCGGGAGAATGGCATTTACTGTGGGTAGGAGAGCAGTGGAGCAAAGGCACGTGGTCATAGTTTGTGGTTTGCAGATGGAGGTTCAGGTAATGACATCCTCCTTACAAGTTCTTACCCTCAGCACTGTTTCCTTTTGGCTTTAAAATTGTCTGCATGACTAATGCACAAATAACCTCCCAGTGACTTTGCTTTCATGTCATAGCCTCAGAAACATCTATTCTAGGTGAGAGAGCACATGTAAGAAATCCCATTAGTGCTGTTGAGGACATTGTGGAAAGCCCTTTGCCTGTCCTTCCAGAGAGCTCTTGGGCAGGGAGTGCAGAGCTGCTGTGCAGTTCCAGGATGTGAATTTTTAAGGGTGATGATCACGTGCTGGAGATATTTCTCCACTGATAGGTGAGATGGAGTTTAGCAGAGTTAGCTCAGAAGGAAACTTCATTAGTTGCTCTCCCAAACCTGTTTGTGCTATGAATTTCCATTACAAAAATACCATGTTTTGTCTATCATATTATAGTGTAGAGTAGAGAGTGGCCTTACCTTTTGGAGAAGGTGTTACAGGGAAGTCACATATATATATATATATATATATATGCTGAGAGAGTGTGGGAGGAGGTGTATATGTGTATGGTTCTCCATATCCAGACATGCACATCTGTATAGAGACTTTGTGTACTGCTCTTGGATACCCTGTAGCTGATTTTCTGAGCTTAAACTATTTAGCCTGATTGTTTCTTAAGGGTTTTTCTTTTTTTTTTTTTTTAATGGGCTAGTGGGCCTACATAAACACTTAGGGAGCTGAACACAGAGAAATAAAGGGAAACACCTGAACAGTCAAGGCTTTCACCTTTGGGGTCTTGTAAATCAGTTCTGTGTTAGAGATTTTAGTAGAAGTTAGCTTATACCATTACACTCCTGTGTTTGGTGCCTTGTGCTCTTAGGGCTGAATGCCCCAAATTCCATGTGGGAAAGCTGAGTCCATGTCTCTTCTGCCACTCTTCAGTTGTGAGTAGCAAGACAAGGGGTGATTTATGGAAAATCCAGAATTAGTACGGCATTATGATGTCTCTGCTATCAGGATTCTTTTTCTGTAGCAGCAGTAACTCCTGCCCTGAGGAAGCTGGGGTGTGCCTTGATCCCCTGTGAATCATTCATTAGTCAGACACACATTGCCATGTATGAACTCCTTGTGGAAACTGTATACTTGTGGAATCTGGATTGCCTATAGTATCCTTCTTTTCATGTGATTTGAATATTTCTTTCAAGGGACAGATCTGATCAGTCTGAATGAAGCCTCGTATCTTCAAAAGTTAATTTGTAAAGAATCCCGCAGTGACTAGATTGTGTATTTTGAGAATTGAAGATTTTTATCAACTTTCATTCAGTTTTACCTTAGCTTTTTGCCCCACCTATCGCATTTTTAGACCCCATTTTAACTGAAGAGTATCTCTATGTGCATTTAGTTATGAAAATCAGGTTTAGTGTTTGTAATGTGTTGTGCCGTGGTCCCTGGCTGTGCTGTGGGCCTGAGACTCCCAGGGGAGCAGAGGATCCATCCCTGGCCCATATGCCAGTGATGCTGGAGTTCCAGGTGTGCAAGGAAGTCTTGTGCAAGTGTTGTGTAGGACACTGCACTGGAGTCTTGCTGATACAATGCTCCAATATTGAGAGTCCAAAAGTAATGCAGGTTTTTTCTCCTTTCTTTTCTTGGAGGCCTAAAAATGCACTACCTTTTTTTTTCCCTGAGTCAGTACTCTTCTTGCTGAGTAGGCCATAGTATTTTTATATCTGCTGATTTTATGTCTGAATACGCTCTTTTTATGTAAAATGCATCTTTCATGAGATTATTTTTCTTTCAGTCTTGCTGGCTGTGTGTGTGCTGAGTGAACTCCCACCCACAAGCAGCTAAGCTGCCAATTACCTGCAAAAGTTCAACTTTTGCTTTCTTTGAAATACTGAGTTTGTTAAGCAAGCAGTTTTAACATTTTAACTGTTAAAAAACACTTCTAATCTCATTGTAGGTTTCCACGGCATTCAGGCTCCAAAGTTCTTGTGTAGATTTAGCTTTAAAATCTACATGCCACAATTCTGGTTTGCAAGGGAAGGTAAAGGGAGTGAGTCAGTATTTGCTGGTTTGCTTAGTAATTGTGGCACTAAAAGCCTCTTGAAACACTTTAAATGCAGTGAGCAGTTTTACTCTGCATGACAGGTTAAAGAAGCACCAGTCTGTGGCATTCTTGATATTTCTATTGGGAAGAATCAAACTTCAGTGAGCAAAATCTAAGCTGTGTGTCCTGAGGTGAGGCGCATGTAGTGCCTAATGCTGATGTCTTCCTAAGATGTGAGATTCTTTCTGATATTTAGTTTCTTTTTTCATGATTTGTTACCTTCTGCCTGTGAAGTTTCCTTGCTCAAGGAGCATTCCTGTTGGCTGGTACAATTTCAAGTTTCTGTGCATGGTTAATCACAGGTGTTACAGTGTGTTACACACAAGATCGGGTTTAGAGCTTTGAAAATCCATCTCCTGCAAAGCATTTGTGGTGTTAGACGAGTTCCTTCGTTATTCAGAGAGGAACTCACGTTCCCTGAGGGGCTCTTGGCCCGGCGCTGGTGGCTGCAGTGAGCTCGGAAGCTGTGCAGGTGTTGCTGTGTGAGAGGCACCTCCCCTGGCAGCCTGGGGAGCCCAGCCCCTTGCTGTTTTACTGCCGTGAATTTGTGGTTTCGTGGAGTTGCTGCTGCCTTCTGCCTCCTGAGATCTCCCGGGTTTACGTCAGAGTGCTGAAAGCTGTGGAGGTGCTACTACAGCCTTTGCTGATGGTGCTAATTTAGTGCAGCTGCCTGACTGAACGGAGAAAATGAGAACTTTGTCACGTCTGTGTTTGTTAAAAACATGTGGGTAAGCTCTAACTCTGGAGCCAGAGCTGTGCATTTTGGTCTGCATGGTTTAGAATTTGCCTGTGCTGCTTGGTGACAACACTTCGAGCAACTGGTTCCATACCCTGAGTTTTGTTGTTATTTTTCATGAATACTTTGTGAATTTCTTCAGTTTTCTTGCATCATGATAATGAAGATAATGTATATATCCATAGCACATTCTGCAGAGTGAATGAAGGCATGGAGTTATTTTCCTCTTGTTTTCTTTACTCTTATTAGACACATTTTGACACTATTTTCCATTTGTGAAATGGAATGGCTTTTGCTGGGACTTGTCATTATCAGCTGCTTGTGACATGAGGATGACCAGCCCTGCCTCATGGGTAGGGCAGCTTTCCCCCCTATAGTTAGGAATTACAAAAACACTTTTACCACTAGCATTAACTATATGAAAATATTTCTGTGGAGATGCTAGCTGCTGAGCAGGGATGAACTGCTTTGACAAAATTATACTCCTAAACATTGATAGATTAAATTACATACTTTATTTTCCTTAGTAAAATGTTATTAGAGTAGAAATTAGCAGTGATGCTTGATCTGTGGCGGGGAGTATTGCTTTATGTTTTAAAGAGGGAAAATCTTAGTTTGCTTTAGTTTTTTTGTTTATAGAAAAGTCTGTGTGGTATCCTTCAGATATGGGAAGCAGGGTCTGTTCATTAAAAAAAGGAGACATCTTTGTTATTTGTGGTATTAAATATTACAACCAATTTTTTTTTTTCCTCAACAGGTATACAAAGCTCGGATATGCGGGTAATACTGAACCCCAGTTCATTATCCCTTCATGTAAGTATTTGTTCCTTGTGTATCAATGCTGAAGTTACTCTTGGACTTTGTGTAACATGCCATAAAAAAACCAAAAAAAAACCAACTTAAAAGAACTTGACCTCTGAGTGATGACACAGAGTGACAGGCGGACTCAGGTTTTTTTGTTTTGGTACAGATACTCAGTTTAGAAAGATACATTCATTAAAAAAGGGTACTAATTAGTTGAAGCTAATTTTTTAGACATTGAAATAATGTAAAAATCCAGTAGCATTGCTACATTTACCTTTCAGGAGGTTTTTTCCTGTTTAGTGGTTTATCTAGTAAAACCTTGACTTGATTATGACTGGAAAAAAAAATTAAAATTGTGTGGTTTAATATCTCTAGGGTTTAAAATGTTCAACTTGCCTGCAAGTTGTCAGCATTGTGTTTTGCAAATACAACAAGCAACCACGTTTCCCCCTCACCTAGAATAGCTTATTTATTTGCTCCCTGGCTCCTGAACTGTTTTTCCCACTTGAAGAGATAAAGTTCTACTCCAGAGAGTGGAGCTCACTCAGCTTCCCTTAGAAATGCTTCACCTTTTGACCTCCTGCACCACTTGGCAGTTCCTCATTGTTCGTCTGTGCCAAAGTAATCACGGATTACATCCTGGTGAAAAGGAATAATTAGCACACCCAGTTTTCCTTGCAAATACAACAGGAAGAGAGCTGGAACTAATACTACTTCAGCACAGTCACTGTAAAATAGAACCTTGGAGTTCAGGCTCTGTGTTAATTTTTCTAGGAAACGTACTTCAAAAAGTAATTTTCATGGAAAGATAAGGCTCATTCACTTATATGAGAATAGAAGAATGCATTCAGAGAACCCATTCTGTATCTTCTATTTTGGCTTCTAATAGGTATTTCTTAGATTATTTGGTTTTCCAAATTAACTTCATAAAATTTATTTTGGTATCATGCAAAACACTCTAGTTTTACTTTTCACACAAAAGCTAGTTTAACATTAGATGTAAAAAGTTTCTAAACATTGAAAAAAACCCTTATAGTGCTCTTTAAACTTCATGGCACCTGTTCAATTATAAGTGGGCAAGTGGTTATTTAATTTCAGATACATAGTTTACTCTTTCTACATCTTCAGCTATGGTTATTTAAACTGAAAATCACTTTCTTGTTCCAAAAAAGAAGAGATACCATGATATTTTAAACACTGGGAATGAAATGACCTGTCAGATCATTAAGCAGAGAAATTTATCCAACAGGGATGCTATTAAAGCAGAAGAGAAGGAGAGGAAATGAGATTATTTTTTTTTTTGACGCCCTTTTGATATAGTGTGTTGTATGTGAAAAAGAATGCTCAGTGTAGATGCTCCTGCAGCTGAAATGACCCTTGACTGCAATTCTCTCAATAAAAAAGGCATTTTTCTCATTTGTGCTGCAATCCAAGCCAGATAATTACAGTAACGGCATGAGTTTGTGTTAGTCCTCTGCCTCGAATGAAATAAAATAGCACTGAGTTAATCCCCATTAGAGAAACAAAAATAGAGTACAGTGTACCTAGTTTCAAAGTAAAATGTTACAAAAAAGCACTTTGGTGTCTGTAATTTCCTTAATATTCTTCCCAAATTATTTGGTTCCTCCTTGCGCTTCCAGCAGTGGCATTTTATCAGTTTGATTCTCTAAAATTAATGTTTGCTGTTAAACAGGTCTGAGCAGCATTCCTTGTGCCTTGTTCACTTGGAGCTTATCTTATTCACTCCTGCTCTTAACAAATTTTATCTCCTTATGATGTGTTCTTGATTTTATTCTGAATATGCTTCTGTAGAGATGATAAATGCTTACATGAAAAGTAAATGAGAATATATTGGGCAAATTTTTTTATGTGGCTTGGGTTGACTGTTTTCATCCCTGGCTGCTTTTTAGATCTTAGATCATTAATTTTGCTTGATTTTTATTTACTTAAGCAGGTTTTTCCTGCTGTTTGTGAAAATGGGAGCCACTTCCTTTCCATTACCCAGTAGTTCCCTTGATTTTTCATTATTTCAGTTTATCTGTGATAGGTGATGGCCTTTCCTTTGCTTCTAAAAGGAAAAACTGGCTTGAGTACCATCAGCACAAAAATTGATTCAATGCAAGGATGTTTTGTTTTTTTTTCCTTCCCATAAAAGCTCTTAATTCTCGTGCCAAGCAAACCAAAGGCAACTGCTCTGAGGATTGCTGGGGTGCTGCCCGTCCTCAGGCACCATGTCTGAGGTTTCAGCAAGATTTATTTTCCTGTTTGCATTTTCAGGATGTGATTCTTGATTCAGGTTGCTTGCTCCTAATTTCTACCTTTCAAAAACAGGGCTGAACAAGCTGACCTTGAGGGCAGCAAATTATTTGAGACCTCCCATCTTGTTTTAGGCTTGTAACAGGGTGAAAGCAGTTAGGCTTGAAAGTTGATATAATCCTGTGGCAAGTGGTGGATTTTACTGGAAAGTTCTTGAGGATAACACACATCTGGACAGAAAAATTCCCCCAGATGTGTGAGCTCTGTAACAATGACCTGGAAATATTTGTCAAGGTTCCTCTCTTGACTTGCAGCAAGCACCTGCCTTGTGACATTTCCTTCCCTGTGATTTCAGCTTCTGCTTCCCATCTGCCCCCTTCCTATTTGGCTTCCTCCAGCCTTCTGCTTCCTCTCTGCTCTCCTGTAAGCAGCTACAGAAGTTGCAGTATGATTCAGTTTTCTTCCTGAAGAGCTCAAAATAATGCCTTCTGTTCCATCCTGTTCAGTCTTTCACAACATTCAGCTCCGTGGTTCCTCTGGCTCTGCTCGTGTTGCTCGGTGTGGGAAGGGAAGGGAGGAGGATGAGGAGGATCAGTGAACTCAGGGTGTTTGACCCCTTAGCAAGCTGCTGATTTCCAGATCCTGTAGCTGTGCTGCTCTGGCTGCTGGGCTTGAGGCTCCAGCTGTTTTCACAACTTTTTTTAGTTTTAGTTGTCAGCAAACATAACTTCTTGCTGAAGGTGAGAACTAGAAAAATACTTCAGCCATTTGAAAGGGTTTTTGGAGCACAACCTTAGAACAGCTGAGGTTGATTTAATGCTGCTTGTATATATGGATTTATTATGAAGGGTTGTGTTTAAAGGCAATTAGACTAGAAAAATACTGCAGATATTGCTGGTGCTGCAGCCCTGGTAGTTGGGGAGTGACTCTTTTTGAAAGAATAACAACGCTAATAAAGCACTTAAAATTGTTATTGTTTGTACAGAAAATTAGCACATTTGTTGAATAAAATGAGATCTGTAGGGATATCTCCTTTTAGTGTTTCTGCATAAATTTTGTCTTCCTCATTGCATGTTGAATGTTTGACAGTTAAATTTGTATTTAAGTCTGTTACTGTGTTACTTTTTAAGTCCTCACCATGCTTACCCATGTCTGGAATTCAAATTACCTGTGTTCTATGTAGCTTTTCTGAGTTATATTTGAAACAAAGGATGATTGTGATTAGTGTGTCTATTTTGTCAGTGTAGGTTTTCTTTTTTTGGTGCAGATTATGTGACCTGCAATAATAATGTTTGCATTCTCTGTTGAAGGTATTGCTATCAAAGAGTCAGCAAAAGTGGTTGATCAAGCACAAAGGAGGGTTTTGAAAGGTGTGGATGATTTAGACTTCTTCATTGGGGACGAAGCAATAGAAAAACCAACTTATGCAACCAAGGTATTAAAGAAAATTTTAAGTAATTTTTCAATACTGTTTAGCAAGCATCATGTGTACAGTAAACATAACGTTAAGAAAGCTTTTTGGATAACATAAATCTTATTAATTCTGTTTAAATAAAAAATAAGCTTTGGTATTGGTTTTGTAGACCTTGGGCAGCCTGTGGGAATTTGCAAAACTCTCTGAATATATATGTATTTGTTCATAATTGAACGAAGACTTGAGATGGTTTTGAGTGGAAATGTCACATTCTCTTGATCCTTGGCAAAAAAGAACCTTCCTTCTGTCAGCAGCATCAGAGTGGGGCACTGGGCTGGGGGAACTTTGGGTTTGTCCCAGTGCCACCATTCTGCTGTACTCAGGAAAATGCAATGTGTTGTCTCTGCTCCTCAGGGTTGGAATCAGAATTTTGAATAGGTGTCACATGGGAATAGGGGAAGCCTAAACTGAGGTTCCTTGCCTGTGTAGATCATATACTTTTACTGCAGTTGAAAACAAGTGTTTTTGTTGGGTTGTAGGGTTTTTTGGTTGGTTTTTTTCCTTTTTGTTTCCAATTATAATTTAATATTTTTCTCCAACAGTGGCCTATCCGCCATGGTATAGTTGAAGACTGGGACTTGATGGAGAGGTTTATGGAGCAAGTAATCTTTAAGTATTTAAGGGCAGAACCTGAGGACCATTATTTTCTTTTGGTATGTAAATTTATGCCCTGCTTTAGAAATTCCATATGATGAATAACTATGTGTTGTTTTATGTAAATTCTCAAATATATATATGCATATTTTGAAAGCAAAAGTAAACAAATTATCTGGAGCTTTCTTGACCTGCCTTAAGCCATCCAGGTTTTTTAATTTTCCAAAAATGTCAGTGTGTCTGAACAGCAAACATTTTTCTGTTCTATGCTCATTTCCCTACAAACTGATTCCTCACTTTCTTATTTTCCTTCTCCACTGAGTTCAATTATCTGAAGTTTATATGTTTGAGACAAAAAAATAGTTGTGTTTTACTTTACATAATTGCAATTATTTTGTTTTTTACAGTACTGCCATCTGGATGAAGTATCTAGAGAGTAAATTTCTGTCTTTTATTTTCTATGAAACTGGAAGGGTTGATTGTCATATTTGGGCTGATTAGATCTCAATTAAGGTCAATGTTACTAAGGAATAGCAGATGCTTCAGAGTATTTTATGTAGGGCCATTGAAATAGGCAATTTGGTTTAGTGTGTCATTTATAGGCCAAGTTTGGAATTAGAGGTGCTGGCCTTACCTGTTTAAATGCCTTCATCTTCTTGAATGCAATATTTGGTTACTCAGGGCTGTGTCCAGCCAAGCTGTGAATATCTCCAAGGATCAAAATGCCCTATCAGCCCTGGGCCCCTTTTCCAGTATTTGGCTGCCCTCATGTTACCTTTCCTCCTCCTAATGCCTCCTTAGGATTTCCCAAGTTGAGTTTTGTGTCCCTGGCCCCTTGTCCACACACCTTTGTGAAGAGTTTGACTCTCTCCTCTTTTTACCCTCCTGTTCCACAATTGCTGCAAGGGCAGAGGGATATTTTCTTTTCTCAAGTATTCTGTAGCACTATCCAAAATGCTCCCTGTGAGCAGAGCCTTGAGTGTGTTTGATATTTCAATGAAAACTATAGCACACTATTATGGTGTGTTTTATGTTGTTCAGCTCCTCTCACATTCCTACAGCTGAGCATATCAACGTGTGTTACAGTGGCTGCCTTCTGAAGGAAAACAGCTCTTTTCACAGAGAAATCTAAAAAATGTCATTCTTTAAATGTGCTAAACTGCATCCTTTGACCTATTTTGATAGTCCTTGAGTCTTTCAAGTGAAATCAAAAGTTGTAATGAGCTAACCGACCCACAAAGGAGGTCTTGGATTTAAATTCTTAATCAGTAACTGATGCAGTTTTTATTGCACTTTTTTTTTTTCTTTTAATGCAATTTGCATAAATTCTTAAAAGCACCCTTTGTCTGTTACTATTTTTACACACTATTGTTGTTGAATGACTCATCTTTACAAAACTTAGGAATTTTTGGTTTTTTTTAAAGTCAAATGTTTGGTGTGAATGTAAGTAAAACTCAGGGTGTTTTTTGGTTTTTTTTTTTTTTTCTCACAGACTGAGCCTCCATTAAATACTCCAGAAAATAGAGAATATACTGCTGAAATCATGTTTGAATCTTTCAACGTTCCAGGGCTATATATTGCTGTTCAGGTAAGGGCAGGGCTGTTGAAAGTCACAGTTGGAATATGTTTATGTCCTCCTGGTTGGCAGTTCCAGCACTGCATGTTAGACAAGCTCTAATTCTGTGGGTGGTTACTGGATACTGAGCAGTACAGTACATCTATTGCATCATAAGTAAATAAAAAAACCACACCATAATAATTCTGTTAATCCAAGAACTGAACCCCTTTCAGTATGAAGTAACTAAAAATTATGTTTGAGCATGGCTGAATAAACATTCAGTCAAAAAATTACATTTTGCAGCCTCTTTTTGCTAATCTGTTGTGTAGGTATATATAATATTATCAAATCAATTTCCTTGCTGTAAATAACCACGGGGCTGTCAGTCTGTCCTTGGGAGGGGTGGTGGAGTGAGGTCTGCAGGCAGATGTTTTACTAATATTTGATTTTGGTGTGTTTTTTCTCCAAGGCTGTCCTTGCCTTAGCTGCATCTTGGACGTCAAGACAAGTCGGAGAGCGAACTCTGACTGGCACAGTTATAGACAGTGGGGATGGTGTCACTCATGTCATTCCTGTGGTAAGTGTGCCTCAAAGCTACCCAGCAGCTTCACTGGAGAACAACTTGTCCTCTAAAGTTCTCTGAAGTGTACACCTACACACACTCAGGCACAGATAGGAGTCTTCAAAAATGTCAGATAATTCCCAAGGCTGTGGGTGTGAGTTTTGGTTCATTTTGTAGTGCAGAAACTCTTGAAGAACCTCTCTGTAACCCTGAGTTTGGCAGGGCTAATTGTATTTCAGTGACTTACCTTAAAAGGTGAATTGCCAAGGCCATGCTAAGGGATGGGTGAAATTGCTTTAGCACATTTCCATTTTGGTTTGATGGTAAGACTGAATACAGTAGTCAGTAAGAAGTTGGATTTCTTATTTTCATTTAGCTCAGTCTATTTACATGTAAAGTAGAAATAACACAAAGTATTAGAGGGCAGATGCAGTATTGTTTATAGCTTTTCTCCACCTGTTCCCAGTATTTAGTAGCAGTGCTTCAGCCTTACAAGCCAAGGCAAAGTTCCTGGAAGAAAAACCCCTAGGGTTGGTTTGCATTGAATATCTGTTCCAATACATAAAGTTGCTAAAGCAGAAACTTGGATGATTGTGTAATGTTTTATTAAATAATGAACTCCTAGAGCTGCAGTAATTTAGCTTACTGTCAAATTATTGCCCATCTTTCTTGGGGGAGTCAAATTCATGTCTATGTACCAGATACATTTGTATTTTCAAAATGAAGCTAGATTACAATTTTTAAGACAAAAATCTGTTCTTTATCATGCCACAATAACATCAGTTTTTTAAAACCAGTAGTATTGGTGGCAGTCAAACATACACGGACATGTTACAATTTCTTATTAATTTTGGTGGAATATAGTGACTAAATCTTTGTTCAGACTGTTCATCCAAGTTAAGTTTTAATAAGACTTACAAAACAATTGGCACCTCAGACCTTCTATAGGTAAACTTAAAATTGTGGTAGTTCAAACTTTTAAAATTGGTAGTTCAAATTACTGTTTAAAAGAGTTTAACTTTTCCTGATTTGGGGGTTTGTTTGTTTTGTTTTTTTTTAATTGAAGTAAGAGTAGGCAGTCTATATCATTTGAAGCATTAACCTCCTTTGCAGAATGTCATTTACTTTTGAAATTTTAAAACCTGTTGAACAAATTGTCAACAATATTCTACCACTTGTATTATAAAATAGAAGTATAAAAAGGAGTTAACAAGCATTTCATCTCTGTAGTGAAGCTAACTAGTGATAATTTTTTTGTGTCATGATTTTCTGTGTTAGTGAGACATTTTTGTATGAACATAAGGTGTGTATATAAGCATTTTATGATTGTGATGTCTGGATTCCTCTGTTTGGATTTAGCAGATCTGGTAGAGCTGAAGGCCAGCCTTGCACACTTGGTTTCTTTGTTTATACCAGACATTTTTAATGCAGTGGTGCTGGTCCCCAGGATGAGTGTGACTTGTAAGGGTAGGCTGATGGATGAGGATGTGCCAGTCTGATATTCTGAGCAGTCTCAATTAATGTGCTGAAATGATGCATTTTCTCCCTGCTTTCAGAAAATTAATTTTGGTTCATGTGGATTGTAACGTCTTACATCAGTGGCTGTGACTGCAGGGCCACATCAGTTATTCTAAAATAATATTTCACGAAAAAAGGTTCCTTGACCTTTTTGGTAAGAGTAACCTCATTTTGAAGAGAAAAGAAAGGCCAAGGAATAGTGAGTATAGTGATTTGTCTGCCTTATGTACTAGTGACCTTTCTGTTCCTTCTAACCTTGTAAGAATTATGAACCAATGCCATGCAAAGTAAAGTAAGGCTATACTGTGAAGAATTGGATTTGTGGTAATTAAATGAGTCAGTCTTAAAGGGCTTTAGCCTCAGAATCACAGGTAGTGGGTAGGAGCTTGGACTCCATGCCTTTCTCTCTCCCTCTGAGCTTTGGTGAAAGCAGTTCTAATCAGTACCTTTGTCTCCTTTAATTTTGTTTACAGGCTGAAGGATACGTGATTGGCAGCTGTATCAAACACATTCCAATTGCTGGGAGAGATATCACATACTTCATTCAGCAGTTGCTGAGGGAGAGAGAAGTAGGAATTCCTCCTGAACAATCCTTGGAAACAGCTAAAGCAGTGAAGGTAATGTGGCTGTTGCAGATATTAAGGTTATTTTATATCACAACATGGTATCTGGTTTTTAAGTACAAGAATACCTGAAAGTACTTCTGAGTAATGGGGCTCTGATTCTAAGTAACTTAAAAACGTCTTAATAATGTAATTACATGAAATAACTTTGGGTTATACTCACTCAGTCTGGCCTGGAATTTCACTCTTCACCTGCTGTCTCCCCTTTCCCTTCCTCTCCATTATTGTTATTGTTGTTATTATCCTGTTGCTATTATTATTGTAATGTTCTGTAGGAAATACTGTTGGCTGGATGTGTCATATAAAGAGCTGTAATTGCTCTTACAGTCTTTCTGAATATTAATGTGTTCTTTTTTGTAATACACATTACATAGAGAACAAAGCTATTCTGAAAGACATTCAGTTTAAAGTACACTTAAATTTTGTTTCTCTGGCAGTTCTTCAATGTAGTTCAGAATTTCTCACAATCATCGAAGTTTAGAGGAAAAGCAGAAGAAAAGTAATTTAGCTCAGCAAGAGCCTTCAGTGCTGCACAGAGATGATCTATAGTAGCAGAGCCATTATCTACCTGTGTACAGTAAATGTCAGTTCAGCTGTTTGGAGGCCTATTCTTTATCTACCAATTCAATACTTACTCTTAAAACTTTAAATTACTGCATTTTCTGAAATTTCTTGCCAGTTTTCTATACTTTAGGTGGTTCTAACTGTCTCTATTCAATTTTCAGGAGCGCTTTAGTTATGTTTGCCCTGACTTAGTAAAAGAATTTAACAAGTATGACACAGATGGTACAAAGTGGATTAAACAATATACTGGAATTAATGCAATCTCAAAGAAAGAATTTACCATCGATGTTGGTTACGAGAGATTCCTGGGGCCAGAGATTTTCTTCCACCCTGAGGTAAGTTGATTTGACTGGTCTGTACTTTTTGTTTTAAAAGCCTTTTAGATGATAGCATAGCAATCCTACTTGCAAAATTGTAAAGAAGTGGTTATCCTGACTTATATTTCTTTTTATTTATAAGTACATACTATCTACTGTTGCAAGTCAGCATGGTTTGAGTCTTGATTGCTGCTAATATTTATACAATTCCAGGTTGATACACAAAGCACTTGTTACGTATTTTTGGTGCCATTTATAACTATTTCCATTTTTAGTTTTTGTGATGTCTTTGGTATAATAGAATGATTCTTTCCTTTTTCCCTCTTTACCTCTTTTCCATTGTGGTCTTCCACAATGACTTGACTTGATTTTGTTCCTGATTGCAGTTTGCTAATCCTGACTTTACGCAACCAATCTCAGAAGTAGTAGATGAAGTTATTCAGAATTGCCCCATTGATGTTAGACGTCCTCTATATAAGGTCAGTAGCTAGAATGTCTTTTTTTTATGTACAGGTTTTAGAAGAATTGTGATTTTTATCAAGGTATATATTTGAAACTCGTAAAAAACCAAAACCAAATGAGCAAAATTAACCAATTTTCTAAAAATTAATCCAATATGCAGAAGCCTTTGTTATTCACTTAGACGTTTTCAGAATGTGCTTTTTCATTAGGGAAACAAAAAGCAAAAAATATTGTGAGATGTAATAAGATATAAATGGATTTTAAAGCACAGCCAGTTTTAATTTGACAAACTCTGTGAATTCATGTTGTGTCATGCTGTTAGATAATTTACAGGAAAAGCTAACTGCTAACTGTAGCTTTAAAAGCTGTATTTAGATATTTAAAGTTTAGGAACTGGGTAAAGTTTTCAGACTGCATTTTCAGACGTGGTTAACAAATTTTGTTATTCAAAACAGAATATTGTCCTCTCTGGAGGCTCAACCATGTTCAGGGACTTCGGTCGCCGTTTACAGCGAGACTTGAAAAGGACTGTTGATGCCAGGCTGAAACTTAGTGAAGAACTTAGTGGTGGCAGACTGAAGGTTGGTTCCTGCAGCTAATGCTCTCAACAAGCAGATATTACCTGGGAAATGTTTAAATAACATTTTGCAATGATCGTGGTCTTTGTTGAAATGTCTTCACCTTACTTGAGGTTCTTACAGAGGCTGTCAGTGTCTCATCATTACACTGATCACACTCCAGCAGTTGGCCACTCAGTTATCTTTGTGCTTGGTGTTTATTGATCACTTACAATTCATTGTGCTCAGTCTTTGGAGCTTGAAGATAAGAGATGAATCAAGCTCATTGTTGTGCCATGGGAAGGTCAGGAGCACGTGTCCTGTGAGGAATGAGGGAGCCCTGATTAGACAAGAGAAGGCTTTGGGACTCCTGATAATGCCTCAGTACATGTGGGGAGATTACTGATTTTGAGATTCAGCTGGATGAAACCCTAAATACCTTCCTCTGGCTTCACAGCTTACCCTGCCTTGAGCAGGAGGCCAAACCAGAGACACGATGTGATCCCTTCCCACTTCAATTATCTTATGATCCTATAAGTGACTTCATGTTTTTACTAAATTGCATGATCCTTAATTTGTGCTCTTTCCACTTCAGACATCTGACCTAACTGTTGTATCTTTCTGTTGTCTCTGCATTAATTCAAGACCAGCAGAGGGGAAAAAAAACAAGTGTTTTTTTTTTTTTCTTTTAAAGCAAAATAGAAGTGATTTTCTTCAGTTACTTTTTAGTAGCAATCTAGCTATGTGAGCTCAAACAATCCTTTAAAGCCTCAGCAGAGCTTTATAGTATGCCTTGTAGACAACTCTGACATTTCAGTCATACACATCTCTGGCCCAAGAAACGTCATTTAGTCTCTATTTTCTTTACCACTTAGTAAGGGAGCAGAATCTGGGGAAGGATGTGTGTGATTCTTCTTTTCTTCTAAGTGCCAGGCATGGCAAAGCATCACTGGCTGGAGTTTTGCAAATGTGTTACAGAAGAGTTTTAGATACTGTTTCAAATTTCAGCAGGTTGGGCTGGAACAAATAAATTCTGATAGTGTTACATACCCTGGCAGTTTTGATTGGCACGAGTAAGGAGTGGGTTATGGATGGAAAGGGAATGGCTGACTGTAGTTCAGAAAAGCATGACTGACTGTATTGATCCTGGATAAACTTCCAATCTGCAACTGATGCTTTGTCAGACTAATCACATGAAACTTGAACTTTAGCTTCCTAAAGTGTGTTTGTTTGAAAAGTTTGGGTAGTATGGATCAATTCTTATAAATGCATGAATAAATAGTTCATCAAGAAATTAATAAGAACATAATGTGAGAAAAATGGGTGTGCATGGAAGTATCTGTGTCTGATAAAGCAGGTAACTTGATCTGTAAGCAGGAGCTGTTTCTTACCCTTCCTTGTACAAGGGGAAGTCTGGTGCCATGAATGTAAATTTACATGCACAGCATTTATGAAAATACTAATTTATAAAAAGCAGTCGTGGTATATACACTCCTTTAACACTAGATCTGGTTTTTAGCAGCAGAAATGACTTTTAATGTGTTCCTTTTCTCTCTTTTCTGCAGCCGAAGCCCATTGATGTCCAAGTCATTACACACCATATGCAGAGATATGCAGTCTGGTTTGGAGGATCAATGCTGGCTTCCACAGTGAGTTCAGCTGTAAAGCTGAGCATGTCTGACTGCTTGACAGGCTGTTTGTTCCTGACTGTGCTTTTGGAGCTCTCATCTCACCTTCATTCTATAGTAAACGTAGTAGGGGAATTTCTGATAGACCTCAGGTGGTAAATATACCTTCCCTGTTTTGGCATTAGACTATAAAGACTTGGAAGAGCAAATGAAAGCTGAATTAAAGATTTGTGTGAGTTGTTAAATAGTGTATTTTAGTTTTGTGGAAGAATATATTCTTTGCATTGGTGTTTAGCCATGTGTGATGTAAGTAAATTTTAGAATTTCTGTGCTATCTTTGCTTTTTTTTTCCACTGTCTTCATAAAGGTTAATATTTTTAAAAGTAGGTATATATACCAGACACTAATTTTGTTTTCTTTCCCTTTACAGCCTGAATTCTACCAAGTATGCCATACCAAAAAAGATTATGAAGAGATTGGCCCTAGCATCTGTCGTCACAACCCTGTGTTTGGAGTCATGTCTTAAAGCTGGCCCTGAGGGGTCAGGGATGGGGAAGTGGGGAGGAGGAAGAGTCTTTCTGATTACTTGTTTGTCTGATGGCTGGTATTAAGATAACAAACATGACTTGACAATAAGAAAAAGACCAAACACAATTAAGCAGGATCATTTTAATAAGTGTCTCAACATGCGGATGTAGTGGAAAGCCAAAATGATCACTTTTTTTTTTAGATTGATTATTTGAACCTGTGCGTTACAAAACAAAAAAAGAAGTGAATTTTAGTTCTTTCTGTGCCCTGATATTTTGTATATTAATGAACTATCCAAGATTTGATGGGATTTGATGGTGTATAGATAGTCAGCTCTCTAATGCTTCCATTGTGCCCCTTCATGGGTGCAATACAGGAGCTTGTTTATATTTCATACTTTTTTATACTTTGAGGAAAAATATGAATAAAAGAAACTGTAATATTTGAGGAAAAAAATTTACCAGTGACCAACTTGAAAGTAAATTTAAAAAGAAAAAAGAAAAAAGAAGTCATGACTCATGCAACTAGCTCTTGCAAATCATGACCAGTCTAAATCCTGGGTTCCATACAATGCGAGTGCTTTTGGAACTAAGAAGCTACTATCTTGGATTAACCAATGCCTGCTAGTGCTTTCTGATTACTTGGTGCATTTTCATACTATCTCTTGCTTTAAAAAAAAAGAAAAAAAGTAAAGACAAGACTGTTGGACCAGTATTGCAGTTCTGTAGTGTCATTTCTAATTAAACCAAATAATCAGGTTATCAAAATTTGGTGTATTTAAAGCCTAACACCATTCCAATAAAGGCACAAAATTTCTTTTTATGTTGGTGTCAGCCTTGTTCATCTCATGACATGGGAAGTTGTGAGCATGGGTCCCTACATATCCGCTGTGGCTTTTGAGGAGTGAGGTCGGTCTGTGAGGTAGAGATGTAATGTGCTTTGTGTAACTCAAGTGTGAGCATTTTAGAGCTGCAGTTTGTGTGTTCAGCTAGCTAGCACTTACCTAGAGAAGCCTGACAGCCCCTCCACTGTTGGGTTTGTTCATCTACTTTGTTCTGTAACTTTTTTTCCCCCCACTTTCTTGCAGGTGGTGCTATTCAGGAGTCAGCACTGCGTTTTCAATCTCTGTGGTTTTTCTGCAAGAAAATACCATGTAGATAAAAATAAAGTGAAAACAATCTCTTTCTCATTCTTTCTAGGAAGAACACTTTCTGTAGTGACTGGAATTGCTTTCAGTTTCTGGTGGTATTTGATGAGAGAATTCTTTAGGCTCTTCTGAGCCCACAGATAGAGTTGAGGCTGTTTGCATGGAAAACCACAAGAGGGAGATATCCTGGTTTCTTCTGAGTTGCAAAGTTGCCTCACATTTTTATCAGAGAAGCTTATCAATTGCCAGAGCTTCAAAACTTGGTGTATGTGACTCCAAAACAAGGATAAATGTGGGAAAGTGTTTTTACAGTAAGCATTGTAAAAAATTTACGTGCTGGAATCAAACAATATGATGCAAACAAAAAAATTTTGAACATTTTTATTACAAAACTATATTAGTAACATCTCCCTAACAGTGATACAGTGTCTTAGTTTTTTATAACTCACTTTTTAACTCAGTTGAAATCATAACTGTAGACTGATTGATGTGGTAAGGAAGACCAATAGGCAAATATGTATAAATAAAATCAATTTGAGTTGTCCTTTTCCAGCAGCCCTGGTTCTGCCACTGTATCATACTCTAGTGACAGGATATTTTGATACACTGCAGTGGTGTGAAGATAAGGCAAGGATCTTATTCCTCTCCAGAGAAAAAGGGTCTTAAAAATTCACTTGAGGAACTTAAATTCCTGACACAGATATATAACAGTGAGCAAGTGCAAAGAGGAGTGAATTCCTATCACACACAGCTGTAGGGAGATCTTGAGTGTTACACAAATTCTTTGTTCAGCTTCTTGAGGCCCCAGGGGAGCTGCTCTGAACTTCTATTTGTCATTTGTGTGGAAGTGAACAGGAAGCAACCATACTCTTACATAGCCATTGATTTTTTTTTTTTTAATTTTTTTTTTTTGGTAGCTATGATCTCAAATTTTTACTCGTAGAATGAAGTAATTTGCAACGTGTGGGGTTTTTTTTTTTTTTTGATGCTGCAGTACTTTTGGAGAAATTACATAGCCAGAGCTGATTTTGGGAGTGTTAAAAGAACTAAAAAATGTATGAGCAGCTCCTATTAATGACTTAGACTGCATGGAGAGCCATCAACACTTAAACACACCAGACATAGTGAATTCAGCCTTGTGCAATGGTAATAATTGGAAATGGCTCACATCAGTGTTGTGCACCTGTAACACCAGATCCACACCAGATCTGCTGCTGGTGAGTGGAGCAGGGGCTGAGCAGCCTCAGGGTCGGTCATCCCAGGGTTTGTGTAAAGCCCACTCTGTACACAGGCAGTTCCAGGAAAACCCTCTGCAATCTTGAAATGTGCATCTCCCATTGTTCTGTGTGGTTAAAGCATCCAAAAGGCTCATTGCTGCAAAGGCAAGTGTTTAAAAAAACCCACATAGAATGAAATTATATTTTTTTATCCAAAGGCTTATTACTGGGGAGGTTCCATGAAGAAGGCAATTTCAGCCCATGTAGGAGGATTAATGGGACTGATGTCATGGTGTAGCTTTGTGTCCCATGAGACTGGCTGACAGAATCCCTTAGCAGACCATCCTGAAGGGCAGAGGGGTCCAGGGAGGCTGGACCTTCTTCAAGAAGGGAATCTCAAAGACAGGAGCAGGTTCTCCCCATCTGCTGAAAGCTGAGGTGGTTGTTTCCAACTTACTCATTTTATAATTCGATAAAGGAGACTTAACACTTGTACTGTCCTGCTGCCTGCAGGATGATCTGGAGCAGTGCTTGCTGTGCACAGAAAGCAGCAAAGAGCACCAAACAGCTGCAGTCTGGCCTGCCCAAACTTGGCTCACTTTATCCTTCTCCAGGAATTTGATTTAATTCCAGTAGATCAGGTAGGACTCTGGGTTTAATTGGCTTAAAAGCTGGTGGTTTCATGCAGCTGAACTTGGAATAAATCAAAGGTCACTGCCAAGTCGGTTTAGGCTCATCTCTTCATTTTGTGCAAATGTTTGTACCAAATGTTAGGTTTGTTGGGATGGATGAGTTATTACTTGAAAAGCTGCCTGGAGGCGACTGCTGGGCTGACTGAGCTCCTCCTGCCAGCTGTGGGCTAGTGCTGTGCAGCCTCCCTGCATGTAACTGGTGTTCAAAACTCCTATAACATTAAGAGAAATACTTCATTAGGGTCACTTAGTTTTTTGTTATTTTGGATTGTTTTTTAATTTTATTTCCCCAGAGAAGCAAAGTGCTGGAATAATCAGCTCTAAGTGCCAGTCCCCTGTTCCAGTACAAGCCTGTTTGTTTCCTATTTTGAACAGGACAGAGATCCCAGCTCCCATGGGGATGCTGCAGATGTCTCTCTGCTCAATGTTTCTATCACAAGCTGGGTTGCCAAAGGGAAGGCAGAGCCTGGCCCTGTTGGCTGCTGGTGTCCCTCACCCCCGTGAGAGGCAATGCTCCCCTGTGTTTGGGCAGTAGCACACACAGGGGCTGTAGGCTTTGTTCCCCAAAGCTGGAGTACAAATATAAATATGTTTTTAGTACAAATGTATTTACTGCTGGAGGGAGGCCCAGGGAGAACAGGAGCAATTTCTTTATAGGAGCTGAATCTGTAGTTGTTGATAATGGAGCATGTAACACTGATAACGGCTGAGAAAAGAGCTTGGGTTTTTTTTCTTCTTTCCATGAATTAAAAGGTCAAGAAAGATGCTTTGTTTGAAAGACAGGGTGGCACAAAAGAACCCATTTCCACTTCCTGAAAGCCCAAAGTTGACCTACATGAGCACCCAGGACTAATCTGTTTTAGCATCTTGGAGTTGTTCCAATATTTTTAAATAAATGAATGCTAACTGGAGCAGGGGTTTAAATACATCACTCCTTCCCAGCTAAGTTCCTGATCTGTATGGAAAATTTTCCCTTTGGTCTTGTTTGGATCTCCCCATCCCTGTCTTGCAGAGCCCAAGGCTGGGCCTGCTGGCCACAGCATGGCAAGGGCTCTGTGACTGCAGTGAGGTGAAACCCCCAAAGCCTCCACTCAGCACGCTGGTGTTTAGCTGTGGGCTGCTTTTTTTGTTGCACTGTGTTAGTGGTGAAAAATAACCAAAGTTGTGCCCTGAACAATAATAAATGACAAATACGAAGCTACTGGTAAATCTCCCAGGGAGCCCAGCAAATCGGGAACGTGCAGGAGTGTGTTGTAATGCAGAGTTGCAGCTGAAGCAGCGTGGGGAGGGGGAATTTGGCCTTACTGCAGCACATTTTGTGTTTCAGTTGTGTGAGGCTTTGCCCGGCAGGAGTGGGCAGGCTCGGTGCACTCAGGGTTTCGCCACAGGATGGCACTTTCCTACAAGAAATCCTGCGTGGCTGCAGCCTGGAAAACCCCTGAGCACAGCCCGCCTGGAGAAAAGCGGCTAACGGAGCGCACCTGATGGCAAACCTTCCCGCAAAGGCTGGTGCCTTGTAGTCACGTCAAGGTGAGGAAGATCAGAGCCTTGTCCTTCCGTCTGGGGCCGAGGAGTCCGTGTGTCCCTGCAGCTGCTCCAGCCAGGAGCGCTGTGAGCTCAGCTGTGGGTGCTGAGCAGGACTGAGTCCCTCACAGGGAATCCCGGGGGTGTCCTGAAGGGGAATCGATGGCACATGCAGGATGTGACAGCACTTCAGGAGATAACTGCGAGCAGGTTTTTGCACTCTCACTGCGATTTAGTCCTGAATTACCTCAGCCTGTAAGGACACCTGGTTGAAGGGAATGCACAGGAGATGGCACGAGCATGTACCCACCCCACGAACAGAGATAAAGCCAGGGAGAGCTCTGCCTGTCGTGATCCTGGGAGGGACTGGATGTAGTGAGGTGACATTAGAGTGCTGTGCCTGTCCCCCACAAAGTGCAGGTAATGACAATCTTACCCTGCTGAGGTGATACTTCACGGATGTCTCAGCACTGTCCTTAGTATGGCTCACGAGGCATTTCTGTGCCATTATCTGGGGGTTGATTTGGGGAAGAGGAAAGTTTTTACATTGTTTTGGAGAGCTGAGCCATAACCAGGCAGCTCTGGTGTAACCACAGCGTTCAGCCTGAGCAGGAACCCTGGAAGTGCTCCTGGGCTGGAGCAGCTGTGTGTGCCTCTTGTATTTTACAGAGCTAGGAGTATTTATAGAAGGACTCCTCTAAGTATTGCTAATGCACTTTGATTTCATGAAGTCATGACCTGGCAACCTTCTGCTCCTCTCTCACCTCCATTAACTCATCTGACCTACAAAATGTCTAATGTGGTTTATCTGCCAAATGTGCAAGCTGACAGAGCTCAAAAAGAGCAGATACACCTTCCCTCAGCTGTAAAACACCTGGAGGGGGGTGGGATGATTTTGTTCTGTTTGGGCAGTCGCCTCTAACTCATCGTTCTTTCATTTTCTTGCCCCTGCATGCCCTGCAGCACCCTGGCAGCTGCTAAAACCTGTCCAAGTCAGACAAACATGGACCTGTCTGCAAGGTAAAGGTGAGACAGTGCCTGATGCACCAGGAGCTGAGCCAGAGGGGCTGAGCTCAGGTTATGGAGCAGGGGAATGGGAGGTGCATCCCACAGCTCAGCCCGTGTGTTGTCCCAAGTGATTTGGGGTTCCTGAGGTTGTTCTGGTGGTGGACTCTGTCACCTGATACTTCAGCTCTTCTCTGCATGGTTGTGGCAAAAGCTCATCCAAAAGCCTCTGAGCCCCTGTGCTGGAAAACTGTGGTGATGGCAGCTCTTTGCTGGCACAGATACTGCCCTCTGAATATCTGTGGTTCCTTGCTCCCCCTCCTCCTCCTGCTGCAATCAGGGAAAGGGTTTCTCACTTATTGTCTGTGCCCTACAGAGCTAAATAGATCAAAACTAATGATCAAAGGGATGACAGGACACAATGCTCTGTGACCTGTGGGGTCAATGTCTCATTTTGTAGCATTCTGCAGCTGCTGTCCTCTGTGGTTTTTTTTCCCCTCTTCCATTATGTCCATAATTCCCCTAACAAATGGAGGGTGTTGCTGTGGCTATGGCACCAGAGCTGAGCAGCAGGCTGAGAAACCAGAGATGGCACAGGGACTAGGGGGCTCTGTGCCATTGGTGGTGACTGTGGGAACACAAGATTCGCCTCCAGCTGCCCTGGAGGCTCAGGGACCTGGGCAGGGGTCTCAGAGACCCTGGCACACAGCCCGGAACACCTGTGGTTTTGATTTTAGCCCATGGGAACGGTTGCTAACCTTAAAAGAAGAATTACAAGTCACAGGAGTTTAAATAGAGCATTAGTGAGTTTGTTAGAAAGTGTAAAAGTAGTTTTTGAGTTTTGGTACAGGGGGGTAAGAATTGCCAAGATGGAGAAACCTCTTGGCTTTAGGATTCTTCCTTCTTCTTCTTCTTCTTCCCTCTCCATCTTCTTGGTGACGGGGACATGACTGATTGGTTTAGAGTAAAATCTGACTGTCTAGTGTAGAGAATAGGTATTGGAGATAATTAATAAATAGTCTGTACGTAACTTTTAGTATAAAAGATAAGCACCACCTCTGAGGGGAAGAAGGCCTTTGACTGTCTTGCTGAAAGGAGCTCGGCAGGGCAGAAAGAAAATGTTTTAGATAAGAGAGAATAAACAACCTTGAACACGAGACCTGAAGAGTTTCTGCTCTTTTCTCCCATCTCTCGCTGGGGAAAAAGGACTTTACATTGTTGGAAATTTCTGCAAAATAGCAGAGAAATGGACAGTGACATCCAGACTGTGGCCATGGCTCAGGTGTGCTGCCTGAGCACAGCCTTGCCTGCCATGCCTGCTCCCACCTCCTCTCCCAGCTGAGGAACCCAATGGGCAGCAGCAGCTCCAGGCCAGGGCTGACAGGGCTCAACCCTGATGAGAACAGCAGCGCTGCTTTTCCAGCCTCCAACAGACAGGGAAACCAAGTGGCACACTGTTTTCCAATCCCCTTAGAGCTTAACCATGTTATAGATGGCTGTGTTGGAGGGACAGATAAAATACACCCGGAGCTTGTGTGCAGGGAGAGGTTGGTGTGCAGGGAGGTGGATTTGAACTGCCACACCTGCAGCTGGGGTCTCCATGGTTTGCCTTTTGTAGGACCTCTGAGCAGCCTGGAGCCTGACTTTCACTTGGAAGGTTAATTATCCTTCAAATGAGAAAGGTGTTTGGCTCCAGCACTCAGAGCAAGGGTAAGAACCTGGACAGAGGGATTGCAGGGGGCTGAATCCTGCAGATCATTCCCAGTGGGCATCCAGAACTGGGCCAGGAAGAAGGGGCAGCTTTCTTTGCCTGCTCCTTAGCCCACCCAAGCACCTTCCCTGCCAGCTCTTGTGACCACACTCATACCTTCTGCTGGGTACACAGGCTGTTGGTCCTTAGAAACAGAATTTTTGTTAAATACATAGCGTCATAGCANTTTTGTTAAATACATAGTGTCATAGCAATTTATTAATTTTCACAGAGTTCTTCAGAAACTCACACAGGTCAGAGTAGCTTAAATAAAAAATCTGAGGGGAAATCCATGGCACAAAAAAATTACTTTTAAAAGTTTCATTCAAGGCACAATGGAAATGTGAAATTTTGTTGGCAGAAAATATTTGCGCCTGTCTGATCCTATCTGCAGGGTTTTCCTCTCCCTGGTGGGCAGTGCTGGNTGGTGTGCAGGGAGGTGGATTTGAACTGCCACACCTGCAGCTGGGGTCTCCATGGTTTGCCTTTTGTAGGACCTCTGAGCAGCCTGGAGCCTGACTTTCACTTGGAAGGTTAATTATCCTTCAAATGAGAAAGGTGTTTGGCTCCAGCAGTCAGACCAAGGATAAGAACCTGGAGAGAGGGATTGCAGGGGGCTGAATCCTGCAGATCATTCCCAGTGGGCATCCAGAACTGGACTGGGAAGAAGGGGCAGCTTTCTTTGCCTGCTCCTTAGCCCACCCAAGCACCTTCCCTGCCAGCTCTTGTGACCACACTCATACCTTCTGCTGGGTACACAGGCTGTTGGTCCTTAGAAACAGAATTTTTGTTAAATACATAGCGTCATAGCAATTTATTAATTTTCCCAGAGTTCTTGCTCTTCAGAAACTCACACAGGTCAGAGTAGCTTAAATAAAAAATCTGAGGGGAAATCCATGGCACAAAAAAATTACTTTTAAAAGTTTCATTCAAGGCACAATGGAAATGTGAAATTTTGTTGGCAGAAAATATTTGCGCCTGTCTGATCCTATCTGCAGGGTTTTCCTCTCCCTGGTGGGCAGTGCTGGCAGCTCCTCAGCCTGATCCTGGTGGAGGAGGTGCTGCTGCTGCTGCAGGATCATGGCATGTGGGGCTGCTGTGAATTCCCTGAGTCTCCTCAGATGTGTGACCCCTAACACCTGCTGCTGCAGCCAAAGCCAGAAAGTGATGAAAATTGCTTTGCTGCTTTATTTTCTACCTTTCCCAAAGGAAAAAATATTTTCCTCTTCATGAGTATTAATGACAATGCAGGACTTACATTATATCTCTGCCTTTAAGCCCTGATTCACACTAAATACCTTTTTTTTTCTTTTTCCCATTGTTTAGCACAGGGATAACATCACATACTTCATTTTGGGTGTGGTTGAGCAGCAGAGGAGAAGAGAGGGGGACTGGAAATTTCTAAGGCAGGACAAATGTCCAGCCATAAGAGGAAGGTAACGATGGTCCAGGGACTCCTCTCACTCTCTGGGGTGATAGATCAGGAAAGGCACTTTTCCAATACATGATAAACAATCAGTACCTGCAGAGAAGCAGAAGGAAGGAGCTGCAGGGCTGCGAGACTCCTTGGTTCAAACCACATGCCTGGAGCTTTTGGGCAGCACTGTGGCACCACCAGCCCAGCCTGGTGGCCTCTGTCACCTCCCAGCCCTCGCCCAGGCTCCGGCGGCAGCATCCAGACTCATCTTCCTGAGGCTTTTCTGCTGCAATGGAGTTATAAATGGAAGAGTCAGCATTTCAGCAGGGGGTGCTCAGCTTCACACGGGGAATAAAAACAGACAGAAGAATATAGAATAAGAGGCAACTGCAAAGATAGAAAAACTTCATTCAGTTTTTATAGTACTTGTATTTGCCTAAACAGCCTTGGCTTGCCACTGACGCAGTGCACTGGCTTAAGTGAGCACGTAAAATGTGCACCTTAGCTTGGTAAACACAACTGACTTTTCAATATTGTCTTTATATTGATGTGCACAGGCAATATTGAAAGGGTATTTTACTCATTCACAGCTGGATTACAAACTGTGAAGCTATCATGTACATTAGACTTTAGACAGAACTGACTCAGAAAACTCCAAATCTGCCCTTTAAAATCAAAAAATCAAGATGTGATGGGAAAGACCATTTGCAGCCAGGTCTTTACATGATGGGTGCAAGTCTTGAGTGACTTGCTGGATAATATTTTTTATAGGGTGTCCCTCTGCCATGTCTTTTAGGTACTACATGGAAATAATGTGATAATTAAAATGTGGTGTGTTTTTTGAGTAAGTTACATGACAGAGGGCTGGGTCACTTATGGCACTGGGGTGTCTGAGCTCTCTATACACGAGTGGGGATAGAGAGCTCAGACACCCTGAGTGTGGGGTTCTTTGCCCAGGGGCTTACTGCCTGTGTGCTCCACATGCAATGTGGGATAAGCATCTCCACAGTAAAAGAGTGAAGGCAATCAGGAATAAAAGGAGAAGGACTGACAGGCTCTTGTTTTTAGTGGCTGTAATATAGTAACAGTAAATAGAAATTTAAATTAGATTGCTCTCCAAGATTATTACCCTACAATTGGTCAAGTAGACACATCACTAATCTAATTTTTACACTTTATGCCTATAAAATATCTGTTGATGCATTTTCTCTCTCCTCTTTTCTCTCAGGAGCATTGATCATTTTGTTGTTAACTCTGGTGTTGGATACAACACCGCTGCTAGAGCCCTTGGTCTGTGTGCAGCTGTGTTTTGGGGAAGACCACAAAGCCTTCAGTGTGTGATTTACTGGAGCAGCAAAACTTGCTCATCCCTTCCTTGGCTCACCTGAGTTGAAAATACAATCTCCTCTTAAAACAACCCTGCACACAGCTGGGTGTAATTCAGCCCACAGCTTCTGCTGCCTTGATTCACAAAGATCAATTTACAGAGGGAAGCCTCCAGCTAACTGGCACCAGGTGGTGGCTTTGGCTTCCTGAGGGGGTGGGTGACAAATACAAGTGGCCTGAAACAAATCAAGGGATAATGCTGTGCCACAGAGCAGTGCCGGATGCCTTCTGTCTGCAGGGATCTAATACAGCTAATAAGCAGCTAACATTACTGCCTGATTTGGCAGGAATTATTACCTGCTGAATGGCTTAATAGATTTCCAGTCCCTCTGTGTATAATTTTCACTCATCCCCAAAGGAAAGCTATATAATGTTTGCCCATAGTTGTTTGTGGAATTGGGATGCACCACAGGTGTACTTTGAACTTCATAAACTGCTCTGTGTTACATCCCATTACACTTCTTGTGGGGCTGTAATTACTGGGAGCTCTTCTGGGGCAGCAACTGCTTCTTGGGATGTGATTTCCCAAAGCAGGACCTTACACTGCCTGGCCTCCCTTTGTCACTACAGTGTTTGCCTTCATTATCTGGAATGCACAGACATTGGTAAATCTGCCCAAGTAACTCTTATATGTTTAAGTGGTTGCATTCAGAGGTGTCATTTTATGAGGGTTGTGCTTTTAAACAAAGAGAGATCTTGAAAAATGATTTTGGGTAGTGGACCTTTAGCAATAGCTTTTAAAAATAGTGGATTTAAATTAACAACATGGTCACAGGTTTAAACACTTTGGTGGCCTACCTTATAGGAAACAAATTCACTATTTCAGATTCTAGTTCAAGAGGAAGAAATAAATTCCAGTAATGCTTAGAAATAATAAACTAGATTCTGACAAGGTGCCCTATACCCATGTCCCTGCATTAGGGGAGAAATTGTGTGATGTGGGTGTGAAATGAAGAGAAGGACCCAGGCACTGAACACAGAGGGGTCCTATTCACATTCATTAGCCAAGATGATTGCAGCAGCCAAATATTTGATTAAAAGATATATAAAAATACCCATTAAATAAAATAAGCCTTGGTCTTTGGCTGATGTGTCTGAAAATGCCATAACCCTGGAACTGCAGCGTGCAAAGCGAGGGAGGGAAGGAGCTCTGAAGTGCCCACCTAAGGGACCTGTGAAAATTAATGGCACAGCAGAAATGCTCTGTAAAGGTCAGCCAGGACTGCGTGTGGAGCCTGGGAGCTCAGAGCACTTGTTCAACACTGCACTGCCTGCTGCAGCTGCTCTTCAGCAGAGGGGTTTTAATTACAGTAACACTTTGTGCATCCCATGGCTCTTCTGTCAGAGGAAATGGGGGAACTCCCCACCCACCAAACCAAACCAAACCAAACCAAACCAAACCAAACCAAACCAAACCAAACCAAACCAAACCTGCTGCCTGCTCTAGATTGGAGCACGGCCACCATTTAGCAAAGAGACTTTTAGGGAGGACAAAGGACTTGGCTCATGAGACTGCAGCCCATCGAGGGCTGATATCCTTTTTTGGGCACATCCAAATGCTCTGGCCAGGTGGCACTCCCTGTGATCCCAGGCTGCTCCAGGGTACCACAAGGTGCAGCCAAAAATCCACCTTTAAAAACGGGGTACTGCTTGTTATCTGGGGATGCTGCTTGTGAAATGTCTTCTTAAAAATATACCATATTATATCCTCAGTGATACTGCCTTGAACAAGCAAGCAAAATTTTGATGCTCTCCAGGCAGAAGTGAGGAAAATCAGAGTTGTAAAGGTCCTTTTAAAGCTCCACTTTTGCTATGACTGCAAGTATCATTGCTGGAGGTAGCTTAAAATAATGCCCATGTCCAAGGGTTTTTGCAAGTAGAAAATGTAATGAAAATACAAACAGCCACTTAATGGTGAGGACAGTCACTATTTCATGGGAAGAAAAGAGTGTTTTCTTCTGTACTATGCACAAAAACTGGAAATGCCTAAAAAGATGACATTCCTGTAATGGTTTATCATGCTGAAGCTTCATCAAAACTGCAGAAAAGGGCAATCAGGAAGGTTTCTATTTTATCTTTAGATGAGTGGGAAACTGTTGGAGCAGCCTTGATGGGGTGGGAGGTTTTCTCCGGGGCAGCCCTGAGGAGGGGGCTGGGCCAGCACCGTGGCTGTGGCTGGGGAAGTTGTGTCCTGCTGGTCCAGGCTGGGTGCAGGATGCTCCCATCCTGCCTCTCAGGAGATGTGTGACCTCACAGGCAGCTTGCTCTGGTGTTGTGGTGTGTCTCAGATACCCCAGGCCCCTCCCAGATGATTCCCTGCCAGGTTTGTCAATCATTGCTCCTTTCCACATCCTGACCCCTGATGAGTGCTGCCTGTCAACTCTGCCATTCCAGAAGGGTGGAATTCAAAAGATGCTTCCCATCCCTGGAAAGACACTGGGCCATCCAAGTGTCCTCTGTCCCTCAGGACTTCCCCCCGTGCCTGGTTGGTGTCACCTGTNCACTGGGGTGAAAACACCACAGAGCTGCCAGCCAGGCAAACAGCGAGGGCACAGCTCAGGGACAGCCTCCTGGGAATATTGGACTGAACACCAAAACTCTGGTGTCAGGGAGGGTTTCCTGCTCTTCCAGCAGGCTGATTTACATTCCCTCCACACACAGCTGTTTTGAAACCTGCTCACATTGCTTCAGATGTTGCCATTTTGCAAAATCCTCAAGTGTTTAGCTGTCATGTCTCCTTTTTCCTGATCCTCAGCAGTCCTTGCTGTCCTCCTCACCAATCCTGCCAGTGCACTGCCTGCCTCTTTTCCCTGTGGAACAGCAGAACCTGTGACTATTCCAGGGTACAGCCCTGAGCCATGGTCATATTTTGATGATATTTGCCAGTTTCTGCTCACCTTGCACTCACCTTATTTATTGCCTATTCTCAGGCTACTTCTGTTTTGTTGCTTTCAAGGCTTCATTCTCTTTCTGAATAAAAATTCCACATTTTGGATTGTTATTTCCTATATATACAAGGTGGCCTTTTTCTTCTCTCATTTAGCCAATATCTGTCTAACTTCATTATTCTCTCTGGACTTCTCAGCCTCTGAATTAGTCTGTTCTACAAATGTCAGGGATCTGCCACTAACTCCCCATGACACACGGTGAGGGAAGTTATTAAAAAATGCTGGTCCTAAGTGGTCCCCTTGGTGCCCCAGTGCCACTTTAGCCATGGAGCTGGTGTGCTGCCTGGGGCTCTGTCCCCACAGCTGGGTGATGTTCCTGCTCTGAGTCAGAAGGTGATGCCAGGTTTTATTTGCATCTTGTTGTGGTTTAACCCCAGGTGACAACTCAGCCGCTCCCACATGATGGGGGTGAGGAGGGGATTGGAAGAGTGGAAGTGAGAAAAGTGGTGGGCTGAGATAAAGACAGCTCAGCAGGAGAAACAAAAGCTATGCTCTGAAAAAAATCAAACCAGGGAATTCATTCCCCACTTCCTGTGGGCAAGAGGGTGTTCAGCCATCTCCAGGACAGCCAGGCTCTGTCACACACAGAGGTGTTGGACAGAGCAAACACCACTGCTCCAAATCCCCTCCCCTGCCTCCTCCTTCCCCCAACCCTGTGCTCTGGATGTGCCTTGGCTCAGCTGGGCTCAGCTGTGCTGTCCCAAGTCCCTGTGTACCCCCAGCCTCCTCGCTGGTGGGGCAGGATGAGGAGCAGGAAAGGCCTTGAGGATAAGGAAAGCATCCCTGAGTTATCAGCACTGGTTCCGTAAAAAATACAAAGCACAGCCCTTACTGTGAAAAAATTGACTCTATCCCAGCCAAAACTGGGACACTTCTGTAAGGCCATTGCTTCTTGCTTTTATCTGACCCCTTCTAAAGATGCTTTTGTTTCTCCCAGGTGAAAACAAGAAGAAATCATAGAATCTTATTAATTTCCTCAGAAAAAAATGCCAAATCTGTCCTGCCTGAGAGAAAGGATGTGAAGATGATAGTGTTAGGATGAGGCTGAGAGATGGGATGTCTGAGACTCATGGGGGATGGACTGCTCATCTCCCTGCCTACTAATTGACTGCATTTCTTGTGCAGTTGAGCTAGAGGAAAAATCCAAGTCTAAATAATAGTAATAAAAAATAATAATTCAACAAGGAGTACAAATCATGTGAATGTGAGTAAAATGTAAAGCCTTTTTGCTGGATAGATTGCAGAGCTCCAGTTTATCCTGGAGAATTTCATAAATCTAATGAAGCTTTTACACCTTTGGGGACAGGGCTTAAGCTGTTGGACTTCCTATCCATCTTGGGATCAATAGTGCAGTTAAGTCAAAATCACCTGCAAATAAAGAACATGAGGTTAGGAGTGCAGTTCATCTCTCACAGAGGGAGCAGAGTAATAATCAGAAAGTCCAAGCCAGCAAATTTCAAACTGTCAGCATCATCTGTGATGCTGCTTTTTCTGGGATGACCCAACAGTAATTCAGGAAAATGCCCAGGGGGGCACAGATAATTTCACATGTGGTAGGATGCACCAGGCACCTTCCCTTTGGGGCCTTGGCTTTAAGGCACTGGGTAAAGAGCAAGGTCTCAACCAAGTCACCAAACCTGGCAGAGCTGGTGGATGAAGTGAGAGACATCTGCTTGTGTTTGTCACCTGTGTAGGTGCCAGGTGTGGCACTTAGTGAAGAAATATCTGCAGGCATGGACAAAACATCTGGGGCACAGAAACCTTCAGCTCCCACTGAGGTGGAACTCATTCCTCCATTCCAGCCCAAACACAAAAATAATTCAGATTAATTACCAAATGACTGAGGTACATTGCAGCACAAATTATTTAATTCCCTGTGACTGTCTTTCTTTCACATCATGCAGTGTGTAAGGCTTTGGCAGTGGGTAAGTGCCAGTAGGAAAATCTTGCTTGAGGAAAGCAAATTAAAATTTTGCCTTTGCAGGGGTGGAAGAACTATAAAGTTATTCATCTTTAAGGGGTCATTTCATGGCAATATGTTGCCTTCTGCTGGAAAGAAAAACAAAATATTATGTTCTAGAGGATGAAAATGAAAGAAAGTAAATGTATCATATATCCTGGAGTTTTGTAGTAGACATGAACCTGTGTGATGTCCAGAAGTGAAATCAGAAGGTTCTGGCAAGGGAGAAATGAGCAGAAAAAGGGACAGCAAACTAGAGGCCAGGTCCTGGGAGTGGACAGCTTCAGGGGACAGGTAACCATGGGGAGGACATCAGTGAGGATGCAGGGACCTCTCTCAGGACCACTGTTTTTTTCCTCTAGGTTGGCAGCCCAGATGAAAGTTAAGTTCTAGCTCTGCTGGGGTCATGCAGAAGTGAAATCTGGTGGCAGTCCTGTCTCCCTCACTAGAGGTGTGAGTTGAGTGGGTTGGGGAGGGAACAGACAGCTTGAAAAGGGGGTGGAGGTGTGAAAGGGCTCTGCTCAGAGATCTTGCAGGTCTCACACTTCCCTCTGTGTGCTTTGCACCTCAGAGGAAAGAAATATCCTCATACTTTCATTCCAAGTAATAATCTTGTGTTGCTTTAATCACCTCTCAGATCCTGAATCTGCAGAAAAAGAGTGGACTGGAAAAAATTGACCTTTGTGTTAACACTGGCTTTGTTTCTGTTTGCTAAGTGCAAAACCTGTTCTTTATGAATTATGTCTATCTGGAACTGGAGTGAAGGATGGGAAGTTAAATGTATCATTGATACAGGCTCAAATTTCACAGCCCATCATCCCTTGGTGTGCAGGGCTGTGCAGCTGAAGTTGTCAGTGAAGTGGTTGCTCACAGAAGGAAGTGGGCCATCACTCCTTCTGCCAGGCTGGGGCTGGCTGCAGGCAGGATTTTATCTTAAGACACACAGACTTAAAGATAACTTTTGCCTCCTCTTTTTTTTTTTTCCCTTTGCTTTGGTTCTCAGCCTGGCAGTAAAGCTTGAACATCTCCAGCTCATCACAGCTTACAGGGAGAGCTTGTGGGAGAGTAATGACTAAAAAGCACAAGATCTGCTGGCAACTGCTTAATGACAGAGTGTTTTAAAATGTGTCTCAGACACTTCCATTTTTTATTTATTGAGTGTGGAATACATGCAAATAGAGTGTCTTTGGGATTGCATGCTGAGCCCTGGGACATTCACAGATCCCAGCTATAAATCTGGAATAAGGCAACACACCCCCACTGTGATATCATTACTGCTGTAATAAACATGAGAGGTTTCCTCATTTTGTTCTTTTCCTCATGTGAGATACTGCAGATTTCTACTGCCTGGTCCAGTACAGCCATCCTTTGAAGACATCTGGGTTCCCAAACTGGCAGGTCAGCCCTGAGCTACTTGTCTCCCCTCAAAACTGCTGGAAATTAGGGCTCAAGGTCCCAAAAATCCATAGCCACTTAGTCCATATTAACTGCATATTGTGACAGCAAGAATTAATTGGTGAATTGACACCAAAACCTTGCCAGAAAAATAAATGAAACCCCATCAGAACTGGGGAAAGCAGAAGGTGAAATGTGATCATATGAAAATGGGATGGTCGTATAGTCAGATCAGGAGAGTAATGTAAAACAGGACGACTAAGAGAAATGACAACTGCCTGGGAATACAGAATAAAGGATGTGAAATAAAATTAGAGGATAGTATGAGAACCATGTGTAGGATGGTGTAAAGCACAATGAAGTCCTGCCTAGCAAAATTAAAGAGACAATAACACGTAGGCTGGTGTAGATGTGACAGACAAGACTGGTGGGGGAAGATTTAACATGAGGATTTCTTGGGCTGCAGTAAGAATGGAGACAGATGCTGCAGCTGACAGAATGAGACAGAAAAACTGTGCTTTGCAAAATTATCTTTAAAGCAGTGTTGTTATGGCCTATCCCAACTATGAAACAGATTTAAACTTCACAGCTGATCACCTCCAGAATTTGGAAATGTCTCTGAACTCCCTTCCCTACAGACACACGAAATACCATCCAGGAAATCCCAAGCAGTGACTGTAGCATCTGACTCCAGTGCCTGTGAGCTGACCTAGGTGCAGGTACAAGCTGTGGGCAGGGTATGGCATTTTAATAATTCCTGCTCTGCCTCCAGGGCCTTCCTCTAAGCAGTTTCATTGGTCTTTCCCAATTATTTGTGAAGGTGATATGGAAAACTATGCATGAAGAGAAATCTTTGCTCAAGGAAGACTTGGACTGTGACCACATGTCTTGGTGAATTCCCCTTCTTTATTATGTCCCTCCTTCCCAGCTCTGCACTGACTGAGCACAGTGCTGGTGGTTTGGGACAGCTCGTGGAGGATTCTGGCTTCCAGTCAGTCAGACATATCCTCTTGTGGATATCTCCCACCATCACAGGGGTGAGCTGGTGAGGAAGCTGTATGTATATTATTGCAGCAGGAAAATGCTGACAGGTCATACTTCCCACTCATTTGTACTGAGCAAATGGATATCAGGAAAATTAACAATGAAATTCATTTGGAATTTAATTATGTAGGAGAACCCCACAATTCAACAGGCAGATTCCCTTAAACAGGAAAATAATTCCAGCTAATAAAAACCTTAAAGAGATAGGATATGGTCAGAAATAACATATCCAAAAATTAATAGCAGTAAACTATATATCATGTTGTAGCACTTGCTGTTTTCCTTCAGAAAGGAACAAACTGCCAACGGCATTTCAGAGGAAAAGTAGGGCTGTGTCTTTGAAGGGATTACTGCTCATGTCTTCACAGGGTGGCTTGGATCATCAGAGACTGCCTCAGCTTAGAACAAAGTGCTCAGAAATGTCATTTGGCAGACAGGCCCATAGCTGAAATCCTAAAAGAAATAACTTACAGAAAGTTACCAGACTGAGTCTTAATTGGCCCAGCTGAAACATCTTGCTGGGAATTGTGACAAGCAAAGTCGGCACTTGGATCTGTAATTTGTAACCCAACATGGCTTTGGGATGATGTTAAGGTACAAAATGTGCATTTTTGGCAGCTGTGCTCTCATGCTGCAGTCCAGTGGGGCAGAGGCATGCAAGGCAGCTGCTTAAACACAGCAATCTGGTGCCATTTGAGATCCCCCCCCGGGGCACCTGCTACGCTTCACATCTGCCTCAAGGAGGTCTCAGATGTCCTCAGGTCACCCCTCAGGTGGCACTTCAGGCAACGGGAGGGAGCCCTTGGCATCCTTGCTGGGCAGAGCAGCCTCCTGAGATGACAACTTGGCTGTGCATCGTACGGTGAATCTGTTTGCACTGAAACAGGAGCAGTGAATTACTGACAGAACAGAAAGGGGCAGGTTCAACCCTCTCTGTGCCATCTCCTCTCCCTGTCTGACATCCCTCTGGCTGTCCCCAGAACCTCTGTGCCCCCCTCTCCATCACCAAGCCCTCCTGCTTTCAGCCAGGGAAGCATTAAACCTGCCTCTGGCCCTCGCCTTGATGGAGGAAACAGAAGAGAAGCACCCTTTGAAACGGAGAAGACACACAAGGTTGATGTCTTGTTCACTGCAAGCTGTACATTATTAAAGGCCCAAGTTGTGTTTATCCAGAGCTCTTTGCTGGAGCTGCAAGATGGATAGAAACAGGAACGAGGGCACAAGAAACCCTTCCCTGAGGCAGCCTCGGGGCTGTGCATCATCTCCTCAATCTCCCCAGCTCTGACAGGATGTTGAATTTCTCTAGTGCTTTCCACGAAAGTCTTGTAAAACCTTTACTTGAGACTAAAAATCAGTCGAACAAGGGTAAGAAAACCCCCTTCAAATTCTGACAGTGTGTGACAGACGTGTCCAAGGAGCAGGGAAAGCAGCAGGGAGAAACAGAGCCCAAGCATCTTTGCTGCTGATTGATCACTGGACCACCTTCAGCAATTTTCAAAGGCCAAGAGCACTTCTTCGTATGATTTCTGGATATTTAGAGAAGAAGCTGATGACTTTGTTGCTGCTAACCTGGGGACTTTCCCCTGCTGTGCTCTGGCCCTTGTTAACAGGTCTGGGAAGGGTAACTAAGGAATGATGAGGAAGATGTTTTCCTTTCAAAAGCAGATACCTGCCCATCACTCCAAGTTAGGCAGTGTCCTGGGGCATTGGGGTTTGTGGCTATGGTTTGGAGCCAGGACCCTCCAGGTGGTGACTCAGAGTGCCACATTTGGTTTCAGCTAGGAAATGCCCACCTGCCTAGAAACCTACAGGAAGCTCAAGCACAAATGTGTGAACACAACTCAGACAATATGCCCTACAGCACATCCAGAACATTCTGAGTCAATGACAATGAGGAGCTCAAGGGCAGCAAAATGGGATCACAAATGAACAAAGTTGCTGTGGCTAAGCTGAGCTGTGCCTCTTTGTGTGCATGGTTTGAACCACTGGAAATACCAGCTAGGTGGACTTTGCTCATCCTTCTGTGTTCCAGACTAAACTAAGTCAATATCCTCCTGTTTGAATCATGCTAAAAGCGTGGACATAACCAGTTCTTGCAGTTCAGCTGCTCCTTTTAAACTTCCCCAGCCAGGTAAGTTGTTTTTGTATCTGAGCCCCTGTTTGAAGTCCAGTGCTTTCTGCTTACTTCTATTTCTCTAAATCTTTGTGTGCTGTGTGAAGGGAATGAGTCTACTAATCTGTAACTGAGGTCTGCAGAGTGAATTAAATGTGCAGAGTGCTGCTTGGTGATCTTGCAGAAAGAAAAAGCTGAAAAACACAGAGAGGATGAAGAATGATCAGACTTGGTACTTTAAACAATTAACATTTTCAAGCCCTTTAAAATGGAAGAGAACATCTGTTAATAAAAGAAGAAAATGAGAAAACCAAAATCCCTAAAACCAATTATGCGAATCAGCAGCAAAGGCTCAGATCTGTCGTATGTTACTTTGAATTTTCTGGTAACTTCTAAAATCTTGAGCGTGGAGTCACAAATGGATGTATTTGAATCTAAAGCAATTTCCAAAATGTGAAAGGTGAACAGCATGCACAAAGGCAGAAAAGTAAATGGAAGCTAGACAGGACAAAACACACAGTGTTTGTAAAGGCAGAGTTCTGGCTACATTGAAAAATAAAATAAAGGAGAAACTCTAAGTTCATTAGTTCAGTAGAAATGACAGGAAATGTAAATTTTGATCCCAAATGGAAATCAGATTTTCATGGAAACTGAACTGAACTGGATAAAAAAAGTCTTAACAAAAGGAACCTTAAAAAATCTCTGATGTGGAACTACCTGGCCAAACACATCAAAGTAGGGATCAGATCATTGCATCTGAAGGGAAATCACAGCAATCTGGTGTCTCTGCAATGTGGTTGCACCTTCACAAACCATTTTCCTCTCAGTTCAGACATCTTTCCCAATCTCAGGGACCTTCCTGAGTTTTGGCCCAATTAGCTATAAACAAATGAGCTGCCCCAAAACACACCAGTGCTCTCCCCAGGCTTTCTGCCAGGGCTTAGTTTATTGCCACTTTTTGGTTTTTGGCTGCTCAAGTTGTACATTTCTTGTAACTGCTGCTCTTTTGGAAGCAAAGAGAGCTAATTTCTATAACTGCAAAATGAAAAATATGTTCCAAACTTGAGAAGACAGAAATGTAATGGTTGCACCTTTCAGGATGACCTAGAGGTGAAATGCTTTCAATTGAAAATCGATTCCAGTGAGTACCAGACAGAAGAGAAAAGGAATAAAATCAGAAAGAAGTTTGCAAACTGATAAAAAAATGTTTCATTTCTATTTAAAAGACTAAGAATGTTCAGACTTGCATTGCAAAGTGATGGGGGAAAGGAAGCATATTATCTGTCTAGACAAGGATGTCAGGTTCGCTGCACAGGTTCCTCACAGAAAGACGAACCCGAAGCTCCCCCTGCTGTGTCGGGATCAGCGCTCCAGGGAGGGGCGTTCCAGCATCAGCGCTGCTGCTCCCGCTTGCTGAGACTTCATTAGCAAATAGAAGGTAAAATCAGTACAGATGGGTGGTTGGAGAGGAAGGGAAGAGAGTTAAAATATGTTAGTGCTGCAGGGTACTACAGAGATCTGCTTTAACACGGCTTGGTGCTCGGGCTGGGCTGGGCTGGCTGTGCGTGCCCTGGTGCTGCGCTCCAGCCGGGGCGAGAGATGGAGCCTGCACCCGCTGTGCTGCCCTGCACAGAAATCACAGCCACCAGAGCCACCAGAGCCACCAGAGCCACCAGAGCCACCAGAGCCATCACAGCCACCAGAGCTACCAGAGCCA
>VZTB01017297.1:395048-480561 GCA_013397245.1 Thryothorus ludovicianus | reverse complement strand
GCCACCACAGCCCCCAGAGCCACCACAGCCACCAGAGCCATCACAGCCACCAGAGCCACCTGAGCCACCAGAGCCATCACAGCAGCCAGCCCAGGTCAGGGACAGACTCAGCAACTGGCTTGCTCTAAAAATCCCAAATGAGAGACCAACCATCGCTGCTCATTTTCACTCTTGCCCTATCTACTCCTGGCTCTGGGCACGTACAAACCTTTATTTGCCAAATTATAATCTGTGACAGGTCCCTGAGTAAAGGCTGACCTAACGTATGACAAAATGAGATGATTTCAGTGATGGAAGGATTCTGTCCTGTTAAAATAGTAAGGAAGCCCAGCAGGTTCTACCTGACACTCCCATTTACAGGAACTGCTTCTGCTTAGAATGGCAATTGTGTCTCTCTGGCACTTGTTTTATTTTTATTATTTATTCTGGCTCCGTTTTCTAATTCTACAGCTGCAGATCCCATAAAATGTAGAAGCTAAATCACATTACTCACCCCTGACTTGAGGACTGCATTAAAGTGAATCTTGTGAGGGATTTCACAAGGCACATTTTGAAAATACAAACAGAACTTTCATTGTAACCCCATTTTCCTTAATACCCCCAGAGATAATCGAAACTCCATCGAATTATAAATACCAACAGCAGTGGGATTGTGTCTACAGAACCAAGGACATCAGGGAGTGGAATCCACATCACTTTTCCAAAGCTGAAGTCCAGAAGGTCAGGCTTGTGGCCGTGGCCATCACTGGGACTGCAAAGCCCACAGCTCTGGTGCAGTGGATGGGATTGCTCGAGGTGGTGGGGGTGAAGGACACGTAGCAGAGAGCAGTGCTTTTGCTGCCACCCCTCCTGCAAAGAGCACCTGGTTGTAAATAATTTTATTTAAGCTACTAGAATTAATAAAAAAAATATTTTACAGGCTTTTTGTCTTGAAAAGGCTGGCCATACCAACACCACTGGAAAGAAAAAAAAAAAGATAAGGCACGTGTAGAAGCTATGTGTTAAAAAAATATGGCACATATGGTGGTTCAAAAAAGGAGATTTCTAAAATGTTGAACAGCTGAAGTTTGTCTCAGCTTTACAATTGCTCATTTCACACCTCCCCATGGGCAAACGCGTGTTGGAACACAGCAGTGGGAGCTCCGACTGCACCAGACATCAGCAAAAACCCTGGGCTGCCTGCCTTCCTTGTTTTGCTTATTATGCTGCCTGCATAGAAAATGCCTCAACAAATGTAGAGGAGTGTAAATACATTGCACTACACACCCCAACTCTGGTGAGAGAGCAGAGATGGCTGGAGGTGATCCAGGGGAGGGCAGGGGCACAGCTCCCCTGGCCCAGCCAGCTGCACCCTGCAGGGTCAGGGACAAGCCAGCTCCCTGCCACGGGAGGGACAGGTCTGCACTTGGCAGAATCAGCCCAAGAGAAACGCTGAGATTTTATTAGAGTGCAACATTACAGAGCTGCCACCTGCCCCGGGTGGCTCTGGGGTCAGAGGGGAGCTCCCCTGACACTGCTGCGCTCCACCAAGCAAATATAACAACATGGATTGTAAACCCGTGGCTGGTACAAAGTAAGAACTAACATGAGGAAGGGGAAATCTTATTAAAGTCATGCAGATCACTTGGGAGGCAGGGCTTATTTGGGCAAAATGCATTTTAATCTGATTTTAATGAGACTGATATTTTAAAAAGGATGTTGAAGAACACTACCGGGGATATAGAAAAAAAAATCTGAACACAGAATTTCAGTCTGCAGACTTAGTTTAGCTCTGTTTGAAAGTGGCAGCATTAAGAAGTTTAAATTTTTTAAAATATCAAAAAGGAAATGGAGAGGTAACTTGATTACCCTGGAAATCCACAGGGAAAGAGTAGTGGTTACTATACAGTTAAGTGGCTCAGGTTAAAGAAAGTTATAAAAAGAAGGAATAGCAGAAAACTGAAGTTAAATACATTTGAATGAGAAATCCAGCACAGTTTTTAGCAGTGAGGATGATTAATTACTGGAAAAAAATTACCAAATGAAACAGCTGATTAACAGTGTCTTGGTGTTTTAAATTGTGACCAGTTGTCTTTGGCCCAGAGTGGACATCTTCAGCTGGACAAAATGGTGCCAGAATCCTTTCAGTGGTGCCAGGGACAGGATGAGGAGCAACAATCAGGAAGTTTCACCTCACCATGAGGAAGAACTTTACCTTGAGGGTGGCAGGGCACTGGAACAGCTTCCCAGGGAGGGCAGGGAGTCTCCCTCTTTGGGAATGTTCCAAACCCACCTGGACATGTTCCTGTGACCCCCGCTCCTGGTGGCCCTGCTTGGGCAGGGGAGTTGGATTGGATGATCTCCACAAGTCCCTTCCAATCCTGCAAGGCCCCACACACCTCCTGCAGCAGCTCTGTGGCTCCCCAGGGCATCCCATCCTGCTGGACACATCCTTGAGCACAGCTCTTGACACCTGCCTGGCTCAGCTAGCCCAGGAATTGTTTGGAAACAAGTCTGGGCTTTTCCTCATTGTTGCATTGCTTGCCACTTTTTGCTGGGTTTGTTAAACACAATCATGTTTTAAATATTGCACAGAAATTTGGACTGAAATTCTCTCTGGCAGGAAACGCACACAAATGCACTGAAAAAGAGAGATTCCCACATACAAGGCTATAACTGACAATTATTCCTCTTTCCATCATTCCTCAGTGGAATTGCTACATTTATATTGTTAGGTGAAGCTACACAGAGCCTGGCACAGAGTCCATTAAGAAATCCCATTGGCTCTCTGGAGAACACTCAAAGCGCAGGAACTAAGATGCTGCATTTAGAAAGATAATGGATAAAGATGAAATCAGTTTTTCAGATGAGTCTTCCATTTCCATAGGGGCTGTCTTTATGGTATCAGTGATGTAGAGCAAAAAGAAAAAGTATTCACTTCCTAATGAAATGAAAAATTTTATTAATTTGGGGATATTCATTCCTTTAAGAGCTTCGCTCTTTGAGTTCATTAACTCCTCAAATGTGGCTTGAGCTGATGCTGCCTTCCAGTCCTTGCCAGGATTTTCTTTCTGTTCTCTGATCCAGGCCAAGACACAAAGTTTGCCAAGCCCCAGCATAACTCCTGCAGCTATCAAGAAGAGAGATTTCCTATCAAACAATGAGAGGAATATCCTCATACTCAAATACCCTGACATTCTCAGCTGTTCAATCTGGCTGACTTCTGTAGCAATTACAGATCTCATCCTGGTCCTGCAAATCCTGTAGCATTTACAGATCTCACCCTGGTCATGCAAAGCATCCAGACCTTGGTAATTCTCGTGGCTTTCAAGGAAGGCCATACGAGTTAATTTTTTTGAACCAAGTGAGGAGTGGCAGCAGTTCCAGCTAAGTGGCCAGGGGAACCTGTGTGTAAGTGCTCTGCAGAGCTGGGGAGCAGCTCCCTGGGGCTCGTGGGCTCCTGCAGAGTCTCAGTCATGCAGAGCCCCATTAGCAGCACTGAGCACTGGCTTTTGGGGTATTTGCTCTAAGTAGCCACCAGTGCCTATGAGATTACAGCAGCATATGAGATTTGGAGAGTCTACAACATCAGAGGTGGGCCATAGCATGAGAAAGAATTCTTTGATTGCAAAATATGATTTCTGAAACGATTTTCTATGTAGTCAAAACTATGTTTTTATTAAAATACAGGTGAAGAAGGTGTTACAACAGCTAAAAAGTGAATTTCTGTTTTTTACCTTTTTTTCTGCCCCATTTCCCCCAAAACATTCAATGCTCTTGGCACTGCAGGATGCTTTCTTAGTCGTAGTTAAACATTTTTTTTGATTGAGATGTGTCCACTTGCAAGTTGATTAAAATGTTTGCATAGCTTTGCATTGTGGAAATCATCTTCTCTGTAAAGCTGCAGAAAACAATCTCTAAAATCACATCAAATACCATTGTGGACTGAAACCTGACATTCTTCCCTAAGCAAAAATGTAACCTCACTGAGTGGGCGTTCTACTGCCACAAGGTCAGCAGCATTTGGTCTTATGTATTCAAAATAACTGCCATGGGATAAGCATCTGAAATTTTGCAGTCTTTTTGGATTTTTTTTTCTGAAACTAATAAATTATGAAAACATGCTTCCAGGAAGCTAGACTTTGATCTAAAGTAAGTTCATCTGTAATAAAGCCAAAGGAAAAGAACAGTATAGAAACTGATGATGAACAAATTTTTTAATCTATAAATTTATAGCTCTATTTTTCTCTGTCTATACATACACGCATATCTTTTTCTATATATATACATGTTTTCTATTCTTGCTCCATCAACTTTCAAAAGCCAGGAAGTATTAAAGTATGTTCTACTGGTTCCAAACCACTGTGACTATTTGCATTTTGCTAAACAACACATTTACGAGAACCTGTCCCCTTCCATCAATTATCTAGAGCAGAGTGGTTCAACCCGTGGAAAAAAGGTGATGTGAAAATCAAAAGATGGTCTAAAATCTAAATGATGGGAAGAGTATATTTGGTTGTAAAATTGATAAATAGTAAATGAGATTTGTTAGTGAAAAGCTGATCCCTGGAAAAAGACATGACAGGAACAGGGGTGTTGATGTGAGCTTGTCAAGGTAGAGCACAGGGAAGGACAATTAAAAAATAACCAGATTTTTTTTTTACAAGCACATTAGGCATGTGATTTCTACCCTGGTGGGTGAGGAATGAGTAGGAAGGAAGGAAGGAGCTGTAAAACTATTTTGAGGTCCAGAAAGTGATTTGCAGTAAAACCATTTAAAGTCCCTGGTTGGAAGTGAAAGGAATGAAGGATGAGGATGCTGGTTATAGGGGCCAAGGTAATCATTACATGACTGAGACCTCAACAACAGCAAATAACTTCATCTGAAGGGAAGACTGGGCTTGATGAGACACTTCGTGGGAGGGAACAGACTGCCCAGGGACACAGGCAGATGTTCCAGAAGAAACCTGGATACAACTTTGGACAGAGAAGCAGAGAAAGCAGGAAAAAGAATTGTGTAGCTTTGATCTGATCAACACAGGGGACGTACTGAGAAAAGGAAGGTGAATGGCAGTTTTTTGTAATCATAATTTCTTCTTCCTCCACGTCTCTCTCATTTGAACCACAGCAAAAAAGGCTGTAGGGTTTCCATTGCTGAGGTTTAGAGGACAGATTAGGCAGACATTTGCCAGGGTTTTTTTCTGCCTGTGTGGGTTTGATATGTGGTTTCAATTTCAAGCGCAAATTTTCAACTAGAAATTTAAGGAAAACATTCAAACACACAAATAAAGGATGCTCCTTTCTATCCTCAATTCCACTTCTGCAGTAAGAATTTGGAAACTGTTGGAGCCCAAATACATTCAGCACTTGTGGGACTTACTCGTTTGCGGTGCTGGAAGGCCATTTTCCAGAGTATAGGGCAGAAATTGAAAAGTCTTGGAAAAGCTGAAAGGACTTAGAGAGAGCATTCCTTTACAGAGGAAATCTGCCTTGTGGCAGATCTAAGGATTCTGGCAAGGTTTGCCTGGAAATCAACCCTGCTCTGCGAGCCAGGCGAAGATTCGGCAAAAATCCTGATCTGAGTTCAAGATGTTTAGAGAGAAATAAATCACAACCTCCGTGGCCATGGGTGTCTTCTGATGAATGCTTATGATTAAACTTGGCCAGTTTGTGGTATGAGCTGTTTGTCGCCTGACCTCAGAAATGCATTATTTAACAGCTTTGAATTCCCTAAAAATCTACCAGGGTTGTTGATGTGAGGAAAGATGCCCAGGCTGCTGAAGCACTGCAAGAGATGTGCTCCTCAGAGTTTCACCCCAAAAGCACATTCTGAGAATTGTGAAAATTCACGATTTTCCGGGGTGCCAGTGGCGGGGCTGAGGGGGCATTGCTGAGGGGCCTGGCTGTGCCGGGCTCTGTGACTGCTGCAGAGAATTCCAGAGGGAATCTCACCACAGAGGAGCCCTCACAGCCAACACTTGGACACAAACACCCAGTCCAAGGCCAGACGGAAACATCTGACCCTTTATTCTTAAACATGAGTGAAATTAAAGGGAGAGGGGTGAGCAAGAGAGCCAACAGCTGGCGGCTGCTGGGAGCAAGGCCTCACAGGCCGCGGCCTCCCCGTCTTGTGCTGTAAGTCGATTTTTATTATGTTTCTTTCTTTTCCCTCCAGTGTTTTTAATTATTTGATGATTCACAGCCTCCCTTTTCTCTAGGAACTGGTTTGAGGGAAGGAACATTTCTTTCACAGCCACAGCAGTGCCTGAGGAAAACTCAGGGGTCTCTTTCCTCAGGGTGGGTCCCTGCTTAACCCCAGCACCAAAAGTGACATTTTTCAGCTCTTCCCCTTCTTCCAGGCAGATCCCTATGTTATACCAAAGCTTGAAACTCATGGAAGAGGAAATTACTTCAAGCTTGTTCAACTTCTTCCCAACTTGTACACACTGGAGTGTTTCATGCTGATGATAGTCCATTTTCCCAACAAAAAAAAGAAGGCCATAAAAATGATTTGAGAATACCTTTGTCAGCCATATATGCTTGTCCATAATTACAAAAGATACACAGTTAAATTGTCTGTGGGAAAAATATGGCTGGAAGGTTAAAATTAACCCTTTTGAAATTCAAATTTGCATTTAAAATTTACCTGTGGGAAAATTTGAGCCTTAATTTATTTAATTATTTCAATGGAATCAATCCTTTCAGATATTTCCTGGTTTTTCATGGGGAAGATGGGACCATTATATGGAAGGAGATTGCTTGTTATCACAGCTAGTTTAATTAAACTCATAAGTTCTTCTAATGTTGGATGTGGTCTAGCATCCAGACTGAGTAGTGTAACAATTTATCATCAGTCTGGACATTTCCAGTAAAATACCAAATGTTTTATTAAAACCATAATTATATCTTGGCATTGGAACTGTTATTCTGAAAATCATTACAACAGTCACTGATTTCTGTATTTTAAAAACTTACAATATTTGCTTAAAAACACAAATGTTGTCAAAACAATTTCCCCTTAAAAATTTCAGGTTTTTTTTTCCTATGGTATTATGGCAATTGTGGTAAAAGGAGCTGTGGTTCTGAATGTCTGCAGCGTAGCCCCAGCTCAGCATAGACCAGGGCAACAATTTGTTTCATACAGCTGGAGAGAACAAGATGCCTTATACCTTTTTGTTTTCTTTAGCTGAGTAACTTTTTCTGAAACGTTTTCTTTCTCTAAATGTTCTTGTCAATATCTACAAAACAGCTTCAGCTTTGATCAAGCCTTTGCTTTAGCTTCAGTTGTGGCCTTGTGCAGAGGGGTGCTAAACAAAGTTTTGAACAGAAACCAACGTGAAGATGCATAATAATAAAATCAAGTTTCAGAGTCCACAAATATAGGTGTGAAAGCTATAAATTACAATTTCATTTGCTTAAGAGAAGAACAGATTTCATGTTTAAGGTACTCAAAGTTTTTACATACATTATTCTGAAATGAATAGAAGCGTTTCAGGTCTGCTGCCTTCTGAATGCCATTATTCTGAGGATGTCAATTCTGCAAACACCAGAGTGAACAACCCGCTGAGTACTGCAGGATTTAAGCACATACTGGGAGTTAGCAGGCACCTGCTGTGAGCCTTAACAGCCTTGAATTGCCTTTCTATCAGTAACGTGGTGATTATGTTACACATACCAAAATTCCCTCCTGACCATATCTTAACAGATAAATGTGTATTTTGTGCTAACTGGGTGCAAAAGCAAAAATAGTTTTCCCTATAAGACTCTTCTTTCTTCAGTGAAAATGGTGTATTCATCTAAAAGCAGTTCTAGAGAGAAAAACCTTCTGTCATTTCCTCTTTGTGCTTTCAGAAACTGTGGATAAATGCAGCTGTAAATGCTTTTATTTCGTGATTTGAATGAAAGTGATGGCCTAGGTATCTGTACTCCCTGAGAGTCTCTGTAGCTCCTTCTGGCTGTGAAGCAGTTAGGGTTTTCCTGGTGCTGCAGCAGCCCTGGGAAGGTGGGATTGCAATGGGAAAAGGAGTTTACCACACTGCTGCAGGAAAACACTTTTCCTTCTGAAGTAATTCACCAAGTTCTGCAGAAGAGATTGAGAGGACCCCACTTATCCAGCAGGGACACAGGCAGCAGCTGCTGGATTTTCCACTGCTGCGTGGGTGCACGTGCACATAGAGGTCAGTTCCCAGTCTGTCAGGACGCAGGAATGAGGAGCACTGAGTCATCTGAAAAGACTTGCTCTGAGTTTCTTTAAAAACAGAAAGAGAGAGGAGAAAAAAAATATTATTCCTAAGTGGTAGCTTGGAATTACTTCTGGTAGGGGCCAGATTGCAATTACAGATGTGCTGAACGCAGTGTCAGCTCTCTTGACAAACTCAGCATTTGTGCTGCTGTCCACAGTATCTATTTCAGACAGCTTGAGCCCTAAAGTGTTCTGGCTGTAAGATTGAGAGTGAGAGTAGAGCCTGCAGATGCTGACAGAGCCTCGGGTTCGTGTTCCTCACGTACATTCACACAGATTGCTGGAATGAGGGGACCAAGTGATTTTAAAATCAGGGCACCACCAATTTGCAGTTTTTCTGCAATCCCTATGCCCTTCTGTAGAAGCAGAAAGAACTGAAGCTCATAACTTCACCTTTGCTGCCTGTCTGCTCAGTCTTTATTTACAGTCTGAAAGAGTAATATTGATCTGAGGACATTATTATAATGTCACTATTTTCTATCACGTTTTCTAGGCATCCAGTAGTTTGATTAGATTTTTTTGACCATTGCTGTGCCTGGAGCAGAGTTTTATTAAGCTACTCTGGATGATGTTTTGCGAATTTAGAGTTGTGCAGCATGTAGAGATAGCAATCTTGCAGACTGTATCTCTTGAATTAGATTGATTAGAATCTCACTGGTTCTTATCACCTGGTCTGTGTAAATAAAAAGGGCAGCTGAGAGCCTGAAACCCAGCTTCCAGCAGCAACTAGTCTTGAATGATATTCAGAAATTTTGAGGAAAGGTAAGTTTATACTTAGTAAAAGCCAGTTCGAGAATTTTAACTAAACCTTGTCAGCATTGTTTTTTGATCCTTTACAGCTTGTAGGTTTATGAAAACCTTATCTTGCAATTAAGGTTGATTCATCCATAGCAAGAAAAAAGTCTGACTTAATAAAACTTTTCATGTGACATATTTTTTTCCTGAAAGTAGGTTTTAAGTCTAATATGCTTAGAGCAGGAATTCTTTCTTAAATGTTCCTCAACACTGAGCAGACTTTTCAAGCCTCCATAAAACAATCCCCTAAGACCAGTTCTTCTGGCTGTGAACTGGTTTCTCATGGGGAGCTGTGCATTCAGACTTGGCATGCTCCTGTGCCATGCAGTAGCACCTCTGCTCTGCTGTGTTACTCCTGGAATGGTTTGTGCAGGTTGCACACTAACAGAGGAGGATGGGGTTGTGTTTGGTATCAGCCAATAACTCACCTGTTGATAAATGACTTGTTGTTGAGCAATAAAAAACAACCTAGAGCAAATGCAGCCTTGGTGGAATTGCAGTTGGAAAAAGGGAATGATTGGAGGGGAAATATTTGTCAGAGGTCAAACAGGCTGTTCATCAAAATGTTAATGTTTTAATGTACTCAGAACATCTAGATGGGCTGGTGCTGCTTCAGATATCATGGGAAGGATGTGAAAAACGAGGAGTGCTATCTTAAGACATGGAAATGGATGAAAAACTAATCTTTACCTGGCCTTCATAGGGGCAAACTGGATGTTGAGTAGCTCAGTACTGAGCTGAAACACACTTTACCTTGGGTGGGGGAAGCCCAACTGCATGAGCCCAGGAATGCAGATTTAAGATATGACTCCCCATCATCAGGAATGGGGGGTTGGGGTTCTGGTTGTGTGTTTTTCCCCTTTGTATTGGGATTATAAATAGTTAAAAGAGCTCTACTGCTTCTAAAACTTTTACCAAGCCCTCTCTATGTGAGACTCAACAGGGCTGAATAACACGGAAGAGCAAGGAAAAGGTTTTTATTTCCTTATTAACTCCAGTCAAACATAGAAATTAAGCTCATGCTTGACAAAGAAGCAAAAACAATTCTAATTTAAAAATAAGTACTCATGAAGCTTAAAACCACCAAAACACTGATTTTTGTTCTACCTTTTTTCTAAAGGGCCATTTGCAAGTTTCATTGTTCTGTTATCCTCAGGTTTGTCATGGTTTAGAGCTGGAGTGGGTTGAAATTTGTGATATGCTGGAGCTGAATTTCCTAAGTCCTTCCTTAAAGTGTCTTACCTAGTGAGATGTATCTTTATGTCATATATACAACCATGTAGAGCCTGACTGAAACTCAGAACACTGTTATTTTAGATATTTAGGATATAATTAGAAATGTGTGCTAAAGTTGAATGATGTCAATGGCTTGTTATAATGGTCTGTATGGGTAGGGATGTGAAATAAAACTAGACTAAAAATTTTGGTTTAAAACTGCCTGATACATAGTTACGAGCATTTTGCTAATGCCTCATTTACCCACAAAGTCACTTCATTTCATAGGAGCCTGTATGGTGCTGAGCTTTGAATTGATGATTAAAACAGAGCTGATAACACACCAGTGTTTTAACTGCTCTTGGACAGTGCTTGGCTTCAAGGTCTTCTGTTTCTCACAGTGATTTTTGTGCCTGACAACAAAGGGGCTTGATGTAAAGAGGAATTTTCATGAATGCTCAGTTGCATCTCTGATTTCTACACCTCATCAATAGAGTTCAGGGATAAGAAGGTGGGAAAGTCCAGCAGTAAAGTTCTATCATGGGATTATATTAGGGTCATCTTTTGGAGCTAGGAGGAGGGATGGCCCCACAGCTGTTTGGGTTGGGATACTAAAAGCCCCAAACGCAGATGTAGCTTGTGTTTGGCAAATGGACATGGACAACCTGTCCCCAGACACTGCCATTAGTACCTGGGCTGGGTGGGCATGGCTCTGCTGTCCTGCAGCACTGACAGTGCCTTGTTCCTGTTCCTGGCCCTCCTTATGTGACTGAGAAGCAGAGGAGATTTTCCCCAGGAGCTCTGTTAGACGTGCCTTTACTCACTTGCCTCAAAGCATCCACCTGAATCATGAATACCTGCTAAAGGTAAAATGCTTTTCTTCATATGATGCCTTCTAAGTGATGGCACCTTTGTTAAGAGAGCATTGAAATAGGATCACAGGGCTGCAGAGATGCACAATGAACATACCAAAGCTTTGTGCAAAGTGGATGGTTGTTAGGACAAAGTCTCACTGCTGGAAGTATAAAACTTTTAAAAGTGCTTGTTATTTCCCTGAAGAAGCCTGATATGAATCATCTCGTTGATGTTCTAATGGACTTATATGGTACAAATATTCTGATTAAATCAGAAAAAGCATAATGACTTCATTATCAGATACATTTTTGTTCTATTTAAATTCATCCATCTATCAAAAATGCTCAGTGAAATACTAGAAGGGCACTCACTAGTTGCAAAACAGATTCATTTCAAATTCTAATGGGCAGGAATAGATCTAATCATCACATCAGGATTCTCGGAGAATTAAAAAAGCAACCAAAACCCACTCAAAAGTCAAATGTTTTGTTTTTTTGGACACTGATAGCTACAAAATGTAGAGAAAAATCTTTTCCCTTGCTCTGATTTTAAGATAGATGTCTACATGTCAATTGTCCGTGTAAAAAAAACCAACAACCCAGCTTCTTCCTTATAACAAAGCCATGCTCTCCCTGCTCCAGCCTTTAGAACATTTCATCCTAGTTAAAAAAACCAAGCTCTACAGAAGCCATGTGAACCTAGAATAGACCTGGGGCTGTGGCCTGTCTTGGATGAACACAGAATTTCAGAGCATTAGTGCTGGTTTGTGATCTGAGCCAGGGGTTCACAAGGGAGCCCTTGGGACCTGGGTTGTGGTCCCTGGACATCTGATTGCTGCTGAAGCTCTCTGAGTGGGAAGTGCCTGGGAGGTGTCTGCAAAGGAGAAGTGTCTGGCTGTGGAGAAGCACCCCAAACATGCAGGGAACCTCATGGAGGGTTGGGGTTCTGGCAGCTGGTCCTCTGCTAGTGGCAATGTTCCTCTTGGGTTTCTCATGTGTGATACACCCAGGAAATCCTCTCCAGGAGATTCGCCTTTGATCATGGGAACTTTAACCATATTGCTGAATTTTAATGGTCTTAATAGTCTTCACCCTGCTTTCTACAGGGTTCCCTTATATTATACACAGTAGATGGGATTTTTGGAAACTTCCTTTCCTTCCTTGCTTGCTCTCTTGCCTGTCTCAGCCTCAAGTCACCTCAGTCTGTTTCCCCAACCTAAAATGCATTTTTTATGCATTCTTGTGGAGATAATCTTGCCTCCCTCAGACCCTTTCCTCCCAACAACCGGTTTCTGACACATTTTCACACATTATCTACAACCCACTCGGTGGGTCCTCCTCTCTGCTCTCCTGACCTGCCCAGAGTTGCTGGTGGACCTGCTTTGTCCTGCAGACATTTTGCAGTGTGGCCTCTTGCTGAGCCAGCTCCGCTTTTGGGACACATCCAAGCTTGCCATCAGGAAGCTGAGCTGGGCTGAAGGGGGAGATCTCCAGCACGTGTGTGCAGGAGAAACAGTGGAAAGGGAAGCAGGCAGGCAGCAGTTGAATCAGATCAAACTCTTTGTGGTTCCCCTTCTCATATCTATGAATGTTTCAAAATATCACTGAACTTTATTCCCTCATGGCAGTACTGAAGAGCTGCTGACAAAAATCCCTTTGCATTTTTCAAACTGCTCTTAAAAATGCAGTGGAGAGCAGAAAACTGGTGCATGGTTGGCATCATCCTTTCTGCTGCACTCTGGTCACTCTGCTTGGCCATGATATGGCCACATGCCCACTAAAACTGATGAAAGTTCCCATTCCTACCTCATCCATAAATGCATGGAGTTCATCTGTGTAGTTGCAGGCTTTTACCCTTGTTACTCTTATTTCCCCCCCACTTCAATGCCTGTTGCACTCATTTGCAATTACATTGCATGCTACTAATGTAATTACTTTGCAAAACAGATCAGTATCTAACACCTGCTCTACGTCTAATTTAAATAACTGCCTTAAAATTATTCATGAGGACAGTAATTTGCTGATGCTTCTCTTAGGGCTAATCCTTGCTTTGGCAGTACAGGTAACAGTGCCTGCTTGTATGTTTGCTTTTTTCTTTAGGACTGTGCCTCCAGTTGCTTATATCTCTGTCCATCTTCTAATCCTTAGACATATTTTGCTTAGGAATGTTTCAACTGAAATTGTTGAATCACAGCAAAGTCTAAGGAAAAAAATCCTATATTGACTCTGAAAATTCTCTTACAACAATTTTTAGCAGTGTTAGCAGACTTGGCCATTTGTAGGCAGCAGGGAACTGAAAGGCTCAGCCTTTTATATGAAGGTTTCTAAGCCCACTCAGTAGCAAGGGTGATGCTGAAGCAAATCCTAGTTCAAACCTTCCCAGAATTTCAGCAAATTGATTTGTGCAACGGAGTACCCGGCTCCTCTTCTACTGTCCCAGCCTTGGGATTTATCTGACAAGATCTGAACATGTATAAACTCACATAACAAAAAATCTGAAAGGTTTGCATGAATGGGGGTACATTTCCACTAAATTAACAAGAAACATGTCTGGAACACTACTCTGCTCCCTTAACCAATGTTCCTCTGCCTACTCAAAAGCACAAAAACTTAACAGAAGTTCTCAGCTAAGCACAGAAAAATATTGAACTACACTAAGGAAGGAAGAATACATTTTTTCAGTCTTACTTTCATCATGTCCACTTGGCATTGATTCTGAAATATTAAATGTTCATGCTTTACAGACCTTGTGTTACTGAAAAATTAGAGTGAAGACAAGAACAAACCAGATTAGAGCTCCTCCTTAATTATAGACCATAATTCAAGCACTGATGGTCTTGAAGAATATACATTTATGATAATTAAAACTCAGAAAAATCTTCATAAGTAAGAGTTTTCATCTTCACATCAGATGTGATTTTGCAAGTTGCACCAATCATTTCTAGACATGCTTTTGGAAATGGCTATGTAAGATACAATTTTTCTTCTACTTGTAACAATTTGGAGTAAAACAAAGTGCTACCACTTAAAATTTTTCAGTGCCCTTTTACTGAGCTTAGGCCATTACAAATGACATTTCTCAGGTAGCATGGGAACAAATCATCAGCAGGGCAGTCATGTTTAGCTGCTCATTAATGAAATCAGTGTTCTGAAGCATGGATTGGCAGAATGAACAAAGCTAAAGCAATTACTAAACTCTCTGCAGAAATGTGTAGAAAATTGAGGGTCTCATTTAAATTGTTAACATCTTAGCAGTACTAGATTTGAACCCAAGAAACAATTAATTTGATCATCTGCCATACATACTAATTATAATGATGATGGAATGGTTGAGAAGGGACTTCTCATTTGTTGGGAAAAGGAGATAGGATAATAATGCAATATACAGGTGGTAGAGTATTGAATTGCTTTCCCTCTTGAGCATTGCTTGCCCCTCTTGGTGGGGGGAGAGGAGCAAGGGGAGGGCACACAGGAGATGCCACAGGGCTGCTTGTCTCTGGCTGTGCCTCAGTTCCTGTCACTGGTGGTGCCCTCGGAGCTGCAGGCCCACAGGGGACTTTCCTGCTCACCAGCTACCAGCCCAAAGTCCCTTCCAGGAGAGCAGGGCTGGCATTACTAATGTCTCACACCACACCAGCCAAGTCATTAATTTCCTGATTAACAACAGTTCTTACAAAAAGAGACTAAACTGTGCATTGCTCTAAACATAAATCTAGTGCAGTGGCACTAAATTGGGTAGGAGCGAGTAAAACAGCCCAACTGAAGCTCATACCTTGCTAACAGGCCATTTAGATAGGCAGGCCATAACTTTTGAGCAGCCTGGAATAAATCTATGGTGTACATAGTTTCCAAAATGCCTACATTATCTATTGCTCAATCAGTAGTTGTGTAAGAAATCACTGCGGTTATCGGAGCATAGGAAACAGCTTTACTGCTTCCATTAAGAAGTCCCATTATGCTATAGCAACGCATTATCTTCGTAAATCATTTGTACTGGGAATATATTTGTCAGGTTTCAAACAGATTGTGTAATTATCACATAATTTTATTTCAAGGGTTCATAACAGGGAATTAGATATGACATTTGGTAATATAAACAGTGCACTTGACTTGCATAGCAGTTAGCCATAATGTTTAAAGAAGTTGGCTTTAAAGGATTTTTGTAATATTTTGACAACAGGTTCTCAGAATTTGGATTGTGCATATAACATATAAAAGGGAAGCTTGTGTAGAACTGGATCAGTGAGGGCATATGACAAATGTTTTGAACACAAGTGCTTTGCAATATGTCAGAATTCCCAACGTTGTCCACAGTGCTTCTGGTGGAAAAAGTTATGTAGAAATAAAGAAACCTAGGAAAGGTTAAAGCACTAATAAAACTTCCTATATTTGTTACAGAGAACCTCTTAAATGTGGAAGATTCAGAAATGTGAGAGGTAATGGACCAGTAGCACAGTGTCAGTGTTAATGATGTCTGTCAACGTGTTAATTTTCCTTTGTACCTGGAACATGTTTTGAGAAATACATCACTGGTACAGAAAAAGAACCAGTGATTTGTCATGTTTAGCTGTATGACATGTGCTGTGAAACTGAACGATGTCCAGGATCTTTTCTCTTGTGAGTCTTAGGACCTCCAGTATATTAAGGAGCTCTAATATGGCATATAGGATCCTGTAGTTTCACTCATTTGCTGCAATTTAGAAGGCTTATTTAATAATTATTCATTTTGTTCTTCTGCAAAGTGAATGTGAAGTCCTCTCCCTCCTGTGGGTGCCCAGAGAAGCCAAACTAAGTGAAGTCTTCTAATAACTACAGTGTAAATGCAGTCTTGTTTTCACAATGCAGCAATGAGCTGTGGCAGGCTGACAAAGGAAAAGTTATGTCTGGAAGCAGTAAACACCTTCCCCAGCTCCCAGGCCAACTATAAGGCTGGAAATCCACACTTATTACCAAGCACATCCTGCTTTCTGATTTTTGTATTTCATTGCTAAGTCGGAATGTACAATCTTTCCAAAGTAAATTTCCTCATCCTATTCTCCCAGTAGTCCTTTAAATCTGTGATCCATAACCAGGGAGCTGCTATCTCTGAAATTGATATGTTTTTCTGAAATGTTACAATGAATTGGGTATTTTTTAATAATCCTAAAACAGGGTTGGATATCACAACACACATCTGTTGTTGGACTGAACCCACTAGAGTGACAGCAGGGTGCAAATAAAAATGACAGTTATTAAGCCTTTTTCTAAATAAGTTTTGCTTGTAAATCCTGACCTTCACACTTCTGAACTGTTTGCTCCTGCACTAATTGTTCCATACCCCTCAGCATTTACAATTTCAATAGTATTGATCTCAATTTTTACTACAGTTTTACGTAATACAACTCTTAACAGAAAAGGCTTTTCCTCCTTTACCTTTAGGAGATGTTTTAATGCCTTAAGTCCTGATAAAATAGTATTGTATTGAGTAGCTGAATATTCCAAATACAGACATTTGAGGAGAGGGCACTTTTGCACTTGCTTTTCGCTGTGTTCTTACCTGGTCTCAGCTTGCAGGGCAGGATTCCTGCTGCTACATGTTCCCTGTGGCTCAGGGAATACTGGGAATACACATCAGTACTGCCTCTGACTTTAGGCATTATTTGGGCAGCTTTTGTTATTCAGAAATGCAGACCATAGCTGGCTGCTGCTGAGGCTTTTGCTAGTTCTTTGTTTACCCAAGGCAACTTGTTTTTCCTTCTGTCACTGTCAATTACTGCAAAATCAATTATCCTCATGATTAACAAGTGGGCTTTATTTCCATCTAAAGGCTGTGGCAGGAAACTTGGGAGCTTAGCAAATTGGGTTGATTACTGAAGTGACACATGGGTGATGTCCTTGACACCGACATACAGATTGTGATACTGCCAAGCTCTTTACGTCTGATTAACTGAGCAAAGGCCTTTCGAGAAACTGTATCCTGAAGGCACTACAACTTGCATTTTTAATTTATGGTTCCAACCACCTCTCTGGAAAGATGGTTAGTATCTTATTTTTAAAAAGCAATAATAGACAACTTGATGGCGCAAGTTTTAAGTGAAATCGCTGCAGGCTAATGAGAAACAAGCTATGGCTGCGTAACTGGTCATTCTATTTTTTGAAACTTATATTGCATTTAATTTTACAGAAAATTACATAGTAGTTAGTAATCGTCTGTCTTCCAGCAATAACCAGGGGGCAAAAGTAACTCACAAAACCAATTGTTTAAAAGCAGTGAATTAAGAAAAAGCTTGACATCTCTAATTAAGGGATACAATAAATAAAACTACTGTAATAAAAATGTGTAGTAACATGCAAACAAGATCACAAACAGTATCTGCCCCGGGAATCTAACGTGTGAAGAAACACTAGTGGTTGGCCAGCCTGACAGAGATAAACCTTTCCCAATCTCATGGAAAATCTTTATTCAGTGCACTTCAGGTGTGTGGAAGATCAGACAGCTACAGAAGCTGAGCTGGGTGGTGCCACTGACCTCTTGGGCCTGGTACAGTGGAAGTTGTGGGAGAGAAAAGGCAAGAACAAAAGTGAAGACATCAGGGCTGGTCACTCTGACTGCTCTGATGAGAGATGTACCAAGGACATTGCTGGCACAAGAATATAACAGGGACTTGATAACCAAAATGATTGTGTTGCTATGGAACAGTGGCAAAGGAGTGAGAGTTGAAAATTTTGTAGGGAACTTAGAGAACTATAAATGCTGGTGAGTATAATAAACTGGCTTTGCCTCCATAGCGTGGTCCATATCTCTCAGTCCCCACACATGTGAACTGTTGTGTGGGGTCAGGGAAAAATATTACAGTCCTGAACCCTTCCTTTGTTACCTAAGCAGGGAGGAAACACTTGGGTTACACAACCCCTCATGCCTAGGGTGGATCCACCTCAGTGCTGTCTCTGTTTCCAGATGTGCCAGCTCCTGTTTCCGACTGCCCTTGCTGCCTGCCAAGTGCCAGGCTCTCTCAGCCCTCGGGTGACACCAGCTCAGTCAGCAATGAGATGGTCCCTGTGTCTGAAGCTGCTTGAGTGTGGCAGGGTCTTTCCCCAGCCACTTCCTGTCCCCCTGCTAAAGGCTTTGGTCCACTCTGACTCCATTCTGACAAACACGGCTTTCTATTTGGAGAGCACACAGCCCCAGGGACCCAGAGCCAGGGCCAGCCGTGCTGGGAAGGTCCTGTGTGCAGTGCTAGCACAAGCAGCACTTTTCTGGTGAGGATGAGAGAAGGTAGCTTGTTTTCATGCCAGCCTCAGCTATGGTGGGTCACTGAACAGATTGTATCTCTTCTATATGAGACCTGTGGAGCTGTAACACTCCACATTCTGCAGTGCTTCTGATCCTGCCTTACTTCCAGGTATTTAGCAAACCTTGGGTAGGATTTTGTAGCATATAGGAGGCAAAGGACAGAAAGTGCAGCCTAAGAAGAGGGATTAAAATGTCTGAGTGTTCAGCCACCTTCTGACTATTCTTTGTGGCAGGGCTGTGTGTCTTGGGCCACTGTCGCTCACTGAGAGCAGAGCTTGAGAAGCTGCTCACTCCTGACATGGCCTTTCCAGCAACTGCATTCCCAACACATCCCAGGGTTACAGTTTGTTAGAGAGTGGCCTGTGAAGAGCCTCTGCAGAGCTCGTGTTAGGGCTGCTCTGAGCAACCCAGCACTTTTATGTGTTATTCAGAGACTACCTGAGAATGGCAAAGAGCTTGCCTTTTCTAAGTACAAGCAGTGCATAAATAATGCATGTCCCTGTGCAGCAGAGATGGGGAAAATGTTTGCAGGACTTCAGAACCTGAAGGATATTTGTATCAAAGACACAAGCATTTAATTGTAGTGTTTTGCTTTAGTTTTTACTGATTCTGATATACATGGAGAACAGGGAACTTAAACATCGACATTATTTTGGCCTTTTTGGAAAAGATCAATATTTTATGCATTTATTTGGGTTATTTTTTAAAAGATCCAACACCATGCATGTCTTGGAAAAATGTCTGAAATCCAATAAACACCAGACCTTTATTAATTCTTCTTCAATCCTACTCTAAATCAAATAGCTCTCTACAAACATGCATCAAAATAGTTCCCAAAATTGCTATTCAGTTTTCCACCACTCTAGTCTGTTTTAGGGCAGTGGTGTAAATCTACATTTGGCCTTAAAGTGCCAAGTGGCCAAGAGTGCCTTGAAGGTTTATTAGTCTCTGGTTCATAAGGGAGTGAGTAAATATAAATTTCAAATGTCAGGGACACTAAAAGAGAATGTTTGCCTTTTTTCATACTGAAAATGCTCAGTTCATGAGCTCAACTGCAGCCCCAGCACTTACACTACCAGGAAATAGGTGTGAGGGTAAGCTAGGGCTTTGATAACACCAAAACCTGGAGTCATTTGGGAAGCTGCAGGAAGCAGACTCATACTGCTTGTCATGTGGGCTACAATGTTCTCCAAGGTCAGTCCTAAAGGATTTAATGTAGACTGGTTTTAAGTTGCTAAAGGCCCGTGCATTTATTTTACTTGGTCTTCCTTTGTGAGAAGAGGTGCCAGGGTTTCAGGTGACCTCAGCTGGGAGCAAGCTGCCTTGGCTATGGCAACTACTTGGTTTTCAGTAGTAACTGAGACCATATCAGAAGCTCAGGAGGCATATTTTTAACTTGTCCTTTAGAAATGGGCAGGGCCTGATTTCCCTAATTATCAGGATAAGGTCATTTAGCAGCCTGTCTGTGGCATGGAAAAGCTATTAAATGGATTAGCAGGGGTAAGGAAAGCACTGGATCTCACTACAACTTCTACAATATTCTTAATTAAAACCAGAGTATACGCAGCCTAATCTTAACTCATATTTACTTTGGTGCTTTCATTTAGAGGGATAATGGGAGAGATGTGCAGGAATATTTAGTTTGCAAAGAAGACTGAGTTGTGTTATCACAGCAATGTCAGCACAGGACAATGGCAAGGGAATGATTGACACTGCCTGAGTGGAAGAGGATGCTCTGGAAGAACGAGGGGTTTTGTCTCTGGTTGGGGGTGAATGCTTGAGCCTAAATCTGCTAAGCATCAAAAACGTTTTCAGCAAGTGCTGGAACAAAGAAAACTCGATGTTGCCTTTGCGTATTTGCAGCCTTGTGAGCAGGCTGTGTAGCTGTGTGTGCACAGCCCCAGGAGCTGCTGGGCACTCCCAGCCTCCTGGTGGGCACAAAGGGCAGCTAACACTGGACTGGCAAGCTGGCCTGGGCTGGATCTCCTCTCACATTATGTGCCACAAGCAGGAAACCACAGTGGGATGAACAAATTCATGCACTACCCGTGTAGAAGGAAATGGGGATGGGTAGAGAGCAAGCTTTGGAGTGTCCCTACTCCCTTGTCTCCACTCTACCAACAGCAGAGGTGCAAAATCCCATCTTTTCTCTTGACCTGCCTCTTACAGTAACTGAAGTTATTTCAGCTAAGTGCCCATGAAAGCTCCGTCAACAATCATACAGGAATTTAAATGGGAAAATGTGATGCATAAATGTTAGTAAATAATTTTTTCCAGATAAGAATTCTCCCTGGTAAATCACACAGCTAATGTTAAAGAACAAGTTTTTGTCAGATTATATGGGGTTATACACTCAAGGAAGGTATTTTATGCATAATTATGAACTATCATTAACCCATTTCTCTTATTTGTGTTTAGAGACACAGTTTGGACCTAGGGCTTACTCAAGTATTTGAGACATGGACTATCTTTTAAAAAGGAATATTTTTGGCAAATTTTAGTCTCCTTTGATTGTGGTCCTGGTCACAGAGGAGGTTCCTCAAACTGAGAAATTGGAGGAATATGTTCCCCCATTTCTTGCTGTGCCTTCACTCAAGCATGTGAAACTTTCTCACAGACCAAGGTGGGTTTTACAGAAGCACTTTGTAACACAGTAAAAACTACTGCAATTCTTGGTCTGGATTCCTCCCACAGGACTTCAGGCATTGAAGGTGAATGTTGAAAATCTGAAAAGTCGCTGCAGAGCAGAGGGAAGAGAGGCTGGAGTGACTACACTGACACTGTTGGGGTCTTAACTGGCTCTCTAAATTACATGAGCCTCTTCCACAGTGACAGAAAGCCTTCTTAATTACTGCAAAGGCAGTAATTGATATCAAAGCTATCTGCACCATTTTGTTAGTTTGGAAGGCAATAGTGCTTTGCCACTATCTCTGGGAAAATTAGATGAGTTTATTGCAATTGCTAATTCCTAACACTGGTGGATTTTGTTCAACAATTTAGGAAGAAAAGCATGTCACAAACTTCCAGGATCTTTCTTTGAACTACTAACTCATTTACATTCAAGACAATGAATGATGTATGACTTGGTCATTCTAATTTTTGTTCTACATTTCAAGTTAGTTGGAGACATTTTACCTTGAAACTAGACTGCAGTATTTGCTGTCCCTGTAAAAGCATTATTTAATGATTTTCCATGTGCTACAAGTGGACCAACAAGCATATGCTTCATGATATACTGGGCATATTTCAATTCTTGTGTAACTTCAGAAAGTAGGAAAAAAAATTCAGTGCCCTAAATAGCTGTTGGAGCAGTCAGTTCTAGACTTGTTAGGAAGCTGTTCCCAATTTTGAAATTAAAGCTTAGGTTCCCCTGGTTTGCATTCCCAATATCATGGCTCTCAGTCATGTGTGTGCAGCAGCTCCTCACGGTGTCTCAGTGCCATTGTTCCCTCCAGTGATGACAGAGGAGAGGCCCAGTGCAACTGGAAGGAGCACCTTTGCTTTGTGGGACCTGACACTGCTTTTAAAGGATGATTTTTGCAGGTACAATCTTGTGCCATATATGCAGAGAATGCAATGTGAGCTGTCTGTTGGGTTTTCTTTCTGTTACATAGTAATATGTATTTAGAAGCACTTGCTTTAGTCAAGGTAGAAGAATATTGTGTAAATATGTTTATCAAAATAAATTATATAGATAAAAATACCCAGAGTACTGCTGATAACTGCATTTAGTAAAAAAAAAAAAAAGCTTTTAGAGGCATTTATTTTGAAGTAGATAGGAATAAACAGACTAAAAGCTTTTATTAACTCAGTCTATACAATGACTTTGTAATCAAAAAATTGACTGAACAGATTGCTCAGGAGTGAACAATACAATAGAATAGTGTTCAAAATACATCTTGAAGAGAAACAGGAGCAAAGATATAAAATTATGGATGAAGACGAAACTTTACACAACAGCAGCTTTTTACAAGAAGCAGTTTATGTGGAATTTCTACTTTTCTAATAGAATCTCTGGATGTAGATATTCTCACATTGGAGTCTGTGTTTTTGCACTGCCTGCACTGTGGAGCAGTATTTGCTGTTGATGGACAACAAGCCCATCCACAAACACAGAGAGGGTAAAAAAACTAATTATGATATTCAGATGAAGTATGACATAGAATTTATGGAAATACTTATTACATTTGGTAATGAATCAGGTTTGTCAGTGGTTTCATAAATTAGAATTTGTTTCCTAAAATCATGCATAGTTTATTGGCAGGATGGAATTGGACAGCAGTTCCAGGTTTGGAAGTTGTATGTTTGATGCTGGCAAAATGGCACCTACAGTGCATGTTTGCAACTGAAGAAAAACCACCACAATATTTATCTAGTCAAACGTTTCATCTGATTAATGCTAATCAAGGCAGCAAGGGGGAATTAGTAAGGTGGGGTTAAAAGGTTACAAAGTTTCATTTAGAATGAAATGCATGCAGAAAATATATTAAAACAGCACTGAGATTTAATTTGGGAAAAAGCTTGCAGCAAATAATTAGTTTCTTATATATCTAATTTTCTCTTTCTACGGTAAAATCTCTCAAAACATTTTGGAGTCCTTGTCTCTGTCAGTGCACTAAATTAAGCTATATTTTGAATCACTTGGGCATTTCTTCTGGAAAAGGAGTTCTTCTACCTTTTAGGTTGTTGCTTTCTGTATCCAGGGATTTTGCAGCCTTGCAAAAGTTGTTTGAGCTCCTCTTGCACTCCTGTGCAGATTGACTCCCCTGCAAGCAGCTGCATTGCTGAATGACTCAATCTCTGGAAACAGTGGGTTTTTGTAAACGTTTCTTAAATTACCTGGCAAAACACAAGGATAAATAGGAGGTGAGTGAGGCATATACCCTTTATTCCTGCAGTGAAAGCAGCTGGTTATAGATTTAAGAAAATGAGGAGTTGAGTTTTGCTTCTCAGCCCCTGTTACTACTGTATAAACGACTCCATCCAATTAAAGTGTAATGTGTTGACTTTATTATGTGGTGGCAGATTGTGCTTATGCTCTAACAACCACTGTAGCTCACCAGAAAATAGGTGTGCTCAAAGCATGATAATTCTTTGCTCAAACCAACGGTGCAAGTAAAATTGCTTTCTCACTGTGCATATTATGGACACCTCTCTAAAGCCTCTTCCCCTCGGCTGCCTGAGCTCTCAGTGCCTTCTGTAGGAGCTTTGCCATCGACTTTACAGGCTGCAGGCAGAGGTCAACAGCAAGCACTTCTCCAGAGGATCATCTGAGTGACACCGAGGGCACTTTGAGCCAGGACAGTGCTGCTACTGAACCTTGGATGGGGCTTGAGAAGGAGCTGACTCAGTTCCCTGCTCTGGGGGAGATTTGCCTCCTGCACCTTGCTCAGGACTGAGATCCCTGTCAAGTGTTTTCCTCTCATTTGTTTGTCTGTACTTAGATCATGCTCTGAAGGGGTGCTACTGTGTCTAAGTGAGCTGCTGGATTTCTTTTCCCTGGTGTGACAGAGGCTTGGTTGCAACACATAGTGCTCTTAAGCCCAACTAATCAAAGCATGCATCTTCAGAAATCTCTGAAGTTCTCTAGATATTAGCCTACATCCCTATGGTACACATTGAAATTTAAAAAGTCATGAATGCTATTCACAAATACATGCTCAGTTACTGTGTGAGTGTGCCACTTCCTGAATTTGACAACATGCAGTGTACTTCATCAGATAATGAAATTGCATCTGCAATTTACAAAAGTGAGTACTTGAAAGAAACTAATTTCTGCAGTTGTTTAAATATAAATTAATTTTGATCAGATAATTGGCTTTAAAAAGTACCTCTTGGAGATAGCATGTGAGTCCAAGTGGGTACTCCCTCATCTAAGTGGTTACCCACTCATCCAAATCTCTGCAGCACTCAGTATAATCAGACCAGAAACTTCCACATATATCAAGATAGTATCCTGCTACCTGAATGCCATTGCAAATATTTCCCAAATTCATTGGATATTTACATGGAGCCAGAAGAAAACATCTTCAAAAGAACAGTTTCAAAGCCAGATTTTTTTCTTTCTCTTGCTAATCAATACACAAGCTGGTTCTCAAATCAGAACTAAAACCCCAGCAGAAGTTCAAAAGGAATAGTCATGGTGTGTAGAAGAAGGATTCAGCCCTGTGAGAGGTGCAGAGGCTTTGATGGGGGCTGTGGGAGCACTCTGCTGCAAAATATTACCTTTTCTTGTGTTTGTTTTTAACTGCTTATGCTTCCTCACAAAACAGGCCATCCTCCTGTCAGGGTGCAAGCATTTTAACTCTGTCAGCAAGTGCCACAGCAGAATCTGAGGGTTTGGAAAACTGGGGAAAGTGAAGCCATCCCATTAAGCTGCACGCTGGGAGCATGGATTGTCATTTACACTCGTGCGAGCACCATCTCCAGAGCTGGTGTCTCTCCTGCAGGAAAGTCTGGCTTGTTGGAATTATTTTATTGACTGTGTGGGAATATGCCAGCAGCTGATGAGGTGCTGGTCTAGCTCGGGGTCTGAACTGCTGTTTGCTGAGGGGCTGTGCCAAGAATCAGCTGGGAATGGGAGCAGGGGCTGCAGGTGCCACTCAGGTCTGTGCCATCAGCCAGCACCTTGCAGGACGGATTGCTCTGCACCTCTGTGATGCCTGAAGTTTTAGCTTTCACATTTTCCAGATTCTGTACTGCATTAGCACATAACTTTGAACTTAGCAAGTGTTAGCAAGTTCTCTTCACAGTTTAGTCAAAGAGAAAAATCCTTTTCCAACCTGAGAACCAAGGAGCTTCGGTCCCAAAAAGTAAAAACAACAGTGAATTGAGGAGAGCAATCCGGGAGGATGTGACTTCATAACCTGAAGCTGTAATTGGACTATTAACCCCAATATCTAAAAGGACCAAAACTTACAAGTGTGAAAACTTGTGACACGCCATCCATCTTGAGTGTAGCCACAGCTGAGTTCTTGTACTGCCCAAGGTGTATCCTTTGGAGGCTTTTTTCATAAATCCCTACTTTATTCCTTTAACACCCTCTTGTCTCTGTTCTAGGTAGCCTCTCCAGGCATCACATTTGTGGCTGCTCTGCAGAAATCCTTTTAGAAATCTGGGCCACTTCCTCTAAAGGGACTGACAAAGACAAATGTTTAGCTTCTGTATGATTCTTAGGCTTATTGCAAACTGATTTATGTGCTTTGTCTTATGTAGGGAAGCTTTTAAGAAACTTGCAAGAAATTTTTTTAGTGATATAACTGGTATTCACTACACTGGACAAATTTGGGAATCTAGTTTTTAACATAGATTCATGGCACTAAAGTTGTTTTTTAAATTTTTTGTTCAAATGCTGTGTTTGAAAAAGAGCTAGGAGATAAATTATCATAACATCAATTGAAAAACAAAGACCAAAATTAATTTATTATATGTTCTGCTCCTAGGTGGTTTAGTAAAGTAAACTTTCATTATTTCAACTACCGCAATATTTGAATGGGACTTGTAAGGCATTATGTATTCATGACTTTGTTTTAAATATATGACCAGCAACTTATTAATATTTCTGAGTTCAAATGTACTTAATCACTTGTGCTGCATTATGAATCACCCTGTTCTTTCCTGTAAGTTTCCATGGCAGAGAAGGATGCTGAGGGACTACTAATGGTACTAAGAGATGCAAAAAATCAGAGTACAGAGCATTTCTTCAAATTTTGCCCAGATTCAAATAAAATATTCTCTATTCCTTCCAGGTCATTAGTTTAAAAGGTCCTTAAGTTAGGATAACTGTGTTAGTCAAGAGAAGGCTGTATTAAGCAATTTGAAAATTGAATTTTTTTATCAGTTTTATGAAGATTCCTTCAAGGGTGTGGAATTTTTAATAACTTTCTTTTATGTTGAACTGCCTGCTGCAGCCTTCACGGGGAAATAGGAGCTGGAGATGAAATGAATGCTAACACGTCTGCTTCCTGGCTTTACCTTAACAATTTTATAACTGGCAAGAAACACAAAATCCCTTTTCTGCTGTAAATCAGCATCTTTGAAAAAAGCCCTGGGACAGTACGATGGGTTACAGTTATTCTGCACTGTACTAATGGAAAACAGAACACTAAGTTAATTGAAAGAGCAATCATGCTGTATTTCTGAAAAGTCAAGATAAAATAATTTTTCATAATGAAAAGGGAAATAAGGAACATTTCTGGCATTCGACACAGTCAAGCTTTTATCTGGGCTTCTGCTGACATTAATCTTTGTTCACAGGCTGCTAAGGTGGAAATGTCTGTCAGAACTTACCCTGAGCCCTGTGTTTCCCATCGAGGGAGGTTCTGAGCTGGGAGGGAGCATGGGGCAGGCAGCAGAGGAAAGCAGCACTTGTGCTCCTCAGCCCAGCTCAGCTGCAGGAATCTCTGCTCCAGGCTCAGCTACAGGAGTCATCGAGGCCCTGCTGCAGCCTGCAGGGCACAGGGAAGGCTCTGCTGCCCCAGAAATTCCACCTGCTATTGTTTCTCCTGTTAAATAATAACTTTGTTTCCTGTTTCTCCCAAAACACATTGTTGAGTTTCAGTTATTGTGCATTTTCTGTTTGATTCTTCTGCCTGCTTTTCCTTTCTGGGCATGCTGGTTTCCTTCATGAGACCTTTGTTTATGCAAAGTCTTAGAAACCAACACCTCAAGGACCTGCTTTTCCCCTCTTTGCTGGGTTCAGAGGGTTCATTTGGGAACTGGCAGGGGTATTACAGCACAATATTTAATAATTTATTTAATCAGTGGATCTATTCTGGTGCATTTTGAACTCTCCCTGCTTTAAAGGGTTTTGAAAAACAAAGTGTGGCAGGATTCACATACAGCCTAGGAAGTAGTGATGCTGGTTTTCTTGGACTCAGAACAAAGCAAGCTCTCCTTTCATGATGGGCTCTTGCTAATTCTTGACTCCTGACAGAGCATTAGATTCACTCTGAGAACATTAAATACAGCTCAGACCAATGCTGTTTCTCTGGCAGCTTTCTATTTTAACACTTCTGTATTGTATACAGGCATATGGGGCCAGGTATATCTGAAGGGTGTTCTGGGCTTGCAGACTGCTTAATTAAACATGGTGGTATAAATGTTGAGGGAGAAAACAGGTAGAAATAAAACTAATTATGTCTTTAAAAACAAAAAAGAAAATAAATACGAGAGTAACCAAGGAACTGAAACATTTTTTTAGTAGATATAACTGTTAAGATTTTCAAGACCACTTGTGGGCTTTGAACATTTTAACTATTGTGCAAGCAGTCACAATCTAAACATTCTGTCTGGCTTTGAGGATGTTGACCTTTTGATTGTCACAGAGGTGCAGCTCATAGAAGAGCAGTGATTAAAAATGCTGGTTTTTTTCTCATTTTGTTATTTAAATAAAGAAGTGATTGGTTTTGTCATTGATACCTGATAAATATCTCAGGTTCCTTAACTGAAAATATGGTTTTGGGGGAGTATTCATATATTTATGGGAGAGCTGTTTTCATTGCCAGGCAGTGATGCACTCAGGATGATTTCCCTACATGGAGAACAGGTTTCTTAGCTCTGTTTGTGCGCTGAAATTTTCCATCAGTGAGCAAAATTGTGCCTTCCAGCTGCACCTGCTGCCATTTTGTTTTTTTCTTCCAAAAGAAATATCAAGAGCTAATTCATGTTAACATTTGAGGAGTGCCACAATGAAGCCTTTATTAGCATATTCAGCTTAAATTTTAAAGTTTGTCTGTACTGGAATATCTTTAAGAGATTGAACTGCCATAGAACAAATTCCAAACATCACTTTGAAAACGATTGTTAAATTAGTGTTAATATTTCCTTGTGGCTTCTAGATGAGTTTTCATTTGGGCTCATAAAAAGAACTGCTTTCTCAGTATGTGGACTTAACTTCTGAGTTCAAAGAATTTCCTGCTTAACCCTGAGGAATTTTTCTTTCCTTCCCAAACAGGAGTTGTAAGACCAGAAACACCGAGTGTTTTCTCCAGAGAAAACAGATTGAAGCAAAAAAATAAAGCACAAAATGTGCTCATGTTTAAAAGTGTTTCTCTGTAGTGGTCTTACAGATGAGTGTACATGTCATATTTTTATGTGCAGAACACATGTATTTATATACTTTTATAGCATGGTATGCTAAATTGGGACTTTGGAAGTAAAAACCTTTAAAAGTAGAGATACAGAAAAATAGTCTTGATGCACAGCTGTTCCATCTGCTTCTGACAAGGGAACCTTTCTGAGGTGCCAGAATAACATGTATGTTTGTATGGGCCCACTTTAACACTATATATAACACATATGCATGTGTGTACATATATATATACACTACAAACATACATTATCATGCAAAATGTGTACTCACTCCTGCAGGTTGGTAGATGACAGTCCTTCCTTGGGATGGATTTGTGTATCTGCCTCTGAGGTGTAGTTTCTTAAAGCCAGAATTTTCTTGGAAAAGTGCAATAAATAACACTTCTAACTGAAGATGAAAAACCTTTTCATAGCTTCAGAATTTTCTCAGATATTTTACCTTCTTTTTTAGTGATCATCAGTGAACTATGACAGAAATTTCTGATATCTGTTTACTTCACAATCCAAAGTTCTTAGTAAATGCTCTTAATGATAAAGATTCAGGCTGAAGAAAACACCCCAGTACAGAAATCTCATAAGAACTGATCCTTGAAGTTCACAATGCCAAAGGCATCATTTGATAAGAGGCTTTTCCTTTTGCTGGTTATTGGCTGGCATTGAATAAATACTCTGCGTGTGCCATTTGCAGCTCAATGGTAGATTAATGTGCAGAGCAATGAAAATTTTACTGGGAAAGAGAATTTGATTGCTCACCCTACAAGAGAGATCCCACTGCTAGAGCTCAATGCAGCCTGAACCACCATTAGCTTAGATTTGAAAACCATCACTCCTTTCCAGGAATCTCATTTAATTTTACCCCCTCTCCATGGCAATTTAACCAGGCTTTCCTACTCTAAGGCTAGCAAGCAGAAAAAGAGAAGGCAGAAGTCAGCTGTCTACTTACTACCAGCAGAAAAAGGAAAAGACAAAGTATTGAAGTTCTTGTGAAAAACCTGGTCTTGGAAGGTTTCCCCTTACTGCTTAAGTCTCAAAGGATTTGGATAACAAGAGAAACATCAGACTTAAAACTTAATTGTCTCTTTCATGCTGTTGGCTGAGGAATCTAAAGACACTTCAGTGTTTCTTGCTCAGTGCTCATGCTTAGGATACTAGCCAGGAAGAAAAAAGGTGGGCAATTTCAGACTGAATAAAGAGGCAATATTAACAAACCATTGGAAGCTGTTCTACCAGATTTCTATCCTCTCCTTGGAGAGGTCCTGCTACTTCTCTAGTTTAAGAAGCATTGAAGATATGGATTTAAAGTTCACTCCGATTCCAAACTAGCTCACATTTTTAAGCTATTTGACATAAAATCAAAGGTTTTTAGGACTATTGAAAATAACTTTGTTGCCTACTTTGTACTTTAGACTTTGAAACCTTTTGGTAAGGCTGCTGAATCTTTCTTTTTATTCTTGGTCTTTTCAGTCACAGAAACAGAAAGCGCTGAGAATGTGAAATAGTCTGGAAATGTTTGCTCTTCCATCAAGAAACACAACATGTCCTTTCAAAGCTTAATTGAGCAGCACAAAGCTAATTAGCTGTCCGAAGACAGGGCATTTAATGCACAATCCAGCATTAATTTGTTCTACAGACTGAGCTTATCTCATATATAAATGCCTTTGCCCTGTGGCTTTCCAAACAGCTGCAATATAAAAAAAAGAGTGATAACTCTGTCATGTAAATGTTGCTTGCTTCATTCACTTGTGCATAAAATATTGAACTGCATGTGAATTGTAACTGGAAAGTTTTCACGGTCACAATGAAAAAATAATTTGTATTTTTATTCCCTTCTTGCTGAGAATAATGTTATCACTCTGGGTAGCAAAAGCCATCATTTGAGGTTTGTGCTAGATTACCATTTACAACCTGTTAACCTAATGTGTAATTTAGATGGTATATTGAATAAATAGTTTCAAAGCTTTTTGTGGGTAGTAAATAATTGCCTTATCACTTTCTCTTTATTGTAAAATTCCTAAGTATATTTGTTAAGCTATTAAAACACAGAGGAATTGCTGCAGTTTATATGAAGGAAGTTTTATGTTGTTAATCTTTGAAGCATGTAACATCATTTTCAGAGACTATTTAACAAATTCTCTCCCTTCTCCATCTCCTGTAAGAAAGCCATGGATTTCTTAGGATTTGCAATGAATGAATTCATGAAGGATGACTTTTCATGCCTAAATGCTAAAGCCTATAATGTTACCCTGGGTGTCTTGCTGAATTCATTGTTCTACAAATGTTTGCAATCAATTTCCCCCCCTCTTAGCACCAGCTGATTCCTTTGTAAATTACATTATTTCTTGAAAGGCCCCTTAGGAAAGAAATTTTGATTCTTTTCGCAGAGACCAAAGATATCTGGTCCTTTAAATATGTTTGTAGTAAGGTTATTTTTCCCTAAAAATTTTTCTTTGGCCATCTATGCTAAAGAATTTGGAGGTGCTCATATGGGACCCTGGGCTTTCCCCAGGCTCTGATGAAATCTCAGGAGTGAGCCTCTAGCATGATTTCTCTTTTAGGAGGAGTCCTAAAGGGCAAAGGGACAGAGCTTGGGAGTAGGGAAGGAGAACATGAAAGAGGGAAGGAATGAGAGAAAAAAAAACATTTCAGGATGGCTGGAAGAGAAAACTGTGAGCAAGAGAACTTTTGCCAGTGGAATGAGATGTGACTTCCCAAAATTTGACATTAATCCATATCTAGGGATAGGAAATAAAGATTTCTCTCTATTAAAATTTTTTCATGCAACCCCTTCTCACAGATAGCTTGTTCTAATGTTCTGTTCTGGCTGGTGCCTGGAAATGAGTGGATATTAGTCCACCCCTGTGAGCCTGCTGCTCTGCTGTTGAATGTCCTGTCTATCCTCTCTGACACCCCCTCTGGCCCATGTATCTTTATTCCCTACTCTGTGGAGTCCCTTAGCTGCATCTTCCTTAGCCTCGAGCTGGTCAGGTGTGTGTGGAAATAAAAAGTAAGGAAGTAATTTCATTATTTGCTCATATAAATTGGCTTCCTAGTGCAGAATAATAGTGCCAGTGATTTATAAAGGTTATATATCAAGGAAAGCGATAATGGAAAGATATTTTCCATTTTCAAACTTAAAGCAAAAAAAAAAAAGACAATCTTATGAATTTTATTGCTAGGTCATAATTTATCTTCCTTGTAGTTAACATACCTGTATTTAAAGAGGCCAGTATTGAATTTCAGGGTTTATAGGGAGCTGTCCTTCCAACCTCAGCTTGCTGCTGCACACCTGGATGAGGTTTCTGGGGCAGACAGATGATGGGTGCAAAATTGTCTCATTTTGTGCCCTGCTTCCTCCATCCCCTCCTGAACCCAAGGTGAAGGAGCTTCCCTTGGGCTTGTGCTTTCCTCTCTGCCCTGCTTCAACTGGAGAAGTGTCTTCTGCTCTCCTGAAGGACAGCAGTGATGATCCAGTCATTGTGCAAGGGGGAAAGAGAACTTTCACCCAGATGAGGCAGAAGATGACCAATCACCTTCTCATTATAACCGGTGGGAACACAATAAGTCTATCCACAAATCAGTTTTTCCAGGAACACAATCTCCAGCTCAGACACTGATATTGCTGATTTGTTGAGCTGTTGATCACTCTGTCCTGCTGCAGCCTCCAAGTATGGGCACAGTGTGAGACCTGGAAAGGGCTCTGCAGCTGAGCTGTAAGAAGTGCCCTCCACAGACACACACACTGTGTGTATGTGAGCAGAGAATGAGAGTGATGAGAGAATGGGAGATATTTATAGACTCGCCCTGAACTGAAAACAAATATGGTAAAGAAATCTGGTGCTTGTCATTTTGAATATGTTAAAGTTTGAAAGTGGTTAAATAATTCACAAAAGTTCTTTAGCTGAGAGAAGCTGAGGGGTGTTCTGTGCCAGGGTAGAGCACTGAAAGGGGCAACTCGACTGGGGCAAGAGGAGAAAATCTTGGTTCACACATTTCATTGTTGTTGTTCTGCCTATTCCTTATAGACTGTGCAGGTTTTCTTGATTAAGCATGTGGTCACTTCACCTAAATGCAAGCTGTGTCTTGCAGAGAGGTTCAAATCCAATAGTGTTTGCCCACTGTGTTTGAAAACCTGGCTTTTGAGACTTGCTGATTTTTTTTTTAAGCTACCCAAAACAGTAACTTTTAATCTGGAGTGCAATTTTAAAAACATGGTGCATATCTGGCTGCAGTTAGAAGGTCTACAGACTTTCTGAAGTAGCAATCTCTATTTTGGTTGTTTAAAGCTGACATTTAGTTATAGAAAAGACAGAAAAAGCCACCAACTTTGGAGTGATGGTCTGAGCTAAGCTGGAGAGGATTGAAAGAGGAACTTTTCTTTGGAGATGCTCAGGTGAACAGCTCATAGGTACTTTGCAGGTGAAATATTTAAAATATTCTGCTTCGATTGTTGTTTTAAAATTAGTTTGTGTTTCAGACCAATTTTTTGTCTTTGAAATACTTGGAGAACAAGTTAAGATTATTGCAATTTATGACTATTTAGATTTCAGAAAAGTTTAGATTATCTGTGTTATTATAACTGAATTAGTTCCTATTGGTTGCCAGACTGTGTTATCTATATAAATAACTTCACTGCACATCCTCACTTACAACAATCCTTCATTTTGGCACCAACTTTAATATCATTGTTTATTCTTATCTATTATGTTCCATGAGAGATTTAGGAAAGGTTTATTTTTTTATTAAATGGCAACAGTTATTGCTGATGGATGATAATTTATAACTCTGTTACGAGTAAGAAAGAAATAAGCCTTTTGTTTTTATTACGCTCTTGGTATGAAAGAAATGGCTGATTGCTGGTATAAAAGAAATAAAACAACTCATACATCCAGGAAAGCTTATTGCATTATCAGGCAATACACCTGCCTAACTGATGAATAGGACTCAGTCTTGCAGTTAATAAAAAACTGAAGTTATTTCAGGCTGAAATGTTGTAGAATAAAACAACGCAAATATTGTTCATGACAATTTCACTATCATAAAGAAATTGGAGGTCTTAGCTGTGAATTGAAGAAAATCCATGTTCTGCTCTAAGTCTAGGCTTTTGGCTTTTCAGATTCATTTTTTGTATTGTTTTCTAAATGTCAGAATGGCCAGTTTATCTTTAAATTATGTTCAATTTGAAGATGAAAATCACTCCTTACTAAAGCAAGTATTGTAAATGTATAAAATACTATGAATTTTCATTTAGTTTTACCTTAAAATAATATAAAAAATATACTCATTTGGATAACAGACTCCAGTCTTCATAATGACAGCTAATTAACAATTAGGAAGTTTTTGCTCAGCAGTATTTTATGGTCCACCACTAGACTACTACCCTGTGAAAATAATAAACATCCCAGCAGAAGCAAATTGAACCATTTCCCTTCCAGATTTTTCCCTTTTTCCACCAACAGCAGTACTGTGAAATAGGCTACACAAGTTCCAGAGATAAGAAGAAAGGGTTGGACAGCAGAATGAAGGGAATTCATACAGAAGGCAACAAGCCAAAGCAAGCACCCCCTCCTCAGGCTCCAAACCCCCACTTCTCCAAGGCAGGAATGCTGCTGCTCCCTGTGACACCCATTGACTTCACTGGCCTTTTGGCAGGACATCTTTACTTTGGCCAGGATCTGAGTCTTCTCTGCTCCAGGACAAGCTCTGCACAGCCTTACCCTTGTTGTCTTCCCCCTTGCTGCCTTGCTTGCCTTGCTCTTCAGGAACTGCAGCTAGGACAGGGCACATGAGATGCTGCTTGGAATGACCCAAGTGTCTCATTTAAATTTTGAGGGAGGGCCAGGCATATGGCAGTGCTGGTCATCCTGTGAGTGGGAAACACCACTCTCTGAATGCTTTCTATAAATGGCAATTCTCAGCTCATGGCTTCCATAATTATTTGAATGAAACTTGATGAAGAGGTTGACTTTACAACATATAGATAGAAGACTTTTGTAAAGCGTTTTTGTCCTTGTGTCCCCAGGACAAGATTTTTTGGGTGATGTTTGAAAGGAGAGTTGGACTTGGTACCTTGTAAGTTCAATGAAAATGTCTCTTACATTTTTGCCTCAGTTACATACACCTTCAAAATAAATTTTAAGTAATATTTTGGACATTCCATGACAATTATTCTTGTCACCTTCTACGTACACACAGCCATGAAAGTGCAAATTAACTGTTCCTTCTTTACTTCCACCTTGTTTCATTAGGTTTTGTGCTAGCTTTCCATGGTTCCCATTGGACTGTGCATTCTCTTTCCTGTCTCCTTTGAGTAGGTGAAAACACATTTACTTTATAAATAGAAGCTTTTTGCAGTTTAATGTACTTCAGGTCTTTAAGGTCAGAGAAAGTCTGCTCAGTGAAAGAACTGCTAGGTGACTTCTGAAGCTTCTAAAAGCAAATTAAAGAAATTATTGGGAAGTAGCTGTCAGATTCAAAAGCATTTGGCTCCACATGGTATGTTGCAGCCTAATGCTAAAACAAATTGTTGGTTATCAGAAAAAGCAAACTAGGTCTCAACCCTCATTTCCCTTACATCATTCTGAAATGCTAACACATAAATACTTCTGGAAAGCAACCATATTCAATGAAACAGAAGAATTATCCACCTCAGAGGGCAAGACTGTAAAAATTACAAATCTTTTAATAATTTATTTCCAAGGACTGGTCCCTTTATTCTACCTGACACATTCTGGCTCCTCTTTCAGCCTCTCTTTAAAAATGAAAACATCCAGGAGTGTATGCAGGGTGTTCTTGTTATATTTAGGAAGCATGGTGCTCCCAAAAATCAAAAATCTATCTGGGATAGAGTTTTGTGGATTGGTACCACATTGGCACCATATTGGCTGGCTACCAAAGTCCTCCCTGCTGCTTTCCTACTGCCCCTCCTCAGCTGGCCAGGGAGAAGGTAGGATAGAAATGCTCCTGGGCTCAAATAAAAATGGGGATATCACTCACCAAGTACTGACATGAGCAAACAGACTCCATTTCTGGAAAATGAATTTGATCTGCAGCTGGAGCGTGGTACCTCTCTGGAACACCTGCTCTGGCCTGGGGTTCTCCAGGGGCTGAAGTGTAGAAATCTGCTCCAGTGTAGTTGTCTCCACAGGCTGCAGGGAAATTCCAGCTCCTGAGTCTGGAGTTCCTCCTCCTTCTCCATCTTCTCCAGCCTTGGTGTTCACAGCTCTGACCTCGGTGCCTTTCCCTCCTCCAGCTTTGCAGAATGCCCAGCTCAGTACCCCCTCTGTGAGAACAGAGCAGCCAAAGCAGCTACAAATGTAACCCTGCAGATAACTGCAAAGCAGTTATAGGAAAATCTTACAGGATTTTCCTGTCAGAAGTGTGCTACAGTGTTTCAGAGCCTGCAGGGCTCTGCAGAGAGCCTTCACGGGTCAGTCAGGCACAACTTCCGAACTGGAAGTGTTCACAACTGAAACCCAGGGAAATTTGAATGCTTTAGATGCCAAAACACATTTACTGAAGGTAAACATGACAGTTTCACAATGCACTGAAGAAAACTGCCAATTGCAAAAGCTGTGAGTTTGCATCCATGCTGCCTGGATGGCATCTAAATTGTCCTTGTGTTGAACTCCCAGTGCCATCAATGAGGCACATCAAAGGTGAGCACAAAGAGAAGTTAACTTTGTTTTTTAATTTGATGCTGTAGAGTTCAGACACACTGTTGTGTATCGTGTCAGCATGCAGTTCCTCTCAATTTACATTGAATAGGATTCACTGGAGAGTATTCTGTCTCTTGTCATTTCTATAATGGACACTGAGTTTTCCCAAAGAAGACTGACCTAATTCTCTTGGCAATTCTGATGCTATTTGTAAGGCAGTCAAAGGAGTATAAATGAATATATCCCCTCTGATCATAAAAATCAAAGCAAGCATCACATATTAATGGCAGACTGTGACCCCAAAGTTTCAATAATCTAAGAACAGTGTGCCTCAGCCAAGTTTTCCATGTTCGAAGCCTTGGGCCAAGCCATAAGGTCTTGGGTAAGGTCTTATGCTCTTTGTGAAGAGCTAACACTTTGATTTTATGGGGTAAGACACTGGGAATCAGAAAAGTCCAGCTTTTTCTGGTTCAATACCACAACGAACAACATCAACACAGTACTTTCAAACCTTCAGCTTCTTTTGTGCTTCCCTTTAGCTTATTATAATCCTGCATGTTGACATATTTATTCTTAAAAGGCTGTGATGAAGTTTTCTCTATAGAGAGAGATTTTCAGCCTATTGAAATGGATCCAAAAAAATATAACAGGTTCTGCCAAGACTAGAACCATCAAGCAGAATAGAGGGGAGCACACTTTCCCATAACACCTTCCTCCTGAAAAGATCAAAGCAGATGAAGTTTTATAAACACCAGACTCACGCAAAGTTTTCCCTTGTTTGAGAATTGCAAATTTTCTTTGATTAGAAAGAGATTTTCTGAAAGATACCTCTTTCAGGGATTAAAATGTAATAACCTCATGACATTTCTTAATAGAAGCTTTAACAGTCACCAGTTTGACCTTTCCTTATTGCTTTGTGGAATATATATACATATATAAAAGAAAATGCTAGAATTGGTTGCTTGTGTCAAACACCTCAGATAAGAGCACGTACAAATTTTAAAATTGGCAGTATATTGAAAATTTTGGAGTTGACATCAAATTATTTCATAAACTTGGGAAGAATCCTAAGTGTCAACCTCTACTTATGAGCAATCCTGCAGTAATAAGTCATTCCTATGCACATAATAAAACTCTAAAAATACTCAAACTAGGCTGGGGAAGCAGCTGACTTACAGTGAGTTTTAGAAGCAAAGCTGGGAGAAATGTATTTAAAAACATGTAACATCTAGACAGTGTAATTTAAAGCCTGGCAGAAGAAAAGAAGTTGACTGTATGTGTTAAGAATATTCCCCAAACAATTTAATAATTTTACTGTTTTCTCATTTCTGAAAGCAGTCTCTAGCATGGTAAAGTGCTACAGCTTTTTTTAGATGTGATACCATTTGGTTTTAATGCTCAGTCATAAGGTCATTTTACTGTGTGTAGGAGTGCATGTTCTGAGAGTCAGAAATTCAAGTAATTAAATCAGAAGTCAATTTCAATGGCTAAATTGGTTGAATATTCTTTGCCAAGTACAGAAAATGTCATGAGGTAGCTTTTTGTGACATCTATTAATTTACACAATTCTTCCATGGAGTTGCATTTCTTCATTCTTGTGATTTTCTGTGTGCAACAAGCTCTTTCTGAATTACTAATGTGCTGCATGTATCTCCAGAAAAAATGATGCAAGTTACAGATTTTTTTACTTATTGCTCTTATAAACTTTTCAAAAGTTTTAAATTTCCTTAAAACTTTGCAGCTGCTAAACAAGAAAAAATTCCTCAGCACTCCCACTGGAGCCTCAAGGGACTTATCCACATGCTTAAATACTTGGTTAAATAAAATGAGGTGTGGATTTGTATCCTATATGCTCTTTTCCCTTCTACAAATTGCAGTAAGTATTAACACCTACTCATATTCAGGACTTACTGAACCAGGGCAGGCTTTACCCAGGGGCACTAAACCCACCAGCTGTGAGGGGGTTACTTTGCATTGCAGTGGATTTTGCAAGGGAGCTCAGCTCAGCTCAGCTCAGTGCTGAACACCCCTGTTAAAAGGCAAAATATTCTCCATATGTGCTAGAAGTGTGCTTGATTTAGCAGTTTTTGAGTGATTAGTTTTTGAGTTGGATTCTTCCTGCCTTTTACACAGTAGTGCTGTTTTAAGCTGTTCAGTTTTTAATTGTACATCTATAAAATATGTTTGAAATTAGAATTGAGCTAAGGGTTTTCATTTACAGTTTTTAAAGTGGGCCTGGAAGTCAGATTTTGTTAGTTTTCCAAGGAGTCATAGCTATGTGATCACTTCTAGTCCACTGGAAGCATGAGGTAAAACATATCAATGTAAAACCATGCATGTGGACACCCTGTCTGTGAGGGACTGAACTCAGACTGCAACTTGCACAGTGAGATCAAAGGCAGTGTTAGAGCAGAGACAGAAATATCACCATGGCAGCCCAGGCAGGGGTCAGACACCCATCCAGGATTTACTGCAGCCTCTCCCTTTTGGCCCCTGGGCTGTGTCAGGAGTATCAGGACCATACCTTGCACGGCTATTTGGTGCTGAGATGCCTATCTGAATTACAATCGTATCTTTGACTGAAGTGAGGACAAGTTCTGAGCACTGAAGTCACTTTTGAAAATGAGATTTAGCTGAGTTCGAAAATTGGATTTCCCTGGTCTATTGACAGGCTTCTAAAGGACCAGCCAAGTGGGACAGAAAACAGGTTTATAAATGAAATATGTTATTTACTGGCAGAACATTAGAGATGCCTCTGGTGAAGTGTTTTGAATAAGTTTTCCACTGAAACTATTAGTGAGCTGAATTCAGAAAAAAGTAATAGCTTCATTAGTTGCTATGATACAAAGTAAAGTAAAAATTCTCACACTGTTATAACTGCTGGTGTTGTAAAATAAAATGTTCTGCATCTTATGGATGCTGCATGTTTAACCCACATTTCCAAAACTTCCCAGAATATATAAACAAGTATTCTGTTTATTCACATCAGGTGCTTGAAAAGCTTATTACAGCCTGTTTCTGCAGCTTAGCAGCTTCTCTACAGTACAGTGACTGGTGTTTGATATGTGAATAAAGCAGACAAGACACATCACAGAATATAAATGGATCAAAACCAGAATGCTCCTCATTACCCTTGGTTTGTGCTCTCAGACATGTAGCAAACACCTGACTAGCACTGGAAATATATGCAAAATTTTGTGCATCAATAGGTTTCTGTGACTTTCACCAGTGAAGTGTTTACATAAAAGCAACTCTTTTGTACAAACCTTTATATCCTTGAAAATGTTTACATCTTAATCTGAAAAGAGAAATTATCACATCATTGGAGAAAGGCTCAGTGTCCTAAAAACAACACGTCTGTATGAGGATAATTAGCTTAATTGCATGGCAAAGCACTCAAGGCTTCATCAGAGATCAGAGGCACTACTGAGCTAAGCTGTTTATAAGCAAAACTGCAGACACTTCTTCCTGTATGTATTTTCCTCTAAAATATGTTTCCTAACTCAGCCAGAGTTTCTAGCTGAAGTGCAAGAGCCATTTGGTGAAGTTTTGCTTTCGATTTTGGCCCCACAGTACCTTGAACTAGATGAAGAGGACCTGAGGTAAGAAAATAGTAAAAGTTGGTGGAGACATCACAGAAGAATACTGTGCTCCTCCTTCAGAGGGAAAAACATTATTTACTGCATTAATATTTTAATTCCTCATTGTTTTCTTCCCTCTTGTGGTTGTGTAAGTTTAAGATATCATTATGTAAAAGAAAATGGCACCATAAAACCCATGTTAATCTGTGGAAAGAGCTTAGTTGAATTTCCTGTATTTTGTAGTGTTTTAGAAACCAAAGTTGAGGGGGGCTTCAGAGAACTACAAAAGAAAAGAGAAAAAAAAGAGGTTTAGGACTATATTACATAATGAATCACACTTTCCACTGAATTTATTAGACTTTTTCTAAATACACTGGGAACAAGTATTTAGCTAACCTGAAATGGAGAAGGGAAAGTAAAGCCTCTTTACCACAGAATGGTCAGATTTTGACTTTTTCTACCACAGTAACAACAGCATTGCCACAGGAGTGTGAAGTGAATGATATTGTGATGCCATGCACTGGAGTCAGGACCAACATTCTAACTTTGGTGCAACAAAATCAGCCTGCACTTGAAAAGAAAAAAATCTATAGGTGCAAGCAGGGCTTCAAAAACATTATACCCAAGGTGAGTTTACCTTGAACACCTGAAATTCTTGAAGACGTGGAGGGTGGTGATAGAAAAACGGGTGAGGCCTGGATCACCCTGCTTTATAATATAGAAACCCAGTTTTAGAAAATGAAACAGCAGGGAATAACTGTAGCACATGAAAAAATTCTTTGGTTCTCTACCTACACCAGATATTTCAGACCTATCAGAAAAGTGGTCAGAAAGTTATCAGGCTCCATCTGAGTTTACAAGTTCTTCTCCTGGAAGTTTTGATGTGTGCTGGGGATGGAGTGCTTTCAGTCAGTCTCACACACCCATGTGCTGTGCCTGGGGGCTCACCATTGAAGGCAGGTTACTGCTGCCCGTTTGCTGGAATGTGTTTGTCCCTCTTTTTAATTGTTCACTTGAAAAACACTGATCCAGGGGAGTACAGAGTGCTCACAAGGATCATTCCCCTCAGCAGTGGGTGGAATTATCAGTTCAAATGTCTTACATTGCTTTACTGAAGGTGAAGGTTTCTAATCTGTTGGTAAGCAAGTGACTCTCTGTGCTCATTTTCCCAGGATTTTCTGCAGTCATTTCTGCAAACTCCATCTCGTACCAGAGGCTGCCTCATCTCTCCCTTTCCAGGTTGGCTCCCAGAGTTTTTGGAGTAGGTTGACCTGGGCAGGTTTTCTGGAAAACCTGTGGCTGGTAGCAACAAATCCTCCTGTCCCCTAGAGGGTTATTCTGAGGGGTCTGGGAATAGGAAAAAGTGGAAAAGTGGTATGAATCACTTGTATAGAAGCAGTGAAAATGTCCATTTAACTTTATGTGTGTGGAGGTTGAACTGGACAATATTTCACTGAGATGTCTCTGTGTCTTGAAATGTGGATTCATCTTTCTCTTATGAATTCTTTCAGAAATTACTCTTCAAAAATGTGTCAAGCCATGTAATAGATTTGTGTGGCTCTTACAAGTTGAAGGAAGGAACAAAACCATTTCTTCCTTCCTACTAAAGAAAAGGCCAATTTGAGACACTTTTCAACATGAGTAGTATTAATTTAATGGCATCTCAGTAGTCAGATCTTCTCAGTGCACCCAATAACAAAACATAACCATTTGCAGTGGCCTATGTGTCATTAAAAGAAATTGAATATATTGGTGAATGCTCCTGAAATAATTTTTACTCTTTCCAAGACTGCAAGGATTTTCAAAGCAGTTGCCTTGAATTTCATTTCAGACAGCACCAAAATGTTTCACTGTTACTTCACTGTGCCCGAAAACTTCAGCAGTTTATGGTATTCTTCACGAATCTGGGCTGAGAGATGTCCAGAGAAGTGAAAAGATTATTGACCTGGGTGCAAAGAGATGTTCAAACACCTTGGATGGTACCATCCAGTAGAAAATTATATGATGCTCCCTTATCTTTGTAATCCTAAGCATGTCAGTGTCAAAGGACTCTGAAGAGGTTCCTTTCCTCTTTATTTCCAGTACACTCTTGGAAAAACAAAGCTAAAAGTAAAATCACTGAGGCAAGCTTTGACACATATATATTCTTACTAAAATTTCTCTTGAATACTGATTTGTTTGTGCAGGTTTGGTTTGCATATAATCCTGTACTTGTCATTGAAATGCTTTCCTTATCAGAAACATGACAGAGAAAATGAGTCTTCTTTGAAAGGAAACACTCAAAAAAATGGGTAAATGTTTGTATCATGGATTCTGAGAGCTTTCTTGTTAAGCTGTATTATTTTCTTTTGCCACAAAGCTCAAGTGAGAGCTCTTATTTCGCATCATTAGCTTATGAAATCTCTTTGGTAAGCTTGACTTGTTATTGGTCCTGCCACTTATCCAGCCTGATTTACAATGGTTGTCAGTGGTTTTAGCTCCCTGTGACTTAAATGGGACTTGCAGATGCTCAGCAGTTTTAAATATCAAGCCAATAATTTTTTTCAGCAATTTATTTTACCCTTTGATTTTTCTAGTCTTTTGTGAAATAGTATTTTGGCTGAAGTTCTCCATTGTTGGCTTGGATCTCCCTTTCTTCCCATGGGAAGAAACCTGCTTTGTAGCCAGAAGTTATTAGTTATCTCATAAAGAAGATATATTTTAGTGCTAACAATAAATTTAATCCTAATAGTAAGTAAGAAATCTACCAGCAAGCTCTCTGCTTGTTATTCTGTGAGATTTTTCTTTGTTCCCCTTTTTTCAAACCAGTTCTTTCAGTTATTTTTTTTCTTTTGGACTGATTTTGCTACAACACAAAAATGTGATTAGAACATGTCTGAAAACCATCCAATGTCATAATCAATGTTGTATTCGATATGTGACACTGGTGGATTTAACAGCAGATTTAATATTAGATATAATATCATTATATCTAAATAATGTAGATTTTAATACACCTAGAAGGGCAGATGAGTCTCTAGTAGTTAACTATAGTTACTTTTGTCTCTATATCCCTAAACAGTTATAAAATTATGACCCTTGAGTTGTAGCTTTTTACAGATAGCTGAAGCCACTGAAGTGCTACTCACCCAGTGCCAAGCCAGGGGCAGAATTGTGCACACTAACACCTCTATCAAATTTTGTTTCTTGATAGAAACCATTATCAGCTCACCCACAACCACTTTGCTGTTCTTTAGATTTTTTCTTGATTTAGTTTTTTTTGTGTGCAGATTCTTAAATTCTCTGTTTTTACCCCAAATTAATCAGCCTTGGAAGTGTATTATTGAGTTCTTGCAAAATGCTTGGAGGTGCAGTTTCAAAGCAAGGTGTATTAAAGAGTTCTGTGGGATTGTTCAAGTAATGATCTCCCTGAAGTGATATTCAATACACTCTGTGTCTACTTTGCTAATGATGGCCTGAGATTAGGCTGGTAATTAGATCTGTATCTGTTAAGTTTTTCATAGGAAGAAGAAACCAGGAGAAGCTGACAGGAGAAAAAGAAAGGCTACGTGATGGCTCTAGATATGAGGTTTTTCAAAGTGTGTTATAGACAAAGGGCCCTTTCTTGCTGCTTTGTCATGTAGACACAGGAGAAACAGGAGGAAATCTTTAGAAAAACAAAGTGATGTAACAAAGCCTCAGTGGCCAGCAACTCTGAGCTATTAATAAACACCCAGGTGTCATTGCACATGCATTTGTGCCAATAGCAGATAATTTAATGCATGTACATAGCAGAAGGAGAATGTGTGCAGTGAGCACTGAAAGGCCTCACTTCAGAGATAGAGGTGAAGGGAAAGTTGGAGATGAGAGAAGCAAAGAGGGAAAGTGAGGAGAAGTCAGGAAAGAAAGATTGACTCAGATATGGGTGTAAAGAGAATAGGATGGTTAAAGTACAAGAAAGGTAGACAGGGAAAATAACACTAGAGGAAATGAAAGAAAGAAAATTTGCAAAGAAAGTTGAACTAAAATAACGGGAAAGAAGAAAGATAAGAGAAAATAGGGCATATTTGTGTTGCTCTCAAAAAGCTGTGCACTGGCACACTACAAAGACTAGAAAAACATAAAGAATTCCTTTTTCCTTCTGCAGGGAACAGATTTATGAGATTGAGACTTGAAAATACTCCTCTAAACAGTGCTTCTGGGCACAGTGAAAATGATAAAAATTTCAATATGAGCAAGAACAGCACTGGGGAAGAGGCTGGTGGGAGAGTGTGGTCCCGGCAATGCAGTGGTTGCTCTAGGCAGCAAAGCTACATGCCAAATTATTTAATTTGTGAAAAAATTTGGCATCAAACCCTTACTTAAGTGTTGCACGTGATCAAACCTGACAATGCTTTTATTTGTCTGCTCAGAACTCAGCTTTATTTAGGCATCAGCTCCCAAACTCTCCCCAGATCTTTGGTCACTGCTGTGCTTTGTGGCAGCTCAGGTTTGGGCAGGAGGTTTTGGAACCAGATCCCAGCCCCAGAACCAAAGGACAGGAGATGCTGCTGGACCCATCTCTGTGGGAGAGAAACTGGAGCTGGGATTTCCTGCTTTGTGCTTCCAGGAGCTGCATTTTGGGACACATCAGGAAGCTGCATTGTTTGTATGTCAAGTGGGCATGGACCTGTGCCTGTCTGCAGTGGTTGCTTTGATATCTGAGATCTTGTAAGCCATTGTGTTTTCAGGTGTAGGTTTAAATCTAAACCATTTTTCTGAAGTGCAGATAGCATCATGAACTCAAATGGGAGGCCAAGGATTTTCTAATTTTTGTCAGAATTTTATTTGTCTTGGATTTGTTTTGAAATTCATTTACTCCTGATAGAATTTTTTTTTATTTACTAGCACATATTAGAATTGAAAAGAACGATTTCTTTTAACTTTATTAATATAAATATAGAAAGGCACCTAGGAAATGAGCATATGAAGAGTTAACACACTTAAAAATCTCTTTAGTTGTCAGAATAATTAATGCTTCCAATAAACATGCTAATTAGTTGACATGGAGAATAATCTTCCTGCGTACATGTTGGACTTTTTCATATTATCCTGAATGCAAACACCACCTTATCATATCCTTACCTTTGAACACTACCTCTACATCATTTCCTGGGTTTAGACACTTGTTATTGACTATACAAAGAGCAGCAAAAAGACTTAATAAAATCTGACAGCAGGCAGCTTTTCCTGCCTGGAAAGATTAAGTGCTTAGCACTTTGCATTTCAATTACCTGAAACTAATGGAAAAAATATTTTACATTTTAGCCCCTTATTTGGCAAATTGCTTAGAGGAAAAAATATTTCTGATCTACAATTACGTTATTCTTTTAAAACTGGTTAAAAAGTGGATTAATCTATTGGCTGCAATATATAACACTGCTTTTTTTTAATTAAGCAGATATTATGCAAATTTTAATCAATACTATTGTGTGTCTTCTCTTTGCTAATTCAGCCACTGCCAGAATTTTAGCTCTTTCTTAATTTAAAAGTATATTTTAGAACTGCTTGTATAAATTGTTTCCTATAAGTCATGACTATTCTAATCTTCATAAATTAGCTAAAATACTTTCTTATGCTTACTAAGGCCCATAAATGAATGTAATCAGTAGGGATTATTCTATCTGAGTGGTCATTATATGGAATAAAACACCAACTTGAATTCCAGTTCTTCATTTGTTCTGTTTGAACTCAGAGGTTTTCATGCAGAAAAATAGTTATTTAGAGCAACATATACAAACAACTTGAATCACACTGTGTACTGAATACTCTCTACATAAATTATAATTATACCCTTCTTTTTCAGTATTGCATATTTCAGTTTTAACAAGTGCAACAAATCTCTTGGCTTATGGATAAAGGACTTGCCAATTTCAATATTTGAAGTGCTCTCTTGCAGAGCAATCATGTATTTCCCTGCAGGTACATCTTGGTTTAAATATTGTTAGTAAGAGTAAAGAGATCATTTTCGATCATGAAGGGAATGATGCAGAACATGGCTGGAAATGATATATGAAGTATAGCATAATTTTAAGGGTAAAGGCCTTGATGCTTCTGAGTTACTCAGTGAAATATTCCCCCTGTAGCTGTCGATGACACCTCTTGGGTGATATTGCCCTTTTAGCCTGGGCAGTTGGCAGCATTACCCTCATTTATCCTCTTCCTTTGGGACTAAAAATGATAATATGGATGAGGTATTCCTTTGGAACAGCCATATTTATTAACAGATTGCACAAAATCCTGTTCCCTCTGAGTGCAGTGGAAGTGAGCTGCTCTTAGGAATGCCTCAGCAGCAAGTCCTTCACTAGAAGGGACAAAATTCAATCCACTCCCCACTAGCTCCTGCCTTTTTCTTTGGTTTTGCCACGTCCTTCCTGCAGAGCTCTGTCTAGATACTGACCTAAAAAAACACCTCCACAAAGATGTTGGGGTTTAAACTCATTTTCTCACTGTAGTACAAGAAAGTTGCTTTTCAAGACACCGAAGTCTGAGGGAAACTGACCATTTTGGAAGCATTTCTGCATGGGGCTGAGACTCTCCTTTACATCAAAATGGTTAAGACAAACATCCAATCCAAAGTTTCTGTTATCTTTGTGACCATGGAGCTTCCTGAGGGTGTGGGAAAAGGCTCAGGTAACACAGGAACACAAACCAGTTTCTTCTGCTCCTTGGTTTACAAATGCAAGGCATGTCCAACTGCCAGCAATTCATGCATTAAAACAAGAGAAGAGTTTTCCTTTATAAACTCCTTACCAGCTTTGTTTAAATTTTTCTGAGGTAAAAGCGGATGTAATTTTGTTGCAGATTTATTTTGTTTTCAAGCTAGTGATACATGGTATAAACAATGACTGATATCTTCACATTACTTCATGAAGTAGAAAAGTGACTCCATAAGATTTTATAAAGTGCCTCACAGGGATGTGAGCAGCAGTCTGTCAGATGACAAGGTGCAGCGGCTCAGGAATAGCTCTGTGCCTGGGAAATGGGTGATGGATCATCCACTCCCCAGCTCCCTGAACTATCAGGGGATATATTTGGCTGATTTTCAGTTAGGGAGCACGTAATCTCAATGATTGTCCTGAAAATAAATTAACATAGCTCCAAGTGAGAGCACCCCACATTTCCTCATGACGAATACAGGTTTGGAAAATTTACTCAGTGTTTTTTACTGTAACAAGGAGTCAGTAAATGTGTTGTAGCATTGGATGAAAATTATGACGAGAAAATCATGAAGTGGCATTTTTTAAGTGGGAAACTTCTCATTTCTGATTTTTTTTTCTGTTTAGAGATATACACTTAAAACTATTTATTCGTTGATGTTGATGCAAGCATTTTACACCAGCTGAACCTTTCTCTACCTCTTCTACTTTGCTGCAGTTTAACACAAAATATACGTTTTCAACCCTCAGATTATAATTAGACAGGCAAAGATATTTAATTAGTACTTCAGTAGATAAGTTACTCTTCTGTGGAAAGGGCTGCATCAATATTTGTTTGGCAGTGTTTGCTATACATTTCTCACTATCATGAATGCATTTATTTCAGAGTCTGTATAATAATCAACAGTTAGCAATTTGCTGCATATCTGAAAAGATAATAGAGTAGTTGGAGATCGCTGTTTCTGACAAGATTCTATTTTTTATAATTTTTAAATACCTCTACTGAGGTAAGGGATGGTAAAAGGGGAAAAAAGGGGAGTTCCTGAGGCAGAAGAGCTGTGGGCAGAAGCTGGCTCATAATATCCAGTACCTCATAAAATGTGCTTATTAATGACAAAAAAAAATGGACAAAGAGTATTGTGGAAGTGAATTATGGCTGCTGTCTCTCTCTTGTCGAGGCAACACAAAAGCATCACCTCTGAGACCACAGCCTTGAAGCAAATAGATGGTTTCAATTATCTAATTTTTACAATGAATGAGACCTGTTTATTGGAAATCTATATGTGGTTGGCAATGGCAAATGGTAACTGTGAATATATCCAGTGCAGTGCTGGGTAATTTACAGCCTCCTCTGAACTATAAAGTAGCAATGTTATTTCTAGAAATGAACACAGGCAGTATAAGTAGCCATGGCAGAATAAGAAAACTTTGTCTTTCTTCTTAGTGGCTTCAAGTTGTTTGCAATTATATTTATTTACAAGTGAGCCATGGCTGGAGATCCTCATCTGGGGGTCAGGACCTTTTATGCCACAGTGAATAACTGAAGATAATTATTGTTGTGCTGAAAGTTTGGACAAAGTTTCTAACAAGATGCCACATGTGGAAAACAAGTAAATAAGGGTCACATTTGCAGCAGTAACAGATTAATAGATCAAACAGATGAGCTGACAGCAGCTCATGACAGCTTCACCAGGAATTGTTCTCAACAATTCAATGACATTTTAACATTAAACAGCTCATTGTAAGCCTTGTGTGTGGTTTTGCTCTACAGTCCCTAAGTTATGCACACAAAAAGGATGGTCAAAACCTTATTCTTGGCCTCTTTGACAGAGAGGCTTTCATGCAGTGAAATATCTTGCTCAAGTCAGTGAGGAAGCGCTGCCCCTTGGTGAGGTAGCCCTTGTGACACGAAGTGTCTTGTCACCTGCAAAGCACATTTTGACCACGACCTTAATCCTATTGCTATGGGAAATCTCTAGGATAAGAAAAGCCACTGATAACTTGAGGGTTAGGATAAGGGCACTTTCTGAAAAGACGCTGGAGAATGAGGAGCATCCAGAATGGCTCATTCCTTTGTGTCCTGCCTTTCAGTCCTGTGTATCAATAGCTCCATGTCCAGTTAAATTGTTGCACTGTGGTACAGACAGGAATGTGTCTAACAAAGGCACACAGGTTGGCGTAAGGCACTATCTGATAAATGGAATTCTGGTCTACAGGGGCTTACAGAAACTACAAGCTACTGCTTCTGTTGTCTGACAGGAACCGGGACTGTGCTGGGCATCAAACACAGGAGGAGATTCTTCCTTTCCGGTGGTGTAACTCCCTCCTCATGTGAATTCAGCTTTAACTGTTTGATTCTTACTGATGTGTTGAAGTTCTTGCAGGAATAGAGAGCTTATCATCTGTGTCTCATTGGCAAGAGAATTCAAGTGTTGTTACATTTTCTTCCTGTGAAGATTTTGAATAAGAGACCATAAACCAAGCAGGTGAAGCATAGGCACTGTTTCTCCTCATTACTCCTAAGAAGGCATCTTTCAGGTTAGGAATCAATTAAAGAAATTAGCCTATTCCTTGGAATTGAGCTCAGGGAGACATGCAGTGTCTCCTGGCCAGCAGCACAGACAGGTGAAAGATAAGCCTTAATGTACTGTGGTCTGACAAATACTCCGTGTCTGGCTTTCTGCCTGCAGAAACAAACCATTAACTAGCAAGAAGGAGCAAATTTTGGAACTGTGGCTAGATCTTGCTTATCTCTGTAAACCTAAGGACTTAAAAAATCTTAGGCAAAAGGCATTTTCTTATATTCAGAGGAGTTCTTCTCTTGTATGGGAGATCTTGCCAATATAAGTGTAGAAATCTCCCAGGATGAGATTGGGATATTTCACCAGCATGGCTGATGGCACATTCCTGAATGCATCTTGTGGATTTATTTACCCTTTGGTCCATAAATGAACATCAAATGGGAGTGGTACACTTGTAGCAGACTCAGCCTTGAGTAGCTGTCATTAAAGCCTGTCAAGGAGCCTATTGGAGCTCTGATAAAAAGTGCAAAGGTGGTCAAAATCTTTGAGAAAATATTAGAAAGACAGATGATTAAAACTCTGGGCAAGGTAGTAAAACTAATGTAGGGGCTACAAGAATGAGGAAAAGCTTTGCAGAGTCTGCACATCTATATTTGGGAGTGGCACATTGACACACTGAGCACAGAACAGCTACACATGAATTTTCACCAGTATTTCTGGTTCCCTTTACAGCACAGCTCAAAGACTACTTCTGACTTTGGTGGGGCTTTTTCTTCCTGCCATCTGCACAACTTAGATACAGTAAATGCATGACTAAAGCAAGCAATCCCAGGCAACGTGCTCTGGGATGATCCTGCCTGAGCAGCGAGGTTGGACCACATGATCCACTGTAGTCCCTTCAAACCTGACCCGTTCTGTGATTCTGTCATTCTCTGAAATCAAAAGAGACATGTGGGCACTTTTGGTACCCTAATGGCGCAAGGCAATTAGAAAAATTGGGATTACATATTTTGTTGAACAGTTAAAAATGGGACCCTAGAAACTGCATTTGATCTCCAGTTTCAGTAATGGCACTCCATGTGTTTGGCTTCAGAACTAGTGATCTAAAACTGATCTCTATTATTCCATGGCAGATAATGGCTATTAGAGAGCCATGAAGGAAGTCATGACTGCTGCTGGCCAACATGCTACTCTGGAAAGAAGACTTACCTGCATCTATGCTAAGATAAGAACTCTCTTATTGATATCTTCTGCCAATTTAGACACAAAAATAATCAGTCTTTCAACAAAATGGCAGGCTAATGTCCTGATCAATAACTGGGTCCCTCTCTGGCAGATAGAACAGAGTCAACCTTTTGCTGATATTTTGTTTACAGATATAGAAAATGCCAATCAAAAAGATTGCATCTGCAGGACTTTTACTGAATACTGATCAAAGAAGATCCGGTGTTTATGAACCAGGGAAATGGGCTTGAAGAGAAAGAGAAACGTAAATGTTGTGTTCAAGGCAACAGAAGGCTCTGAATTGAACCAGTCAGCAGCAAGTGAATACCCCTCCTTTACTGGGAGCACTGGTGCACAGGACATTCCTGCTGGCTCGGGCTGCCTGCCCAGAGTGAGGCTGTGATGGCACATGGATCCTTTCTGTGTGAGCACACAACACCCCATGTATAGAACTCAGCACCTCCTGTGGGCGTGGAGATCATGGAACTCTGTGTTCTCCCCTTGTGCCTGCAGTGCACAAGAGAGGAGCTGCTGGGAATTATTTTTGAATGGAAAATATGGGGAAATGCTTCTGTTCACCAACAGCATTTCCATGATAATGACCTCAGAAAGACACAATTACTAATGTATTTTCACTAAGGATAAGCCCAAGATTTAATGGAATAGTTGAGCTGAAAACTCTGCAATGTTTGAAACTGGTATTTCTAACTTTGCCTTCTTTTTGCCTTATACAGGCCACAAGATTTATCAAAATTTTATGTAATTACAGCTTTGACCCGTAAAATCTGCGTGGATGATTTTAAAGTCAAGGATGGTACAGCCTTGAGATACAAACTTTAAAGGAGGCTGTGAGTTATATCCTCAGTAATAAATCTTCATGGGATTGATACTTGATGGAAGAGTGCAGTCTGCCACAGCACAGGGTGAGATTTGTCACTCTTGCTCAAATTTAGTGAGTACATTGCATTCCGAGTCTGCTCACTGAAATCAGAGAGAGATGATGAAACATGGTCCTTTCCAAAGAGCATCCCAGAAAGGTGCATAACTAAGCACTGGAATCCACTGGAAAATAGATGGGTGTAGGTAGTGCTTAAAGGTTTATTTTGTGTCCTGCCAAAAATAATGGATACTTTAAGATAATATGAGGGAAGATTTTTCCATGCTATTATGCATTTAATTTCATTTTTATAGCATAGTTTTTCATACTGTACATGGTAACTGAATGCAGCACCTGGATTAAAAACATTTATGTCTTGTTTCCCATGGAGGGAAATCAATCCTCTCCATTCCTTGATGTATTTCCTATGGAAGAAAATCAATTTAAAGTATTTTCTTTTATGCGAGTTGGTTAGTGACTGTAGGCGGGGGGAAATGATAAGCTTTCTGTGAGTGTAATGAAAGAAAGTTCTTTTGGCTGGCAATTAAAATAATTAAATTTAGAATGAACACAATTATGCTTTCAAGCAGGATCCAGGAATGCAGTTTCTATGAGGTTTGAAATGGCCTCTGTAGTGAGCCAGGACAGCCATGTGTCAGCCACAAGAATTAATTCAAGGAGACTGCAAGGAAATGAGTTTTAGTGAAAGCCAAATTTGATAGGTGCCCAAATGCCAGTTCAGCCTTGTGAGAATGTTCCTCTGGTTCTCACTAAGGGATAAGAATATAACCAGCCTTGCTGAAAAACCTCCAGAAGATATTTATAAAAAAAAAAAGGTGCTCTTGTCCCCGCTGTGTGATTGCCGTGTTTCCTTTTTCCCCAAAGAGCTGATGATTGAAAACAGGGAGATAACTCACTGTAGTTCCGTTCAAGGCAAGGAGAGGGGATCATGCAGCAATGAAAAAATGTATTACAAAATAAAAATAGCCTGATCAAAGTTATCTTGATCTCTGATGGAAACAGAAACTCTGCACCGTGCTGAAGGAAATGAAATATGGAAATTCAAACCCCCCAATTTCAACCTCAGGCTTGCTCTGTCACCCTGTGCTGGCAGGAAAGCTGAGGAGCAGAGTGAGGGGCCTCCCTGGGGGGACACGTGGCAGGGGAAATGCTCAGAAGTAATACTGCTAATAGATAGGAAACTGCAGAGGGAAATCCCTGGTGAGTTAATAAACCCAGGGCAGAGGCCAGAGACAGACTGGATTTCCATGAACAACCATTTCTTTCATTAGAAACTGTTCTGAAACACAAACTTTCTGATGAGAAAATGCATCTCTTCAAGAGAAGCTCTCCTGGACAAATTTTAGTATTCTAAAACCACCAAACAGCAAAAATGGGCTGTATTGGTACATTCCTGTAAAGCAAAAGCAGGCATGCTCTTTGTCAGTGTGTTGATGTCAGTGATTTTTCAGGCATTCACAGACACATCGCTGCTTTTGCCACTGGTAATTATTCAGTCTTAAACAGCAAACTCTTATTTATGTAATGAGGTAATATTCTTTAAAGTAGTTCTCATAAAATGGCACTAAACTTTGCAAGGATTTAATATCTTTTAATTTCTTTGTTGCAAATCTGCTGAGTTTAGGAGTAAACATTTTAAACACTTTTCTCTGCAAATCCACAAATCAAGATGCATTCTGCCTGACAGCCCCTCATTTGTAAAGATGTTGTCAGTCAGATCTTGTCTTCAGCAACATCTTTCTTATAAAGCTGTCATTTTGGAGAGTTTTCAGTCAAGAGGAGAGGCATTAGGAATCAGAGCTTGAGATGTACATGTAATATATGGATGGGGATAAAATGACTGCAAAGAGTGCGCTGCACCCACGATTGGGGCATGTTAGCACCTCCTGCTAAGATAGGGCAGAGTCACAGTTTTCCCTTTGCTTTCTCAGAGCTGCTTTCCTTTCTGCTGCCTCCCACAAGGGCTGAGGTGATGGATCCAGCCTTGGGTGGGCAGGGAGAGGGCAGGAGGGCGCCCAGAGAGGTCTCACTTCAGGACAGGTGACCTTCCCCACGTTCCCCCGCGTCTCCTGCAGAAAGGCTCTCCCAGGCTCATGCCCTGTAGCAGCTGCTCAGGGTGAAGCTCCCATTTTCTCCTCTGCTGTGCTCCCCAGGAGCTGGGGGCTGTGCTGGCTTTGGGCGCCTGCTGGGCGCTGCTTGCTCCGGTGCTTTGGTGATACACTGCCCTCATCAGCTGAAACCTGAAACACCGGCGCCACCGGGGTCAGGGAGGCTCAGCAGACTCCGCCTCAGAGTCCACAGGAGAAAACAGCACCCACAGATCTATTTTTATGCCTCCAGGCAGTATTTAGCCAGGAAACCTCTGCCTCCTGTGTCTGCCTCCTGGGTCCTTCCATTCTCTCAGCTGGAAAACGATGGCTGATGTTTCTGTTTAAAGAAGAAGCTCTGAGCCAGCCTCAGAGCTGAAGTCAGGCAGCTCAGACGGGCATTTATTTAACAGCTGTGATGTCCTGGGCTGCCTTTTGGTGCTGCTTTGGGAAGCATCTGTGGTGCTCCAGCACTGTGAGAGCCAGGAACAGCCACTGTCAGCAGCTGGAGTTAACCTGGTGACTGCAGTGACCTCTTTCCTCCCTGACAAGTCAGAGTTTGGACAACATCTGTGATTTGATCTATGAGAGAAAAGGTATTAGAAGAGACTGTACAAAAATGAGGATATTGCATGATTTCCTTTGTGCTATTTTCCCTTGGTGTTTGCACCTTCTGCAGAGAACAGCAGGCAGGGTGCAAAGTCCCCCAGAGTTTTATGGAGAGGAGGAGGAAATGAGGAAAATACTGCAATATCCATGAGCTTAGTGGCAAAATTTTATTGGTTTCATTCTGGCTCAGACCACAGGAATTTTTTCAGTACTCAGACACTTTAAGTAATTGCACAAGAGCAGATATGGCCCTCTGTGTTTCCACTGTGAAATCTTAATTTTTCTGGGCCTAATGTTTTACATGGTATATTGAAAATAATTTAAATTTTTATCCAACTAAAGGAAAAAAGGAGCTGGCATTAAATAAATTTCTTGGATCATATGGAAACTTTGGTTTATGTCAAGGTTATTGTTTCTCTAGAGTGATAATAGAAATTAAATAACCTGAAGAATTTGTATTATGGGGGAAAAATCACTCACACCTAACTTATTATTAATGACATAATTCAGATCATTGATTTTACATCCCATATGGTTTAGCTAATGATTACAGAAAGGCCTTCAAAGATTGTGTATTAATGATATCAATTATCACAAATGATTGTCTTTATGAGTTGTCATGAATATCAAGTGACACTTAGGATATGAACAACAATAGCATGTGATGTGGGAAGTTATGAGAAGCAATTAAGGTCATGAAAACTTTGCTCAGTATCTCTTTTAAAGAAAGGTTATTCAATTATAATAATGGTCAATTCTCAGCAGACAAAAAAAATATCCTTCATCTGGTTTCCTTCTGGGCATTTAGTAATGGAGCTCCCACCTGCTGTGTAACATTTTATCACATCATTTCTAGTGAAAACAATTTGCACTGGCAGTATTAATTGAGTGGAATCTTTCACACATTATTTTTGAAAGAATAAATATCCTGAGTTTTGCTTGTAACCCCATTCTTCACTATCAAATTCCTCACTTGTAACAGGAATTTTTAAGAGCCTAATTTTACTGACATTTTTAAAAGAAAAGACAAAATCCAAAGGAATAAGGAATGGGGGAGTGTGTGATGTTTCACTAGGCACCTGTTGTGCAGTGTGATGGGTTTTGGTCATGTTTGGTCTCTGGCTTTTCCGACCTTACACAACTTGTGCATGCAGGAGCCACGCACTGCCCTTCACAGCAGAGGCAGAGTGGCAATTAGTGCTTGTCATTAATTATCCCATAGCAAGCTTTGAGGAGAGCCCACAGTCGAATCTCCCAGCTCCCTGTGCTCTGCCCAGGGAGGCAGCACAAGGAGTGGCTGCCTGGAGGTTCAGGGCTGAGGGAATCCCTGTCCCCCGTGTTGGGCTGTGCTGAGGTTTGGGCTGGGGAAAGGCACTTTTGGGGGACACTGAGTTGGGGGGAACCACCACCTGTGGGAGGATGCTGCTCCTTTGGGCTGTGCATGGAAGTGACCAAGAGCCCTGAATGATCTCCATTGCGAGCTTTGAACAGCTCACAGATATTGCTGTATTTCACCATAAGAAAAAAAAAAAAGTTAAAAATGAGTCTTTTTTTAGCTGAGAAGATGAACCGTAAGAGTTTTACTTTTAGGAGGCTTATAAATGCTTATGAGCCCCACGGATCTGTTTAATGCTCTGTTCCACTACAGTTTCCCTTTGAAGTGAGCGACTTCTGATAAAAGTGATGTACTTTATGCTTAGAGCAGGATTTGTACTGTGGTGAGATGTGAAAAGCCTTGGCCAAGGATATGGAGCTTGTTGCACAAGTTACTGTGGACAGGCAGATAAAGGCTCTGTACTGAGGAACACCCAGGTTGCAGCAAATGTCATAAACCTTCTGCTTAACTGAAGAAAATAAATTATGGTTAAGGGCTAGTTCTTCAAAAGAGCTCCTGAAAAATGGAATTCATCTATTCTGATGCCTTTTCTCCATGGCCTAATAAGAATCCTGGCAAATACATCAAAGAGGAGGTAAAGGGAACTGCTGTGATGAGAACAGGGTTTGCTCCAACTGGGAGAGAAGGACTGGAAGCAAAAGGGTGTGGGGACATGGGATTCATGCTCCCTTACATATGTGATGTTAGATCATGTGCAGAGGTGAAGATCTGCACTGCCTTTCTTGGAATCATATTATTATTGACATTTTCCTACAGTTTCTGCCTTGGGCTGCTCCGTTGTCTCCACATTTGCCCGTAGGGATGGGAGCCTGGAGAACATTTTGCCTGAGCTAAGTACCTGTGGAATTGCACGGGGCAGGTTCTGGGGGTGGCTCTGCCATGAGGACGTTTTTTCACTCCTGCAGACTTTCAAAAGAGTGATTTAAAGTGCTTGCTGACATAGTGCCCAGTGACACTTGTCACAAAGGCACTGTCCCTGCCACTGCTCAGTTTAGGAAAGCACAGAAGTTAAATCACATTTCAGGCTCTGGGATAGTTTTTCTCTGTGGTTTCAGGAAAGCTGCTTTGCTTCTGTCTGTCTCTTTTGAGGAATGGAGGGCAGTGATGCTTATCAGCTTCACAAAGACTTTGTGATAATTAACATTTTAAGATGAAAAGCTACTTGATTTTGTAACAGGATTTTTTGGCTTATTGGCCTGCTGATTGGAGACAAGAAGAGCAATGGATGAAATTGCTCAAAGACAAATCCAAATAACTTGAAACTCCACTGAGGTTTAAATAAAGCCACTGTAGCACATTCATTTTTCTTAGGGATATGTAATAACTTAGAAAAAGTAATATAATGTACAAATATAAATTTTAAGTCTCACCAGCTCAGTTCTGCCTCCTTTCTTGTGCAGTGGTGCTATGAATTTTCTCTTCAGGCTGCCAGCTACTGATGCAGCTTCACATCATCTCTTGCCATTAAACTCTGATTGAGTTCAGTTTTAAAGCAAAACTCTGAAGAGGGAGTGTATAAACGAAATGGGCACTTTGAATTCTGTGTTTGAACTCTGGTTATCCCACTTATCTTTTCAATGTTTATTTCAAGCCCAACTCCTTTTTTGTGCCCTGTGGTCCTGTATATCATCTTGGATCCAAATTAACAAAAGTACCAAAGCCATCTCCAGCTGCCTGGCTTTGACATTTTGCCACTTCCTCGTACCTCATTTGAACTGAGTTTTGTGGCTAAAAATTGTAGTGTCATCCACAATGCTGAAAAATAATTTGGTTCAAACAGATTTCAGTCTCTTCAAGGATCAAAAGCGTAATAGATGAAAACACAGCGTGTCAGGGGGTTTGAGTGTTGATTTGAGACACGGCAGACCCAAATTTCCTGCTTCTTCCTTGGAGTTAAAATGAAATGCTAAAGATACACTGGGCAAAATCCAAAGTAAAATAGTCTTCCAACCATACTGTAGAAATCTTGTGCCTTCTGATCTCTTGCCCCGAGTTTGAGCTGATAGTTATTTAACACATTTCAGAACGCTTCTGTGTGCATGCAGCTGATGTGAACCAGGCTGCAAGAGAAACCTGAGCATTCAGTGCTCTGCCTTGGTACAGCATGAAAGAAAGGAAGAAATTTAATGTTATTAAATTGCTACCTGGCTGATTAGATTTACAAGAAATTGTCAAACCTTAAACCCCATAAGTAATAATTTCTCACCCAAAAAAATAAAAGAATTTATTATGCTATTAACGGGGTTTTTTTTCTAGCAGGTTTTCCAAAGTGAAATCACTAAGTACTATAAAACTTTTATTGCACATTTTAATTTATTTCTCACTCCAGTTAGGGAATATCTCAAAGATGTATTTTGGTATTCTCTACTGTCATTATTTGCCATTCATAAAGAAAATATTTTTATTCTTATCTTATTCTATCTATTCTGAATTTGAAACCTGTGTCACTTTTCTATTTTTTCATTCTGGAAAGTCAGAGACAAGTGATATCAATAGAGTTTAGCTGTTAGAGAACTGAATGGGAAGGACCAGATGCCTTGTGCAGACATGGCAACACAGGGGAAGGGGATGAAGGTAAAGGCAAAACAGCAGCAATTCAAGGCATTTTAGTGCTAAGACTACACAAAAGGAGCATGGATTTACCTTGCTTGAGGCATCCAGGTTAGGAAGGTAATGGCACTGGGAGCTCTGCAGTCAGCAGAGTCAGAGATGCTTTCAGGGGGAATGATCTTTTTCTGTGTATTACATGGGGTCAGCTGCAATTGCAATTCTAGCCAAGTGCTCTAAAATGCCCCAAGCAAGGCAAAGCCCTGGTGCTTGTTAGTGCTGGTTTAAATGGTTTGTGCTCTGCTTTCTGAAGCAGCTGAGGGTGCGGGTGCTGCTGCCCAAGCACCCACTTTCAGAAGCTCCAGAATATAAATTTTCACAGGAGTAAAAATTTTCCTGCATGGGGGAAAACCATTCTGTGAGAAATATCTGGTGTGAAAAAAAAGTACCAGACTTGCATGTTTACTTTATATGGATAACTACACAAGGGATCTGGGGAAAGGGATTAAATATTTCAGAATGACACCAACCTCTTTTTGACCTCAGCATAGATTTAATACTCAGTTCCAGTGCAGGGGGGACTCCAAGCTGCTGGAAGTCTGGATTTCAGTAAAAATGTGCTACTTCAGCATCAAAAAGGCAGGCTCTGATACTCGTAAGTTTTTGACAGAGAAGTACACAAACAGAGATCAAGATTGGGTGTTGGTTGTATGAATAATGAATATTTCCCAAGTGCTTAGTGCAAGGTTCTCATTTCCTCCAATATAAGGGACATCTCTGTGGATAAAGTACCTCAAGTATTTTCAAACCATCAATTGTTTGCAAAATTCTTGGAAGATTTCCATGCACTTGCGAGTAGTAATTGGCATAGGAGAATACAAAAAGAATCAATATTAAAACCATCTTCATAGCTCAGAAAATCTTGTCTAGGAGTCAGATTAATCCAAGCTTCAGAAATATTTAAACACTGAAGTGCTATTTGCCTCCCAGTGAATGTGGCAAATGGACATTTCCACTCTCTGTTATCCAGGCTGCCAAGACCTTGAAGTTTTCCCTGAATTTGCCCTCCCTGGGCAACCACCCCAGGCCATCAGGACTTCAATGAGTGTGGCTGTAGTGCCCAGAGAAAGGGGGACCCAGTTACATGGTGTTTTCTATTTCTGCCTGAAAGTTTCTGGTTTTCCCTTCAGGCTCAGCCCTAGCCCTACAGCACAGGATGTGGTTCCAGTCACACAATTGTCAGAGCTGTTAAAGCTTGTGTTCTTCTGATGTGGTTTGGTGAAAACTGCATCTGGAGCAAGGGACTTCTGCAAAGGGGTGAGCAGCTGGTATTGTAAGGTTCCAGCACTGCTGAAGAGATTTTATAGGATTGCCTTTGAAACTTACTGCACAGATGAAACCCAGGCTGTTTTCTCTCTTTCATTCCTGTCAAATACTGATGGAGTGCACTTTCCCTGCAGCTGATTGTCAGGACGAGATATCAAAATAGGAAGAGCACACTTTCATTATTTACGTGTCAGACAGAGGGGTATGTAGCAAAAAGAGAAGATGGGAAGTATAAAATCTTTCAAGCAAAATGCTTAGGAAAGTATTAAGGCACTGTTAAAGGCAACTGAGTGCTACATCTTGGTGCACCAGCTCTGCTGACACCCACTGCACCCACACTGCAGGCAGGAGGTGTCTGTAAGGGACAATAACACAATTGGGGCATGGTGTTGAGAGGTCACACATCTCTCAACTGTCACCTCCTTCATCTCATAATGGATTATCTATAAGACAAATAAAACATAGCAATGCTTTGCCTCACTGGTGCCCCACCTGGGCTGATATCACTCCATGGGTGGTGGAGGAGGAAAGGTGGGAATTATGGCTTTTATAGATAATGATCATTTAATACATGTTCATTTTCCTTTATGTATGTTAGTGTAAGTCAAATTCAAGTGAAGTGATGATTTAGGAACCTTATAATGGTCCTTGTGGTGAAAAAATTGACCAAAGCCTGCTTTGGCACAGCTGCTGCAGCTCTGATTGGCATTTCAATGCCCTCCGAGGGGACAGACCCAAGTGTCACAAAAACTGCACAGCAGGAGACAACTGTAAATGTGTTAAAGCAGCTCTCAAACTGCTCTGCTTGCAGGTTTGGTTTCTGTCCTGGTAAATATTCATTCTCCTGAGCAGCAGAAATGGGCAGAGTGGATGGGTGGGATGGCACACAGACCCCACGCTGTGTGTGAGCTCACAGGTGTGCCTGGGGTTTTCTGGAGACCCCCCAGGAATGGATCCCAGCCTGCCTGGACCACAGGTTGGAGTGAGAGCAGTTCTGGAGCCCAAATTCAGAGGACCATTTTGCACCCATGCTGGACAGCTGGCATGCTGGCAGTGGTCAGCCCTTCCCTATGATCATTTTTAAGGTTGTTCTGCAGCCATCTAAAGATGTGCAGTTTTTTTAAGGGGACAGGCTGATCTTAAATACTGGGCTGCCTGTGCACTGCTGCATGGAAGGTACAGCTGTGTCCCTTCCTCTGACGTGTTCCTCAGGTGGATTTTATAAGCAGATGAATTATGAATGGGTTTCATTTGTCAGGAAAATCCCAAGGAAAACATGACATTGAGCATCACGCCACTGGTGGCATCCAGAAGTTATTTGAAAATTAATGAAAGATTATTTCCCACTCAGCTCACACAGACGTCTGAATCTGGGTACTGCCAGCTACTGCAATGTTTTACATGAGAGATGTGCAGAATATTTTTATAGAAGAAATATCCTTCTGGCTCTGTAAAAAGTAATCTTTATGCAGTTGCAGAATTATCAATTAATTTCAGCTGTGAATCTGCAGTTCATCAGTACAAATGTTTAATGTGCAAACATGCAAATACTGTGAATTCATTGAAAACTTATTTAATAACATGATAGGAGCAATGCATATATTCTTTAGTGAGAAAAACCACACATTTAATTTTAACTCATCATGAGAGCTGGTTTTAATGTTGTTAATCCTTTTCTGAAGATGAAATGTTGACAACACACTTTCCTTGCTATAAGAATAAATTAATATTGATTAATGTGATTTAATTTAAACTGTAAAGTCATGTCATACCACTTAGATTTCTTCTGAATTATTTTAAAAGCAATATAAATTTCTGTTCACAAATAGGTGAGTAATTATTTTTATTTTTTAATAGCTATTTTAATTTTTTTTATAGCTATCTTTTTCAAGGTTTTTTCATCTGTGTGCATGGCACTTTGAGCCTTGGTAAAATTCTCTTGCAGCAGCTTTTATCTGACTAAACTTGTCCTTACTGTAACACAGTAGAACATGTCTATCGGTAGTATTCCTCTCTTTTTATTTGAGTAAATATTTCAATAATTGTTTTAACCTTGGTCAGTCACTACAGGGCTTTCTGGGGGTAGAGCAGTAAACATTTAGGTAAATTCTAGAATCTTTATGAGTTCGATGTTCAAGGAACAACACGATATTGAAAGTTCAAGGAATTAAAATATCTGCACTTTCAATGTATTTGCTATAGTTACTATATCGTGATGCTCTCAATTGCCTCTTAATGTGTGAATGAAGGAGTTCAAATCTTGAAGAAAAAGGGTCCTAATCTATGTTATTTCTTAACATTTTCCTGTCTCTTCACACATATGAAAGAAAACAGCAGGATTTGTAATCTTAAAAAAAAATCTTTTAAGGTGGAGAGACTGTGAGAGTGGTGTGAACCATTGGTGTGTTTGGGCTCTTTTGAATGAACATTTTGTGACACGAGGTAATACTTGAAGGAGAGCACAGAAATGGGACTTTTTATTAGGATTTTTAGAAAAATGTTATAAATATCACCATGGCAAAGAAGGTTCTGAACACCTCCAGGATACAGCAGAAAGATTAAAAGGGATGATATAGGAAATGTTGCATAATTTCTCCATTTCCAGGGCAAAACTGGCAAGAATGGGAGTATTAGCTGGATAAGAAATCCTAGTGTTGCTGTGTGATTGGCACAGGCAGTGTTGTGGTGCTCTGTAAATCTGCCATGACAATGACTTTCTGCTTCCTGGGTTGCATTTCCCAGATCCCAGATCAGCTATGGAGTGTAATCACATGCTGAGTCTGTCTTTATTCAAGATGCTCTTGAGGATGCTTATCTTTCAGGGGCTTCAGCAGCACCGAGCTGGTATTCAGAGACAAGCACATATTTAAGTGCTTTTCCAAAGTGTGGTGCTCTCCTGAGTGAGAGTGGTGCCATGGAAATGTTTTGGAGAAGGAAACAGCTCCCTGCTATCTGCTTCTGCTTGATCACAGCCTTTTTGATCTGCAGCCGGCTGTACTTTTTAATGGACTTCTTTCCAAGTACACCCATGAAATGTCACTTATTGCTGGTGAGGAGCAGAACACTTTGGCATTGCAGGGAGAGTGGTAATTTGGGAAAGAGGAGGGAAGCTGGATAGCTGTGCCCAGGAGGCATCGTGTGGCTCCATGTAACCCAGATCCCCGCTCCTTTGAATCCTTTCCAAGCACTGCAGTGCAAATAACTAATAATAACAGAGCTGTTGCTGGGGGAAAAAATCATCCTTGTAAGTAAGTTCACATCAGATGGAGTGGGATGCCTGCAAACTAGAACCTTAGACTGGGGGGAACAAAGCAGGAACTGTAAGCTTCTCAGATTTGCAGAGCAGTTTTATACAAGTTTTCCCAGATCCTGTGAAGAGAAATATTTTCAAAATGGGTCTGATTGCTAATCTGATTATGCCAGCTCGGAAGTTAAATTGAAACATGAAATAAATGAAGACTTTTGGAGTTATGAATTAATTAAAAAACTAATTAGGACAGATAAAAGAAATTCAAGTCAGGGAATTGTTTTTCTTATCTTGGAATAAGAACATTTAAATTGAAAAGATGACATTAAACAAAGCCTAAAAACAACTGGAAACCGTGTTAGGAGAAAGATAAGTCCTAAAAGGGGATTTTTTGTTTTACATCATGATACAGCTTTCCAAAACATATTTCTGAAGAGAGAATGGCAGCTTAGAGGAGAGGATGTCTATAGACTCAGGGACAGCTGGATAAGAAATGCTGAATGGAGACTGAGTAGATGGGAGAGACACAGGGCTGGTGAGTCTCAGCTTCATTGAGTCTGTTGAAGGAGTGTCCATGGGTGGCTGTGCTGCTGTGCGTCAGGATTTTAGGGCAGGATCATTTGTGTGGCACTGACTCCCAGCTGGGAGGTGGGAAATCCATGGCTCTGGGCCATCCCTGCCTGCACCAGGCACTGGCCCTGCACCATGGGTGGCTGCAGGCCCTTGGAGCACCAAGAGGAAGAAAAGGATGTTTTCTGATCACAAGTACGGAAAAGTTGAATTCAGACATTTTCTTTGGGAGAAAATTGTACAGGAATGTGTAATGAGTGCCTCAACCATCTGTCCATAACACCTTTGGTATGAAAATGTTGCTGTGCTGGTTAATATACACTGACAGTGAATATAAACTGCAACAAATGAGGAAATATCTGTGCACTGACTGGAGGAGTCAGAGATTACTCCCAGGGATCAGATGAGAGGAAATTTGTTGCTCTCAAGCACTGGGAAACAGCTGGAGGGACACAGTGGACACACTGACACCACTGGGAGACCCACAGGCACCGGATCTTCCCCACTGGGGCTTGCATCACCCAGAGCATCCCTAACAAATAACCAGCTCAGAGGTGAGCAGGACTGGGGGGTCCTGGCAGACAGGGCTCTGGAGAGCATCCCTGGCGTGGTGATGGGCACAGAGACAGCTGTGCTGTGCCACCCCACCCCGAGGGATCCTCCGGGTGCCACTGTCTTGAGAAGTCCATGAGTGTCTCACACACCTCGGGTGCACCAAATTTATGCTGCTTTAGACAGGTCACCAAATCCATTACTATAGCTCCCTTGAAATGTAGACTTTCACTGCTGCAATACATTTTAAATCAGAAAGAGCTTTAAGCCCAAATGGTCTTACCAGAAAGAAAGAGTCCCTGCTCAGAAAATCTGGAAGCAGCATAAGTATTAAGGAAGTTAAAACGATCATTACCATTAATATATTTCTCCCCTCACCTACATGAACATGAGAAAGAGAACCATAGAGATGATGTATAATATTCATATTTCTTAATGCATTACAGGAAACTGTTCAGACACTGCAGAGGAAAGACAGATAAAAGGACTTGTACAGAGGAGTAAATGTGTACGTCCCTGAAATGTGCTGCAGTATTGGGTGATCACTCAGACTGGAAGACAGAGACTGCATGGCAGCTACCTGGCTCTGACTTATTGAATTCTCTGCCTGGTAGCTTGGATTGTCTATTCTTGTTGAATTATCTATTAGCAAGAAGCTTTAACCAAAGCAGAAAAAAAACCTAACCAATCAACCAAACAAAAAGAAGACCCCCTTGAAAAAAAGAAAATTAAAGAGAAGTAAAAAGGGAAGAAAAATGAGTTCTTAAAGGAGTTAACATCCTAAATCACAGTGAACAACTTAAAAAGCATAGCTCAGAAGGGCTGGCCTTGATGCTGCAGCCTGGCTATGAAGTTCAGAGCTATTAACTCCCTCTCTCCACAGAGGCTGATTTTAACCCCAGCTGAAGTCTCTCTCAGTTACACTTTAACTGTGTGGTGGCACAGGGAATCCTGCAAAGAAAGCAGGGAGTTAATAACATTTTCCTGGCTGGCAGTGAGAAAAAGCATGAATGGACTTCTGTCGGGAAGGGAAAAGGGAAAAGGAAAAAGGTCTGTCTAAGGAAAATCCAATATATCCTTGGAGCAGAAAATCATGGAGAAAACTCCATGTGGCAGAGCTTTTAGAAAGCAGTGTTAATACCTTATGAAGCAGTCTACTTCTGCTGTGAGCTAGGAGTTGAAAAATAACAGACAAACTTGAGGGAAGAAAGCAAAGAGAAGAGTTACCATAATAAAATATACTGTATGAAGCCTTAGAAACTGAAGCCTGGCTTAATTGGCAAAAAGCGTCAATGAAAAATGAATGGGGTTCAATAATGGATCTTCTCACATGTTAATATTTTTGTTCTAGCCATATAGTTCAGAAACTGGAGGTAGTGTAATAGTTTTTTAAAACTCTCAGTTTCTTTGAAGTTTCTGATAAGTTGATAGTTCAAAATATATTTTTCCATCATTGTAACCTACAGAAAGTAGTACAGCTTCATTTGGTTCTAGGAGTTTAATGAGCACAGGAAGAATCTGGATAGACCCCAGAGTGATGAGCAACGTGTCATGTCTAAGTGAAGTAAATCCTATGACTGTACAAAGATATTGCAGGAAAATATGATCAGAAACTCTCTGGCTCAGTAGGAACAGTAATGACAGTCAATGTCAACTACTCGACAATAAAAGTTCTGTTCAAGTCAAGTTCACTTATGCTTTGTGGAAGAATTCAGACAGTATGCATATTGATTGGATCAAAGAAAATGGGAAAAAGCTGAGTTTATGCTTTCAGCTCATTCAAATTGGCTTTGTCTGATCATAATCTGCACAATAAGTTTGTCACTGCTGGAACTTCAAGTTTAAAAGCGTGTAGAAGTGCAGTGTGTGGACTGGTCAGGCTTTCAGAAATCCCTACAGCTCCTGAAAGTTTCACTAATGCTAATCTGCAAAGGAACTTGCTAAGTTGCAGACTCTTAATCTTGTGTTTTTGAAATTAAAATACTGAAATAGCAAAAGAAAGGACAATCTTCTTGAATTTAGAGCCTTTGCCTCTGAAATAGATTTTGGGTTTGCATTGACTTTGGGGTAGCCTATTTCATGTGTTTCATTTAGAGTGTCTACACCTTTGGGTGAATAAGACACATGACTGGAGCAGGTATATGTGCTGTTTTTAACAAGTATTGTCAAAAATATTTAGAAGGCTCTTCTCTTTTTGGCCAGAATTGTGTCTAGCAAGGTTGAGTTCATTGTCTGATAGCAGGGAGACTTTGTAAAAAATAATCCACAAGGACACTTGCAACTGATTTACTGAGGAGACCAAAAGGAGGTGGGAACTGGTTTTTAACCACTGGGGTGTCACCTCCCAAGTGCACAGGTTTGCCACATGGTATGATGCAAACCTTGGACACAATTTTGTGAGGGCTGTGCTGCATAGAGGCAGGCATGCAATTTCAAATTGGTATTTTGAGACTTCAGAATTACCATACAGGAGATGGCCTTATTCCACCCTCACTTCACAGATCATTATGCCTTATGTGTGTATATATAAGTATACAGAAACCCAAATTGTGTTTGAATAAAGTAACATATGCCACAAATCAATGTTAAATCCGCTTAGTGTCAACCTAGCCAAAGTGATACTAAACCATCAGCAATTTTCTTTCATTAAACTGATTTAGCACAGTACCAAGGACAGAAACAAGCACTAATTGGACAGCAAACACATTTCAATTATCTATGGTGAATTAGCAAGCAAATAACAAGCACTAGGTGTTTCCTACATTTGTGCATGCTCCTGCTCCACTCCCTGGACTTTTAACTCTTAATTACTCTGGCTTGGCTCCTCAGAAGTTTTTCAGAAAAGAAGTTTCTGATTACAGTGCAAGGATAAAATACAACAGGTATGCACTGATCTGGAATGATTTGTTTGATAGGCCAGATCATCTACCTCTCATGACACTTAGAGAATTCAGTGATCTTTTTCTGAAGCGTAATTTAGCTAATTAGCAAAAGCCAGCCTGGTAATCAATAGAATCAGTTGTATTACAGATGGCACAAACAAAACCTGTACTAGTTAATAAAACAAAAGGGTTTGCTTACTCAGCTTTAAAAGGCAGAACGACTGGTAGTTGCCAGCTGCTTTACTGAAAGTGCTGTATAATTCTTATGAATAAAATAGGATTCAGTTTAGGAGACTCTTGCCAGGTTCAGAAGTGGTGATAGCAGAGAAACAAATTAGCTTCCACATGTTTTGTGTCTCCAAAGAGAAGAGCATTTTGCAGGCTCACATTTCCTTTCCTTTCTAACAGCAGCAGAGCTCTGTGATTGCCCATGACACAGAGTGTTTTCTGTGTTTATGTTATTATGTTATGTGTGTTACATACATTAACTAATCTGAGAAAAGAAGCTGTACTATTAATATTAAAAAGACATCAGCTATCAGTATTTAGCCTGGTCCCCTTTGCAGTTTACATTACGTGAGTGAGTAAAGGACCAGGACTCTTTTGCCATCAGCTCCGAAGGAATAACAAATCCATCAGTCCAGGAGTGCTGTCCATGGTGCTAAGCCCAGAATCCCGTCCGTGAAAACCCTTGCTCTGCTGCTCCTTGCAGTGGTGTCATCTAAACTGCGTGCAGCCTTTCTCCTGGGTAGCTATCCCGAATTCATCAGCAAATGTCATAAACAGTAAATCATATTTAAATATTTAGAAAGAGTGTTAAATATGAACCACCTTGTAAAGTCTGTGCTCATTTTCTGGGTGTTTAAAGGTACCCAGACATGAGAGCAGTGCTGGGGTCTGCAGTGGGTCAGAAGGGTGGTGCTGTATGAGCACACTCACTGGGGCTCCGGGGTAAAATGTGCTGTGTGCTTTTTGTCAGAAATCCCACTGGGAAGCAAAAGATTCCCCCTGGTAAATCAAAACTGACATATTATAAGAGAAGAATTAATTTCTACAGACTGTTGTTTTTGATGGATAGCTGTTCTGTTGGAAACTTTATGTCCAGCTGCACCAGCAATCGTTTAGCCTGTTTGGATGAGGTGCAAGGGCACAAACGCTGACTGGGCACTCGGGGGGAAATACATCAGCCAAGCACAAGCCATCCATGTAGCTCAGTATTGCACAGATGGATCTGAGAACATCTTCCTGAAAGGAGGCAATCCATGCTGCTGAGATATTTGGAAATCTGACAACAACAGCACCTGTAGCTGGATTCTTCAGAATAAAGAAGAAATAAAATTGCAGTATTAAGTGGCGGGTCACGTTGCAAATCACCATTTTTTTGTCATCTAGTTTGGGTATGATATTTGATAATGGGCCGAGTGACTCATGCCTTACATTTGTTTTCAGAGCAGGTACTGAAATTTGAGTCAGATCAACCCTAGCAGGACTGGGATAAAGAAACTTTATTCTGAACATGCCCAGTCCCAGTGCTTGTGAATCCACCTCTAAGAATGCAGCCACTGAAGGGAAAATGCAGAGATAAAGGACATTTTCTGCTGGCTTATTTTATATCCATGCTTGTGCTGGCCTTTTGAAATGCAGTATTATGCCAGAACTTAATTGCAGAGCTTAATTGCATGCAGAGCCATAAACACTGAGTTAATATATCACATATGACTGTGTGTGTGTAAATGTCAGTCACAGATTACTTGGCTACCTTTTTTGACATTTAATTTGTGACTGTTTCTTGGGAAAGAAACCTTCACCAATACGAAGTCTTTAGAACCACAGTGAGATTTAAGCCATTCAGGGAGCTGACTGCCCCTCTGCAAACAAATGGCATGAAAAAATTTAACTTGCCAGTCACTGAAAGCTCATCTCTGGGTAAGATTCCAATATATACGACTGTCAAAATCAATGAGGAATATTTCTTATGTGTTAGCAGTAATATTTTAAGAATGCTGGCAAGAATAGCTTCACAAAAAAGGTGTGCTGAGCTACTCCATGTCATGGCCAGACCTAAATATAGCATTTATAGGAATTGCTTCTCCTGCAATTTTTACTTCTGTCATATTTGCAATGTGCTCATCTGATCATCACATTTTCAGATGTAATCACAGTGTTGTGCATCTCAGTGCCCAAACCCACGGGAGTTTCTGGTGAGCTGCTGTTCACATCCTGAGTACCAAACTGAAAGTGCTGTGCTTAGGGAAAAGGGAAACTTGCTTCACCCTCTAGATGCTGGAGAAGGTTTAAAATCTATTTTCACTGTGCATAAAACAGCATGGGGTGGCCCAACTTTTTCTGTCAGAAATCCTTTACCAGCAAATTACTAATTAAATGAAATGTGTGTGTGAAAGAAAAAAGTTTCTGCTTTCTGCCAAGACCAAGAGTTCTTTTTTTTTCTCTCTCTCTCTTTTCAATCTGGAATTGAAATATAAAACATTAAAAATGAAAACTTGTAATTAAAATCCCTGAATACTTTTCTTTAGGAATACTTCCTTTTGGAGCAGCAGCATCACCAGCAACTGTCTGTTACTAAACCTTGTTGCTTTAGCAGAGATTTGTATTCCGTGGCTGCTGCTGTTCATGTCAGCAGCTGCCTATCCCCATGCTGGACTCTGTCCAGCTGCCAGGCTGCCTCTCTGGATTCTCCCAGATCCATCTGCCTTGCTGTGACACAGGGGCTTTCCAGGGGGTTCCCCTCCTTTTCAGACCAGAAAGGATGAGAAGGGTACTGGGCTCAGCTCAGTCTTCCAGAAGTGCCTTTTTAGGGAGGTGCCCTCTAAATTATGCACAGCTTTAGGTACTTGTGTGCCTGCAGCTCAGCAGCATTCATGCATCTGGCTCTCCTCAAAACAAAATGTTATATCTTGGGATGGGATTGAATACATTCCACTTCGAGTAATTTGTCACAGGATGACCATTTTCCATGCAAAAGAGGGATGCATTCTAACAGTCTTCATAATGCATTCAGTTCAATCCCAGGGAAAGATGGAGCCAAAGCAATACAGCAAAACTCTGCTTCCAAAGCTCTCATTCTCCAATATTTGTTCACAATTCCCTTTGATAATTTTCCTGGCTCATTTTAGAGCATCCAAATTTTGTCTGAGATGTGAATTCTAAAGTTAAAACTCAGACACAGGATTTTATATTTATGTGTGCACACATTCTTAGTATGAATCCTAATGTTAGCTCAATACGGGAAAAGAAATACAGAAAGAAGGACCTCAAAATACACCTGGTTATAAATATCTGATTTTTCAGGGGAGTTTATACTGTGAAAGTTTGACTGGAACATGCAGTGGATTTAGTAAAATCCTTAAGTAAAGTCAATATAATTATGAGAGAGGTTATTTTCAGGTTCATAATAACAAACTTCATTTACCTACCTACATCATTGGTTAGTCAAAATCAGATGTAATGAGGCATCTTTAAAGCAACTACTTGTTAAGTGTTGGCATCTTCCAGGTTTGGCCTGGACAAAATGTCCCAAAGCAAAACCCACCATGCTGGGGCAGCAGCAGAGTGACAGCACAGCTGTGGAGCTCAAAGTGTGGGAATAATTTAGCATATGGATCAGATTATTTTTTTGAAACAGAATGGCAGTGCCAAGAAATCTGCTGCTTCTTGAAAAGTGCTGAGGACTTCTCTTCTGCTGAGAGTCCCACAGTATTCAGGTGCAGGAAATTATTATGGTGCTTGGAGGAAGGGGATTTGACAATCACATCACTTATGTTTCATTTTGTGAGCAATTCCAGGAGCATAATAGGGGTTAAAGAAGAAAAGTGTTGTTCCATGGTATGTTTACCATGATGTTGCAGTAATATTTTCCTCTTTCTCTGCCTTTCCCTCAGCTAAAATGACAAAGCCTCATTAAAACCCAGTAAAAGACACTGAATTTTTTAGCATCCATAGATGTCTACTGCTTTCTGTCTTGCTTGTGAGAGTTCAGGCACACTGTAATGATTCAAAACTGTCCTTTCTGTAACTCTATTTTCTTCAGTTAAATTAAACCAAGGGGAATTAGCTCCTTTGATATTTCTCTTCCAAAGCTGGTTGAAAGTGTTGTACATGTGAAAAATGAGATTTTAAATGGAAGGAGAATGACTGACATTAATTTAAAACCCAAACTAAGGAGATAATTGCATACAGTAAAACTCCTGTTACAATGAGGAGTTAGTCATAAGTGATTACATAAATTTTAGAGATTAAATGATTTTTTAAAAAAATGTTTAGGATTAAATCCTGTCCTGAGTGGAACAGAAAATGCAGAGGCATCCTCCCTCTTTGGCTGTGGTACTGTTGCTGGCCAGACTAGAATTTATTGGGACGGACTCAAGAGATTTGCTGAGGAAACATTTTGTTGCTTACCCCAGGCCACTCACTTATCCAGCCAGTCTTGCTGCTTTTTGGGCAGTACAGTGTTTATTCCTTACTCTTTTTAGAGTTTCTTATGCTTTGTATCCTGATTTATCCTCTGAAAGCCAAAATCTTCCCTAATATTTCCTCCTTCTCTTCTTTTGCACCAAATACTATCTCTTAGTTTTTTTGAAAAGGCAGTTGCTGATGTGGAATAGCAATTTTCACCATAAATATTTTTGCTATATGAATTGTGGAAGAGACACCTAATCCACTTCCTGATTTAATTAGACCAACTGAATTGATTTGAATTAGATACAGGATTAGTTAGCAATAGCTAACTAATGAGGGGAAAAAGTTATGTTTTGCATCAGCAAGCCTTTATTCCAAATTCTTTGGTAAAAACAGATAGGTGGCTAAACCATCATATGGGGATGAATCATGCAGATGGCTGGCAAAATCACAGCAGTGCTACATGCTGGTATTTATTTTGAAGTGTTATGTGCTTTGGAGTCTCATTTCATCTTAACACCAATCAGTCTTGCCAGTACTTATGAACAAAGTCTCTTTTCAAATTTAGTGCTTTTTTGAATCTTATACTTAGATCCTATCCAATTCCAAGTTCCTAAAATAAAACAACAAAGCAACATCTCTCACCAGCCCAAAGCCTGATGTTTTCTACGTATCAGAGTAACTTTGTTTTAAAAGCAGAGATAAGATTTGAAATGTCTCAGTAGAGGGGCAGTTTCTTTTATTGTCTTTACAAAGCTTAGTGCAACAACAGCTCAGATATTTTCTTGGGTCTTACTCATTCTATTAGGAGTATTTCAGTGTTCTTTACTAAGTAAGTTATCCCATCTTCAGTCTTGGATCTTCTTGTCTGTGGCAGATACCTCAGGGAAAGAATCAACTGAAAATGTTTCAGTAACTTAGAAGGGCATGTTGCCATCATTTGGCTTTCAGACCTTCCACTGGCATAAAAAAGAATTTTGCTTTTAGAGAGATGTCACTGTGACAGCTCTTTAAAAGTAGAACTGATGGGCTGCTGCTGCTGCATGGCTTTGTTTCCTCTAATAGAAAGATTTAGCTCAAATAAGTGTGTCCTGCATGAAATCACTTTGCTCAGCTGGGTGTTAGGATAATGACTCACTAGTTTTTCTAGTCAGGGACATTATGGGGCCACGTGTGTTGTTCTCTTTCTGAAAAGGGTCACTTTCCTCCTGTGATACCCTGGCAGGAGCCTTCAGCCTCCCTGCCCAGCACGATGCTGGCCTGAATGCCAGCTGCTGGCACAGCTCTTGGGAGGGGCCCTCAGGAGCTGCAGTCTCTCCTTTCCAGCCTTTTCTTAGATCTGAGGCAAGGCTCCTCTGTTCCTGTGTTTCTGGATGTTGTTTTAAGAAGGTGGGATGGAAACAGTGATGTCCTGGGTTGTGATAGAATGGGCAATTCCTTGGAACTCATGAGTTGTGTCCCCAGTGCCAAAAATTTGTAACCCCCTGAGCTCTGAGAAGGATGCTCTTATCCAGTCCAACAGTCAACAGATACATAAGTTCATCTCTTTTCTGTTTTCTGTTGCAATTTGTTATACACAAAATTGATTTCTCTTCCTCTTTTTTCTTTCAAATTCTCTCATTAAATTAAATAGTCTGAGAGGAATAACCATTAAACCTTTATTTCTAATTAATTAAGTGGTTTAAAATCTAGGTCTTTGAACACTTTCCTAATTAATTGTGTAAAGCTAGATACAAAGTTAACAGGGAATGAAAGAATATTACTTTAGGGAAGTGCTTTACAATAAACTATCAAGCTATCTACCAAGTAGTTCAGAAGCTGTAAGACATTGGATTTCTTACAGGCTAGAGGGGAAGTGTCTCTCCAATAGTAGCCGTGATGGGAGTGAAAGCTCCCACAGTTACAGCCTGATTATAAACACATGTGAGTCCAGGTGAGCTCTGAGTTATTCAATGCTGAAAATGCCTCTGTGCCTTGTCACACTGCTCATGTGTCCTGTTCTGCCTTCAGCCTCTTCTTCTTCTCCTCTCCTTCTCCAGCATTTTCAACAGCTCCTCTAAAAAAATGTGAAAAAAAAAATCTCTCCTGAGCATTCTGGGTTCTGCTTTTCATGTGGCCAAATATTTGCTCTGTCCCTTCTCACTTGTGGATGTCACATTTCATTGGGGATTTTCTCTAAGTCCCTTTCATTGCCAGCATGTCCAGCTATTCTGTTTCCAACCTTTAAAGAAACTTTAATACTTGACATTTTGCAGTTTTAAAATGATGTTGCTCTGCCAGTTGATTTACATAATCCAGCAGTTCTTGATATTATTGACTACCTCACTAGTTTTTAATGTTACTGTGCATTTTATTAATGATCACTTATATCTGCTTCTAAATGCAATGTACAGCAGCACAGCACTAAGACAGACACTTAAATTAAAATTTATGCTGTAAGAACTATCACTTCTATAATTTAAATCCATTTAGCATGAACTTTGTTGTGTAGTGTCGTGCTTTTTTCACTTAGAGCATCTTTTGGAACTAAATCAAATGAGATACAGAACTTTGTTCCATCAGCACAGCCACTTTCACAGCCAAGTTTGTACTTTAATAGGAGCACAACTTGAATTTTGTTTGAGATGGCCTATTTTCCATACACAGTAAATAAATTTATTCCTAAATCCTAATTCTTTGTTGATTATGTGACATTGGCTATTTTTTGATCCTGAATTCCTTCCTTCCTTCCTTCCCTCCCTCCCTTGCTGCCTCTTCAATATCCTGAGACTGCAAAATACATTTCCATCAAGAGCGTGCCTGGCACTGACTGAAAGTTTCTGTAACTAGAAATAAAACTACATGACCTGAAATGTCTTCTGACAGAACAAAGCAATCCATCAGGTTACAAAATGGGTTTTATTATTTGGTCACCTGCAATGGCAAGGGACTGCACTGAATACCCCAGGATGTCTTTCCAGCCCAGTGTACTGTGATTAGAAACACAGGAAGCAGCAAATATGTACTCCCTGACATCAGGTCTCTGCAATGATTCTTTATTGAACTCCAAAGTCAATGAAGACCTATTGTGTGGGTAATCAAAATCCTTGCTATTTCCAGACCAGCTTCTCACAATAGCTGTGCTCCATGAGAGCAGTGAAACCACAGATGAAGATTCGTGGGACCACTGGGTCATCTAATACACTCCCTTACAGTTACAAGCTCTGAGTTATAAAGCCTTTTCATAAATATATGAACACAGAAGATAAAACTGAACTATGGAATTAACTCCTGTCTACAGCAAAGGCAATGACAGAGCCTCTTTTACTCTNAACTATGGAATTAACTCCTGTCTATGACAGAGCCTCTTTTACTCAGAATTTACTACAGAATTCTACCCCTTCAGCCCTTTTTTCTCCTTGCCCTTGCCTCCACTCTCTTTTACAAATCCAGTTTTGATGTCAATTCTGGCTTAGATGCTCTGGAGAGAATGGGAGAAAAAGAGACAGCATTACTGGTGACACTTGGGTAATACATTTCCACATCCAGGCTAGTCCCTTGGCAGTTATATGTCAAGAAACGGGGATGAATGAAACAGATTAGCACAGAGTGAGAGTCCCAGGTGGTATAAATTGACATAGCTTCTTTGGGCAGCTTTTTTACTAACTGAAATTGTTTTTCACCTCTTGAAGATGTGAACCACAAATTGAAGTGATATGAAGATTGAAAAAGAAATAAAACTCCTATCTTTCCTGTTTTAGTTTCGGAGTTTAGCCAAATACAGTCTCATTATGAGGTCTGTTATTTCATCACATTTTCTTCTGTGGCATCTGCCACTTAACAGAGAACACTGAATATTTGCAATTTCTAAGGACATTTTAATTAAAGGTGCTCATTTTGTGACACCTGAAAAGTCATAAGGAAAAGAAATTCAGTATGAGGCAATGCAATCAACCATCTCCAGCATAACATTATGAAACTGGTTGAATTATTATGGTTATTAGTTTTGAGTGTTGTTGGTGGATTAGCTGTCAGCCCAGGGATCATGAAGAAGTGCAAGAAACTGCCCATCCAGTGGCTTCTCTCTCTGCATTTTCGTAGCAAAGTCCTGTGTCCCTGTTGAGAGATGTTGCAGCTGCCACTCGGGGGTGAAACAGAAGTGTGGTACCACACAGGCATCAAAAATAATAATATTTCCTCCCCATGTAACCTTATTTTGAAACAAAGGAAACATTCTGCTCCCCAAAACACACTCAGCTTTTCATCCTTCCCCAGGCCGTAGCACTCCTGATGGTGCAGCGAGGCCGATGCTTTCAGTGCTCAGATTGACTGCAGATGCCTCAGCCATGCAGATGAGGTGCTGCAGTCCTGCTGTTCTCACTCAAACATTACAAATCCTGTATTTCCCTGACAGCCCTACGTGTACATGTTTGGGGAGAGAAATATGTTGAAAGGGGCAAAGCAAGGGAAGAGTTTCCTACCCTTAATGCTGAAGCATTCTTTGGAACCAAGGTGTTTTGATTCAATTTCCTAATTTTAAAATTTTGGTAATAATAATATCTAGGTATCCCTTTAAATACAGAGCTTTGCAGTGATTTCTCTGGATCTGAAGATTGCCAGGGGGGCAGCTGTTGCTGGTGTCTATAACTCACCTTGCAAAAGAGATTTTTATATTCCCCAAATTTGCCTTTTGGGGATCCTACAAAGCGTATAGTGAATGCTTTCAACATTTGTGTGCCTGCACTTCGAAGACTGAGGAGAGTCATAACAAAGTCCGTGTTTAATAATATAGAAGGAGCCAGTAACCTCTTTCCATATGAAAACATCTTTGAAAATGTAAATGGATTACCAGTTAATTGTTAAAAGTATCATCCCTTCAGATTCCTGAGCTTCCTCTCACCCAGAGCCCCAGGGGTGTGGTTGGAGGATTAGGGAACCAGCAGCTATTTCACAGCTCTGCTTAAAGACCCCTTTGTACCCGTGTGGCCTGGTGCTATTGAGAGTGCTGGGACCCCAGCAAGCACCTGCAGGCTGCCTGCTTTCATTTACTGAGCAGCTGGGAGGTAAATTATGATATTTCAGAGCCACCAGAGAATGAGTGGAACTCTGCCTGTAGGCCAGTACTGAGCCACAGCCTGGATAGATGAGAATTAAATTCTAGAAGGAAAAGAAAGCAAATACAGAAATTTAGACCTTTTTTCTTGACAGAAGGTTTAGTTAGCCATGGTTGTACTTCAGATGAGCACTTTCTGAAGCTTTTTATGTCTGTCGGGCAGCATTGTTTCAAGTCTTTTAATTTCTTGACTTCTCAATATCATTGACTAAAATTAAAGGAAGGTTCAGACCATCCCTGTCAGTGCTAGAATAGTCCTTCCTTTGAGATGGAAGGTTTTAATAAGTTTGGTTCAAACTGCTGTCAGGATAATGGGTAAGTTTTGGACTGCTAAAATCCACATGATTTAGACAAGGCCTCAATTCCCAAGTAGCTCCTTGGCATTATTGTTTTCATATCAGCCACATCTATATTGTGTATAAATTGCTTTGGGATTCTCAGGGTGAAAGGCTTTAGATAAGTGTAAATTACTGTGTGGCCTGTAATTATTTTGAAGTGGTGATTGCTGGGCTGTGCTTTTTATTTGTGTTGCAGGGGATTATGATTCTGGTGTCGAGATATGGCAGCTTTGGAACTGGGGAAGAAATATGTTCTGAGACTTTGATTTATGTTTTTCTATTCTATTCTTTGAACATAGGTAGGAGGGCAAGAAGGAGAGCACAGACGTTTAGTGAACGTGCTCCTGCAGTGTAATTCATCTTTGAGGCTGAAACAGCAGGTTTATAAACTTGGTTAAGCAAGCTCCAATCTCTTTGCTGTTTTTCTTACACCTCCTGGAAGCGCTTCTGACAAAACACGCACTTTAATAAAAATATATTTTCAAATCAATTTGGAAAACATACTGCAATCAAAATAATGGCTGGATTATGTGTTTGGAGCTGGTGTCCTTTTATTGTGTATGCTGGATGGCTGTGTTACATTTGCCTCAGAAGTTGTGAGTAAATGCAATGAACAGTGTTTGCCTGCAGGTACTGTAGCTGTCAGCCCACACTCGAGGCCTTCAGCATCCCAGTAGGCATAAATTGTGGTATTTTCTGAGAACAGGATAATATAATTTCTGGATTTAGTTATTAGAAGATTGCACAATTGCTGGAGAATACATAACTGCATATGAGACTTGGTTGCTCCTGACAGATTCTTCTCAACATTGTGAGTCCCACAACATCTCTCTGGGATTTACTAAAAGGATTGCAGCCCAAAAGAAAGAAGAAAACCTTCTGATCTCACATCTTCCTTCATTAGTTTAAGCCTTTTGACATTGACTGGAATTTATGTTTAAACAGTTCTTGGTTTGTTGCAAAGTACAGGAGTGGGATCCACATGTTTTTTTCCCACATAATGTTCTATTTTTTTATAAGAGTATAGAGAGGATGTTAAGGCACAAGGAAATTATTTCTCTGCATGTTTACATGATACTGGAATGAGCAGCTGGCAGCAATGTTGTGTCTCATTAACAAGGTGGGATTTTCTAACAGGTAGGATGTGGTCTTTGATGTCACTAAAAACCCCTGATGTATGTGTGAAGGTACATTGGTACATGCCAGTAGGAGGCAAACATCATTCTAACAACACCCAGTAAACATGTTCCCAATTTTTGGGATTTTTGGGCAGCCAAAACTTTCACAGCTTGTCAGCTGAAGCGCAGCAGCAATCTTGGTGGCTGAGCAGCGTGGGCTGGTGACTGACACCCTTCTGACTGAAGAGAAAAACAGAGATAAGGGGGATTTCAGATGTTTTCTTGTTGAAAAGGCATCACAGATCTGAAGAGACTGGGAAAGTTTACACATGGAGGAAAAGAATTCTTTTCCAGGAACATATTAACAGTAGAATTTATGGATGTGAGTAGTAGTAGTAAAGGGAATGGTCAAGTCTGGTCCTGGACTGCAACCTCACTGCTGTCTTTGTAGCCTGTTGGTAGGGATTTTACCTAAAATGTGAGGTTGAGATTCTTATTTGTTACTGGTGCTTTGAACAAGTTCTCCTTTCAAACTCCTGCAGTTTGGCTTCTCCCATTTTCATTTAAGTTGTTTAAGTTTTCTTCCTCACCAGCATTTCCCTTGTACCATCTTGCATTTCCTGGAGCAACAATTTGAAATTATGCAGAACCCTTATTTCAGCAGGTAGGTTGACTTTCAATCATCAGCACTACTTGAACAACTCTTGCAGCTTGCCTGAGGCTCTGCTGTTCTCAGGGTGCTCCCTCCTGTCCCAGAGGTGGGGAAACAAAGCAGTGACCTCCTAACAGCCACCTTGAAAATTGATATGGTTGTTGGCTACCCTAACTTTCACCCTGAGTGATTAAAATTATGGGTTTTGTCGCCCTGATTTTTCCAGATGTCGCTGTGAGAGACACAAGGACATACAGACACCTTTTCTTGAGAAAGTTGAGAACAAGTATTTATTAAACATCTGACTCTAGGTTATATAGAGTTTTCAAACAGACCAGGGATTGGATCAGAAGGCTGACACCTCTCCTATCCCATTGGTAAAGACAATTGTCCATCAGTTGTTTCCTCACAAGAAAAGTGTGAAAAACAACTTCGTCTTATCAAATGGACTTCTGATAAAGGTCCTTCCAACCATGAGAAAGAAGCTAGCTACAGTGAAAACAACCAGTTAGAAACTGCATTACGAAAAGCCTGTAAAATCAGGGCGACAGGTTTTGCCTCAATAAAGAGGAGGTTATGCAGGACCTTTGCTTGGACCTGCTATTGCTTCCCTGATGGCCCAGGCCTGTGGGCCTTAAAATGTTACCCTGCCTCAGAGGTGCTCATAACACCTGTACACTGAGACAAACTGATAAATGCTGTGAGAAAAGAGTACACCAGAATATTAATCACTTTTCTGTGTTTCTACACATGTGGCAATGAGTTAGGGCTTTCTTCAGTGCCCTGAAAGTCTTGTAAAAATATTTTTTTAAATGAGGAGACAAGAAAACATGTTTTGTAGGGAAAAGAGACTAAGGGTTGTCTTCAGAGGTTGAGAAATCATCTTTTCATTTCTGAAGGCAATTGCTCCTTGTTACCTGAGCAAACTACTGTGCAGTGTTCCAGGGAAAGTACTCATTTGATGGTAGATTATCTTTCATTTGTGAAAAAAATTATCATGCTATGTGCTATGAGATTTACACAGAGTAAAGGAAAGGAGAGTTTTTGTCTGTTATTCAGTACCATTGAAGCATAATGGAAATAATTATGGTTTAAGTTTTATTCTTCTCATTTTTTTTCTCTTAGTAATAATACATCTCTGAAATTTTGCTTACGCTTGTGTTAACCCAGATAGATGAAGGAATATGGTCTATGTAGCCAATTATGTTTTAATTTTTTTTTTCTGTTGTCATTGAATTTTTGTGGTTTGTTTAATCTGGAAAGTATCTTTCCTGCAGCCTCTAAGACTTAACATAAAATCCTTTACTTCCCCACTTCAGTCTCCCTAGCTACAAACTATCAATTTAAACTTCAAAATCTCTAAATAACGTAATATTACCTTTTTTAAAATTTTTCATTCTGGCTTTACTGGCTGCTGATTTCAGGATGACACCTCTAAATACAGACAGTTTAGGGCAAAATTTCTCACCCCAAAACAATGGCTCACAGTGAAATTTGCTTTCATGAGACACATAGTGCAAATATCCCAGAAGCAGAAGGAGCCATGGGGAAACTTCTTCATGCTGAGAGGACAAAGAATTCTTTCACATTTAGTTCTGCCATAGTAAATTTGGCACAGCCTTGACAAGTTTTTGGGCTACTTGTTTGGCACATAAATACTTGGAATGGTGGGCTGAATATAAGTGTGGGAATCCTTATGCTGTTTCCAAAGTTTGGCTACTACCTGGGGCCTAACCTTTAAAAAAAGGATTGCTTGTGGGTGGTTTATTATATATTCTGAAAATAAGGGAGACAATCCTGCTGAGCCAAAATATTTTCAGTCTTGACTTTTCATTCAAGCTTGTATATTGAACATATTGTATTGTATATTATATTATAATCGTATGTTATACTGAATATAATATTGAACCTTCTATAAATCCCCTCTGGGCTGGCTTTTGGCCATGGTTTCAACCCAGAAACCCACTGCTCAGGCCTGTCTCCAGGGAGCAGGAAGGTCCCTGGGGAACATCAGCCCTGTGATGCTCTTGCAGAGCCAGTGCTCTGCGTGGTGTTCAGTGCTTCCCATGACAAGCAAGGTTTTAAGGTGTAAAGAAGCACAAGCCTGTACAGAAATTTGACATTACTTGACACTACTTTTGGCATGTCTGCAGCTCCTTGTGGCAGCTCCTGAATGTGGTGCAGTGCCCATAGGCAGGGAGATGGGTGGCTCTGCTCCTGTAGATCCTCACACGTGCAATAGCATTACTCATCCTGGAGCTCCTGCATGGTAGAAATATTGAATCCTGTTAGCAGTGTGAGTAATAGTTATGCATGAAATTAAACCTGCTTCTCAGATAGGTCAGGTTCACCTTCTTCTTTTTATACTGAAATAGCTTGTGCAAATAGAAGACTAAATGAATGCAGTGAGACGGAGCAGGGTGCTCCAGGGGTCTACCATGGCATTCATGTGAGGCCAAGGAAAAAAGATTTATTCTTTTTTCTTAAAGTCCCTCACCTGTAAAGTATGTGTCAAAACATAGTGTGCTAAAGAAAATGAGTATAGCTTGGTGGCTATGTATGTTGATTTTTTGTTTAATTTTGTTTTATTTTCTTGGATAGTATTGGCTGTTCCTCTGAAGCCTCCCTTGAGAATGAAAAGGACTCAAGGTTGCTCTTTTCTTCTTCTCTGTTTGAGTCTGCTAACAGGCACACATAGAACAGGCTGGAGGGATCCTGAGGAAGATACCTTTTCCTTGTGGCACTGCGTGTGGTTCATCAGAATTAATTCACCTTCCAAGAGGAGCCCTGCTCATAAAGCCACCTCCTGTCTGTGCAGGTTTTGTGGGTGACACATTCAGTTCACCCAGGCACAGACCATTTTCTCTTGCCTCTGCTTGCAGTTTATGTCTCAAACCTGGTTCCTTCTCTTCCTTGGTAACAAGGCAGTTGTATGCAGGCTGTTTTTTCCATCTCTTCTCACAACATACTCCCTGCACTGAGTCAACGAAATGTAGACATTACTGGATCTATTTTCATGACATCTCCTGTTTGCAGGCAAAATCTAGTAAAAGTAATTCATTATTATTGTAGTAGGGAAGATTTTTTTTCATCTTCTGACTGTAATTCAGTACCATTCACTTTCACCTTTACAGAAAATTAAGTGAAGGAATCGGTGTGCACCACTGGTTCCTTTGTGCACCAGAACTGTTGTTCCTAAAAAAACCATTTTTTTTCTAAAAAGAGTTGCAAATACTTAATCTAAATATTTCTTATTAAAATAAATGTAGTGAAAAAACCCAGAAAGTGATCATAACTAATGTACCCTTATACTTCAGTGGATATTAGCTAGTATAAATTAGGAACATCTGTATTTTCTTCTTCATCAGTTCCATATATTGGACTGAATTTTATAAGTTTTGAACATGTCTTTCAGCAATTGAGTGGATTCTCCTCGGTTTTGTTCAAAATCTCAATTACTGAGCCATGCTGAGCTGGTTAGAAATCATCCTGCAAAACCTCAAGACAGCAAGCTGTGAGGGAATTTTGGATTGCTAAAAGGAGTGGACATTCAGACAGTTAATATGACAACACCTGGCAGGGATAACACGGTGCATTCCCAGTGGGAGGGGTGTCTGCTTGGAGAAACCCTTTGCTGCAGTAAGCAAACACTGTGGGTTAACCCAGCAGAGCAGCTCCTGGCACTGCAGCCAGGCTGGAACCTGGCACCCCACTGATCCATTGGGTCTGCCTGAAGCTGTACTTGAGGGAATTTTCCTTCCCATTCCCTTCAACAGCTGCAGCCAGATTGAAGGCTGCAGGACACGTGAGATTGTGCACACGTGTGTGTGTGCATGGCCACAGTGCATTCCCCTGGAACAGCTTTTCCTGGGATACCTTGGGCTGTGTGTGAGCTCGCTGGCCATGGGCAGCAGTGCATGATAGCTGCTGGCCTTTCCCCTGAGAGTGCTTGGGGTGGAGGATTTTCAGTGGAGAAAGGCTCTGCCCTGGTGTGTTTCACTGACACACAGCTTGGCTCCTGGTGGGTGATAGTTCTGAGGGAGCTAGCAGCTCACAGCGATCCCAAGTCAGCCTCCCTTGTGGTATTAAAGCTTCTTCATCCATAAACAGGGAAGTCTGTTATCTGATTATGAGCTGGTGTGACTTAGAAATTGAGTTCACTCGTGTCAATAGCTGCCAACATGTGCAAGCACAAAATTAGGCCCTTGGTATGTGGAGCAGCAGTAAGACAAAATTTTATGTGCTTGAATAAAACAGAAGAGAGCAAATACTTTTCTACAGCTATAGAAAAACATGTTGCCATCAAGTATTTATAATTATCAATATACACTTATTTTTTTTTATTTCTCAGGATGGTGATTATACAATTCATGTAACATGACAAAAAGAAAAAAAAAAGAAGAAAGGGTTGTGGGGAGTTTCTTTTTTTTCTAAGAACATAAGGCTTAGAAAATAAGAAGCAGGAAAATGTGTGGCTGGGGAGCTGCATTGGGAGTTTCTAAGAGCAGATTACTGCAGGACTTGAATAGTGATCAGGAGCCTCTGGGAAATGCTGCCTCCAGCAGCATTTCTGCTGCCCATGACCACTCGCTGCACTTGGACAGTGGGACAGGCAGGCTTTTCTGTCACAAGCAGGGATTTTCTTTTCCCTCAAACTTTCTGGATAGCTTAATCGCTTTTCCTGGTTGATCATGTTGATTTCTTACTCAATTTTAAATATTTCAGGAAGGAAGTTCATTCAGTGCACTGAGGGGCTGCTCCAACACGGGTAAGTGCCACCTGCTCTATTGCACTGTGTAACAGAGGCATCTGCTCCCAGCATATTTTAATATTCTCCAGCATATTTTGGTAATCACTCAGTTATTTAATTGCACCCTAAAGGCACTGAAACATTTGAGAACCTCCTTGCAGGGCTAACGTGGATGCCTGCATTAGCAGTCAGCACCCAGGGTGAGCTGCATTTTGCTAAGCAGCCAGTTCCCAAAGAAGATTACACCTCTGGAGGATTAACAGCCACATCAGGGAACAGGAGGGATGGCAGGGAATGACATTACTGGGGAAGCAAGGAGCAGAGTGGTGCTCAGGAGGATTTCAGCAGGCATTTTGTGGAATCCCACTCTATTGATCTGCCTTGTTTCTGGGATATTTTATAATGACAAGCCATGCACTTATAGAGCTTTTACAGTTCCAGACCTTTTTAGGTTCATTCTCTAATTAAGTCCCACCTTGTGAGAACAGGAGGTTAATCAGAAAACTTTATTTTCTAGGAAAAGATATCTCAACATTTGTAGAAGTTAATTTAAAAACAATGACAGCAAATTATTGATCTTATCTCTGTCTTTGGCAACTTTTTAACCCAAGTTGCTTTTTCTTTGTTGTAAGGAAGAGATTTCTCTGTTAGCTTAGAGCTGGTTTTAGGGCTTGCATGGAAGGTCAGCCACTGTAAAGCATAAAATCAAGCATGGAAACTTTACACAAAGTTCTCATAGGAGCTTACAAAAACCCACAGATATTTAGTCCAACTAAAATTCTTTATGAATTCATTATTATGAATTCATTATTTTCTCTTAAGTAGCTTCCATTTGAGATTATTAAACACAATTATTATTTCACACATTTCAAGATGAAGAAGAATGTCTTTGAATCCTCCACGTTACCCCTTCTTGCCTGAGGTCCTGGTGACAATAACTTGAAGTCATAATTTTCTTTTCAGGAGAAATATTTGGGCAGAATATGGTGAAAGTTAGCCTGTTAGTCCTTTACCCAAACAGCCATTTACACATTCCCTCCTCCTCAACACTCACCTTTGAGTTGAGTCATGTCTCATTTTTATGTGAGGGTGGCTTTTTTCCCCATCTATATCCATTAAGTTTGATTCCTGTCTGCATATGATAGAGAGAGGTGAAAGAGCACTGCTGAGCCCCTGATATGCTTGCTAAATGTGGTTTTTATTGCTCAAAATCCAATAAATCTGCTAAGGTGGAGGAGGCTAATGTGAGCAGTCCTGCAGGCTAGAGGCCAGCCCGGATGCCTCGCTTGTGGTGCCCGGAGATGGCCAAGTCTGGGCCAGGAGGGACCCTCTTGCTGTGCCTTTACTTTGCATTTGGCTTCCTTTGGCAGTGACATTTTTCTCAGTATCACTGCAGTAAGCACTGACTGCTCTCCCCTCTCTGGAGGGGTTGTTTGTACCCAGGGCTGCTTTCCCATACAAGGCTGCAGCTTTCTGCACACTGGGCAGATCAGTCTTTTCCTCACCAGCTCCATCTCCAGCAGCACCTGCCTTTATGTTCCCGTTAAGATGTGCAAAATGAATTTTGACTTTGGAATATTTTAAAGCAGATTTTCTTCCAGGAAATTAAAATCTTCTGAAAATGGGCTCCATTTAAAAGAGCTCTGGTGGATGTCTGAAGTCATGATGAGATTTACAAGCACAGATGAAGTCTCCATAGCCCCCATGAGGATGTGTTGAGGTGTGACCAGAGCAAGCTCCCAACCTTATCCTTTGCAGAGTGGGATGGACCTTCAAGTAGTAAAACACAGACTGAAGTCTAGCAAAACTTTTGTTCTCTTGCATCACGACTTTTTGGGCACATGCTTTGTACATTTTCTTCAAATTACCTTAAAAAAAAAAAAAAGAGGGAGTGGCAATAGGGGAGGAAAATGAGGCAGAATCATAAAATAAGCTCAACCCAGTGCCTGAATTTTAAAAGTAATTTTATTTTCGAGCAGTATCTTCCTGCACGGGGAGTATAACTTTTGATACAGTAGCAAATACTGCTCAACAACCTCCCTCTTGAAAGAACAGATGCTTCAGAGATGCCTGAAGCTGGAGGCTCATGCAGTGAGAGGTTCCAAATCAGCAGTTTCCTTAGGAAACTTGTGCCATGGCTTCTGGCCGTAGCCTGTCCTCATTCTTCTTTGCTTCCTCTTGAACCAACTTTTACCTGCCCTGGCTGCAGTTTTGTGCACCCCTCAAAGACACCCCAGGAATGTCTTGGTGCATGGCACGCTGTGTCCTGTTTTACTGGGAGATTTCTATAAAGAGTCGTTTAAGGATCTTATGTACATACAAAACATTGCTTGTTCATTATCAGCCTGCGGTGTCACAATCTGTTCACAGAGCTTACCAACTTCCATCCCCAAATCCTGGCTTTGGCACCAGCTCTGGGCTGGCCCCAGAGTAAGAGAATTTGTGTGTTTCTGGCAAGTCCTGCTCAGGAGTCTGGAGGGTACAGCCCGTACCGCAACCAAGCCCCCTGAAAGTTATGTGGGTGAAAGTCGAATTAGAGATGCATTTGCTCTGGCTGTTGCTGTAGTTAACAAAGCGCGAGGATTTCGGAAGCGCCGTGCGGTGCCCTGAGGGTGGTGCCTGTGCCTTCCACCTGTGTTACACAAGCACGCCCGTGTCCCCGTACCGCAGCGGGCTGGAGGAACCGGGGGAACAGGCGGCAGGAGGGAACGGGCAAGGCAGAAAGGAAAAAAACCCGTGGCGCAAGAAGGAAAGAGCAGCCAGCATAAACTTTCCGCTGCAGTCTCACTCGTCTGGGGCTGAGAGCGCTGCGGGGCTCGGCTTCCCCAGAGCGGGGCTGACCGCGCTCAGCTCCCCGGTCCCGGCGGGGTCCCGGCCCGGAGCCGGCCCGGCGGGCGGGGCGGTGCCGGGCGGGGCGGAGCGGG
>VZTB01017297.1:364552-394582 GCA_013397245.1 Thryothorus ludovicianus | reverse complement strand
CCGGCGCGGCAGAGGCTCTGCTCGAGAGGGGAGGTGTGAAATGGACTCGTGAGAAGCGATCGTGGCGTTGCGTGTCGGAGCGCTCCGGGAGCGGACGAGGCGGTGTGTTTGCTGCGGGTGGCCGTGTCCTGGCGTGCAGGGCACTTGGGTGGGCGCTTTGGCTGATGATGCTCATGAAGAGCCGAGGGAATAGCGGGCTCTGTCCTCGGCTGCCTTCTGGCCCAACCTCTGACACCATCCCGCCTTTGCATTGATTGAAAACTACTTTCTAGCCGAGTTACTGCACTCTAGAGTGATAAAATGAAATCCCTAACCAGATTGGTATTCAGTAGGAAGTACCTCTGCAGAAATCAGAGTTGTTTTTTTTTTTTCCTGAAATAAAATAAAAACGCAGTCAGTGACAATATTTGATTAGTGACTCTCAGTCCTGGAAAAACAACATAAAGAAATTTTACACTGGTTATTTTGTTTCACAAAATGATGTGAGAGTCTGAAGAGTTCAGTGCCTTTCTGTCGGTGCCTCAGGGCAGTGGGTGCCAGGCTGTGCTCGGATTTGTGCAGAGTGGGGAAAGCTCCTTGGGGCTTCGCTCCTTGCTGCAAACGTTGAGGGGTCTGGGGTTTGTTTGTCTTCTCAGAAGGAGCAGCTGAACTTCACATCATGTTAAGAAATTCTCAGTTGGACTTTATCCCGTTATTGCTGGGAATAAAAATCATGACTTAGAGCTGAGGCAGGAGGGGATTAAAGGTATAAATCTTCGATTAGTGCTGTCATTTTTACATAGGCTGCGTTAGGCTGTGCAGTGTGTGATCAGTAACGCAGAATGTCTGCGGGCTCAGGGATGGGGAGGGGGCTACCTGTGGCTCTAATGACCAGTTGTGTAAGGTGTACCTGTGTCCATCACACCACACAACAGCCCCTTAGTTTATGCCCAAATGGGCAAAGTCATGGGAAGTGATGAATTACAATTGCCCTGGCCTACTTCAAAGAGTCAGCAAATATAATCTTAAATTGCTTAAAACCGTTTCATCCTCTCCAGGTCTATCTCTGAAAGTACTAGAGAACAGAGAGCAGTGTGGTACCTGCTCTGGAAAATATTCCCTTGTTTTGTTTGGAACAGCCAATGCTAATTTTTCACTGCCAGAAACATTTATTAAATTCATTTGACTGGACTTCTAAGCCAAAACAACAACCACCAATATCAATATGCCATTAAAAAAAAAAAAAAAAGAAAAAGAGCCAGAGAAGTCAATAGTCTTCAAAAAGAGAGAACATGAATCAGAACCTTCTAGACATGGGTCTATTTTACAACCAACACAGTAATACTGATGCCATTAGAAAACTGTCTCATTTTTCTTCTCTTAATTCTATATGTCAGGTGTAAAATGTGCTTTATAAATAGTTTTAAGTGCTTCAATACTGAGCCAATGGATACTCCATGAGAAAGTATTTACAGCTGTAGAGGAGCAGGAACTTCCCTATGGTAATGAGGACCTTGTATTGGAAATTACTTCAAAAATACTTCATTACTGACCAGACAAATATAACTTGCATTTTAAGCATGACTTCCCAAGAAACAGTGTTAGTTCTAGCAGTTATGGAGATGCATGGAAAAGGTTACAGGAAAACTTCACACCTATTGGAATGAGATCCCTAAACCTCCTTATTTTATTCCTCCTATGTTTCTCCCCAAGACACAAAGCTGTGGCATCTCAGCTCTTGTGTTAATACCAATTAATGTTAATAGCAATTGTGTTAATACCAATGTAATGTTACCTCTCAGCAGTTTTTGGATCGCCTTTCTGCTTTGTAACACAGCATAAACTTCAGGATTCACAGAACAAGAAGCTGAGTGATCCACTTGTCTGCTAATTTGGGTCCTGCAAGCCTCATCTGTGCCAGTTCCCTTTCTGAATCTCCCTGGGCTGCAGGGGATGGTGCCTGGATGGAGGGACACCCCTGGCCCTTTCCCACGTCCTTCTTTGTTGAGGGATGGCTGCAGCTTTGTGCATCCATGAACTGAGTGCGCTGCACCCAAAGTCAGTTTGGGCCAGACAAACAAATTGACAGAGGAAAATGAATATCAAGCAAGAAAAAAAGCCTAAAGATACCCAACCCCTTGGATAAAATGTGAAATCTGCTAGAAAAGCCCATAAGACTTTTTACACCTTGTTTTGAGATGATTGCAAACCTCACCACCTTGGTGACACTACTATGAACAGCAGTCTTTCACTCTGAGATGTGTTACAAAATCTGTTAGGGTCTAGCTGGGAATGCCAAATACCTGCCTCATTTCTGTATCATTACATACTCGACTCCAGGATACTTGACCCACCCCGGCTAAGAAATTGGTTTTATTCTTCACATTTTTGAGTCACCTTGTCAACAAAGCAAGCAAATTAGGTCTTCTAGGAGAATCAGAGTTTTGTGCACTTCCATATCGTGCTGATGGCCAAATAATCTTTCAACATTTTTTTTCCTCTGACAGTGAAAAATTCTGTTAAAATGTTGTTTGCCTTGCTCAGAGGAAAATAAATAAAAAAAAAAAACAAACCCTCAACCCAGAAAATAGAAAATAATTATCTTGGTTAGCTATGAAAACAAACCAAACATCTGTGGGAAATTTTCAGGGACTGTGGAATACCAAAGTTTGTCTTGCTCTTAACACAGTTGTGACTTCAATTTGCTCTTATTAAAAAAAAAAAAAAAAATTGAGTTAAGCTAATATTTCTGTGGCTTTACACATTCTTTAATAATAAAATATTCTTTACCAGATCATGACTCTCTGCTGTTATCAACCTCATATTGATCTGACTGGGAGCTGGATCATGGAATGAGTTACTAATTGGCATTTCAGAAGCACATAATTACTGTGTAATATAATATGTATGTTATAACCTTTTACTCTTCTTTCTTTCCTGCCTTCCTTTCACTTTTATTTATTCATTAGGTCTTAGATTGTAAACTATAAAAGGAAAGTGCAGATATGTCCTTAGCAAAAATTCTGCAGCAAGTTTCATCAGTGTCCAGGGACTGTATCAGCAATTTTTACATTTCAGGTTTATTGTAGTAGTGTTTTAGCACCTGCTAATTGATGAGTAGTGGTGTACTAATAGTTTTCTTATTTACAATTAAGTTGGAGCAAAGACTTTAAGTAGGTTTTTAGTGTTCCCTTTGGACTTCTGTGTGTTTAGAACAACTAATTTTTTTTAAATGAAACCTGTGCCTTTGCAGGAAACATCTGCCCACTCCTGCAAACTGCAAACACAACTCCTACAGAGAAAGAGAGAGATTCATATGTGGCTGTTCTGGTCATAAAGGCTGCTCAGCCTCACTTTTTGGGTTGAAACTTCAGGTAGGTGGATCTTGGAGTGCCCGCAGGATGTGCACACACCAGGCCTTGTGCAGACAGGAGAATCACTGCAATCTACCAGCTGCTTAGGAAATAAATCCCTTAAAATGAGAGCAGCATTTCTGAAATCCATTACATCCAAAGCAAGTCACTGACAGATAATCTCAGTGAGTGTTCAATTATGAACTAGCCAGGATACATAGCAAAGGGCACAAGTGATACAGGGCTGTGTCATTGATAGGAACACGGTCTGTGGCAGCATAAAAATGCATAAAAACCCAGATAAGTGGCACATTTAGATGGAATAGGTTTGCCTGTTATTTTGTTTAAGGCAGTATGGAATTTGAGCAGTCTTGTGCCATGTGCCAACATGTTTGTCTTGCTGTGTGAGGAGCTGCAGCTTCGGGGAAGCCTCACCATGGTGGTGGCAGGAGGCAGCCTGGCCATGGGGACACAGCTCACTGTCACCTTCAGGATGTGGCCAGCTCAAATTGCACACTTAGAACAAAGCAAATATTTCTATTTTCTGAAGCACGAAGTAAATGTGCAACACTCCTGTGTTCTGTTCTTGAGACTCTATCTGGAGGCATAGTGACCTGTTAGGGGACTCCAAAAATTACATATTATCACACTCATCAAAGAGACTGGCTTGGAGCATGATAGAAATACCTTAAGTGTTGTTGTCTGAATGCATTTTTGTTGAGTGGAGTTGCTGGTGTGATTTATTTGTATTTTGGGGACTGAAACTGTGTGCATGAGAACACATAGATAAGTGTGGGGAAGACAAGCTAGAGGTCACTTAGGTAGAAATTTGAAGAACAAATCACAACTTTTAAATCTTCCCATTTCCATGTATTACCTTTCTGTACTTTTTCAGTCTCCTTGCCAACATCTGTATCACCAGAGAATAACTGGGGCCTTTTCCTATTAAAAACAGTCAGTCCTGCAACATAAGAAGAAGCAAGAAAGGAGGGAAAAACCCATTTGAAATGCTTATGTTTTCCACTTCTAGTCTATGAATAAAGAATGGCTCCATGTCTGAGGTAACATCAAGATTAGTTAAGCAGTACTAGATAAAAGCTAAAAGAGAGAGAAAGGGGAAGGGTTACATCCCCAGCTGGTGCCATAAGGAGCAGCACAGTGTCTCCACAGGTCTGGTGCTCAGGCCCAGTGTGTCCAGCAGGAGCTGCCCAGCGTTCCATGATGGAAGTGGTCGAGGTCTCTCCTTGCAGAGGACTCAGTCCCGTTGTCTGCTCTGACCTTGCTGGTGGGGTGTGTTTGCTGGCACCTCCTCGCCTTCGAATTCTCAATATGCTCTCAAGACTTTCCACTCTTAATTCCCTGCTCTTTTCATAAAACTGAGAAGTAGTGAGCAAAAGTGCAAGAACTTTGATATGAATGAATACATATACTGATTCTTTGGTATAGGTTGGATATATGTAATATATAGCCACCCCCACCACCCCATCCTGTATTCTAATACATAGACAATTAATTCATGGCATTCAGTGCAATGCTGACCACAGAAATTTAGAAGGCAGTCACTTTAAAACAAATTAACACAAAGATACATGAACATGGTGGTAAATTATAATTAGTAATGGCTGAATACTTTCCTGGATTGTAATAAAATAAAATTTTTCCTACTGCCCATCACTAATTTAAGGAATAGGGCATTAAATTTGATTCTCTTTGAAGCCACTCAAGATATGGGTCTGTGAGTGTTACATAACACTTTCCTGAATGGATACCACAACACAAGGAGCTTAATCTTTCTCATTCTTTAATCCAAAACTATTTTACTAACCAGGTGTTAAGAAAATTTTGTGGTTATTTTGTTCAGTATTTCATTCTTAAGCTTAGCTAGTAAGACTAGCACGCAGTCTAACACCTGGGCGTTTCTTTGGAATTTTCTTAAGACCTTTCCTATTTAAGGACTTTTATCTGAGGCCCTCAAATTGAATTATGAATGTTAAGTTATGCAGTGTCCAGGCTTGTGACTGTGCTGTGTTAATCATTTGACAGGTTTTTGGATCAGCGACTTTGACTTCTCATGTGCTGACAGCACCCAGTGTTACTGGCAGCATGTGCCAGAAGCAAAGCTAAATTAACTTCTGTGATTCTTAAAAATGAGGCACCTGATGTGGCAGAATGCATTGGGGGCTTTTTGTTACGAAGAGAGAGAATGAGCCAGGCAGGCTCGTTCCACTGTGAATGGAACCAGGAGTGATTCACAGCAACACAGCCAGCCCAAGGGACCGAGGGAAGGAACACCTAGAGTCAGAGTCATCAGCTTAATTAAAGACTCTCCACAGTCCTGAGCTGTGAAGCTAATGCAACTGCTGCAGATGAGGGTGTGATTTATTTCATTTTAAATTCAACCAGTGATATAATTTGTGTGAATTAAAATGCTAATTTCTCAGTGCTGATGGCAAAGGGAGCTCCAGTGCCCAAGCTGGGAGGTGAGGCTGTGCTGTGGGTCTCATCCCCACATCAGGAGTGCCAGAGGGAGGGGGGATGCTGAGGTCTCCAGGGAAGCAGGATAATGTCCAAAGATGTTTAGGGATTAGTGATACTGATGCTGGCCTTAAGCTGCCGACCTCTTTCATGAGGATACATCAGAAAAAATAATCCGAAGTTAGAGTTTAAAAAAGGAAGCAAATGGAACTGGAGAGAAAGAGATGGCTGTTCAGTCTGAGCTTGTGTGTGACCTTTCCAAGGGAAAACGATGGGGAAGGCAAGCCCTGGGGAAGTGTTGCAGAAAGTTGAGAAGGAAGTAGAGATGATATCTGAAGGACACCTTGAGGCAGTGGCGGCAGCTTGGCAGGAGGAGACAGAGACAAGGGAGTTTCAGGGAGACAGAATCTGAGTGTGACTGGCTGCTAACAGCAGCTGGAGAGTCAAGAGAGACCAGAGTGGGGTATTGTGTTTTAGCTTCAGATAAGAAGACAGTGCTTGGGATATTGGCTGTTGGATTAGATTACATTTCCAGATCTGACCTGTCACGCAGAAGTTGTTACAGAAAGTCACAGCCCTAAAGAGAAACCAAGAGACAGAGATAATGTACTTTTCTGGAGAAGTGACAGAGATGAGGTTTGCGAAGTTATCTCACAGTGGAACCCCAAGAAGCACAATGTCTGCAGGCTTCATGCTGGGGAAAAATCCCATAGATATGTGTATATATTTGGAAGAGTTAGGCAATATGGGAAAAAAGAAAAATACATACACAGGGTTTGTTTTAATTAAGTCCACTGTTTAATGTAGAAACATAGAAGAGTAACCAAAAAAACTTTTGTTGAGAAAGTTATGATAATAATTATGCAAATGTTTCCCCTTTCAGGCTTGGGGAGCATATGAAGATAGTATTTTGGTAATTTTTGTCCACATTTAGCTACCTGTGCAATAATGGTTTAGCACAGTATGCATGTGTTAAATTATTTTTTTTTAATTTAGTTGTTTTAAGTTTGTTTTGTAATATTTTAATTGATGTAGCTCATAAAACAAGGAATATTTCAGTACCAATAATAAGCCTATTGCTTCTTGTACAATCTGAGCTACTTCTGCAAGAAATGGATGTCAGGTATAGTCATTTAGTGACATTTCTGCATGAGGATTTCTAATAATTTGCACGTTAGCATGATGGTCATGAAATCAAAATTAAAACCATTTGTGTAAATAGAGAGTGCAGTTGGGCAGCAAGTTGCTAAGAACAGAGAAAATGGTGCTATTATATTAAAGGGTAACACTTAGGTTTTATGTTCCTACAGCTCGAGAAAGTCGCAGCATGCTAGTCCTTAATATCAAATTGGCCTTTTTGTCATTAAAGAGACAAACTTTGTCTTCAAAGGTGGCTCTTCTTTAGGTGGTATTCGTGTTTCTCCTGCATGGGAGAGCACGTTCCTGATCCCATCCTGTCCTTTTCAGCTGTGGTGCTTTGCCCAGGGGAGGTCCCTGGCTGGCAGTGTCCTGTGGCTGTTCCTCAGAGAGGAACCTCTGTAGGTGCAGCAGGGAGAGAGTTTCACACCCTGTGGATATGTGAGATGCAGACATTTTCTGTTCTGACAAAACTGAGCCCTGCTGAAGGTTTTTCAGGGGGAAGGAGGGAGGGAGAAAGCTGGAGCAGATGCCTGGTGGTCACACTGGTGGCTGTAAATGCTCCGTTCATGCTCCTGCAGAAGGTGGGGGAATTGCTCTGGGGCAGGGATTGGTGCTGGAGCTTTTCCCTGAGATCTGCAGCACCGTGCAAGTCAATGCACAGAGTCCATTAGCTTAAGGGGAGCTGATCTCTTGATGCCAGTGGTGAGGGCTGTGTCCCTCTGGGGACCCCATTTCCTCAGCCCCTGCCGCCAGGGTAAACGATCTGTCAGAGGTCTGGAACAGTGTCTCTGTCTCTGAATTTTCTCTTCACTACAACAGTCAAGGAATGAAGAGTGTTTAAGTATTTCTTTATTAGCCTTATTTATGTTTTTTAAATTGTAGTTTCAGCAGTGTAAAAGCAAGAGTCTATCCCTTGGCTTAGTTTTTCCCTGGGTATTATAGATGAATAGCAGGCTTACATTTTGAAGTAAACTTTTTTTCTTTTGTAAAATCAATTGCTTAGGCAGGAGAGTTCCTGACTTCCCAATTAAGCAATTTATCTAAAAGAAATCTTTTTTTTCCCCTTCCCTTCAGAGCATTAAACCCTTACTCAGCTTGAAAGCTGCATCAGTCTGCCAGTGTGGGATTAATGCCACAAACGTTACTGCTCATATTTGCTGCAGAGATGACCTGCAGACATGACCATCATGTTAAAAAATAGCTTTTATAATTCCTTGTGCCTGATAACGCAGCCAAAACCTGCCTCTGTTCCTGTATTTCTTCTTACTGGCTGGAGGAGGGGAGCAGGCACAAGACCTGGTGCCTGTCCCTGATGGTCTGTGCGTCCGTCCATCCATCCGTCCATCCATCCCTCCATCCCTCCCTCCATCCCTCCCTCCATCCCTCCCTCCATCCATCCCTCCATCCATCCCTCCCTCCCTCCATCCCTCCCTCCATCCATCCCTCCATCCATCCCTCCCTCCCTCCATCCCTCCCTCCATCCATCCCTCCATCCATCCCTCCCTCCCTCCATCCCTCCCTCCATCCATCCCTCCATCCATCCCTCCCTCCCTCCATCCCTCCCTCCATCCATCCCTCCATCCATCCCTCCCTCCCTCCATCCCTCCCTCCATCCATCCCTCCATCCATCCCTCCCTCCCTCCATCCCTCCCTCCATCCATCCCTCCATCCATCCCTCCCTCCCTCCATCCCTCCCTCCATCCATCCCTCCATCCATCCCTCCCTCCCTCCATCCCTCCCTCCATCCATCCCTCCATCCATCCCTCCCTCCCTCCATCCCTCCCTCCATCCATCCCTCCATCCATCCCTCCCTCCCTCCATCCCTCCCTCCATCCATCCCTCCATCCATCCCTCCCTCCCTCCATCCCTCCCTCCATCCATCCCTGCTGTCTCCTGGGGTTTGGGCAGTTTCTGGACTCCCTTTCTGGCTGCAGTGGCCCTGGCTTTGCCGTGTCCCTGTGTCCATGGGCACCGGCTCACACGGATCCCTCCATGGGCTGTGTGAGCACTCACAGCCTGGCATCCTAAAACCTGCACTGAGCCTGCTCCCTCTGCACACCAGGAAGACTTAGGGCTTGCTTTGGCTTTTTGGATAAATCTAGCAAAGGGAAGAGACTTTTTCTTTTCCTCTTAACCTGTTTTCCCGTTGTCAGTGTAAATAAGTTTGAACATGTTCTGAGATTATCAGCGCAGCTCCTGAACGCTGGAAGGAATCAACCCCTCAAAGCTTTTGAGCTTTCCCATCACTCACATTTTACCTGTACAAGCAAATCCAGTGTGTGTGTGTGGCACTGAGCAGCACAGTAGTGTGTTTATTCAGTCTCTCTTCTAACCTTGCTCCTCTGAGAGGTTGGAAGGAAATTGCTGTGCTTCTGCACTTTCTTGTGGGACGTATTCGTTTCTGCTGCTTGTAAGGATCCTTTCCCCAGCTCTCCTGCTAATCCAAACCCAACAAACTATTTCAGCAGTCCTGGAATGATTGACTAAAGGTTTTCTTGATGTAATTTATATACATATCAATAATTTCTTAGTTCATATTTTTTTTTTTTCATACAGGACACAACATCTTTTTGCTGGAGCTGAAAACTGGAAAATTGGAGTTTGGTGTAGTCTCATGAGTTGTTTCCTCTGGTGGTAACTGTTCATCCAGGCAGAAATTCTGCTATTGTTTCTGCTGAGCTTTTCCATGGAATTAAAGCTGTCTTTTTAGGTAAACTGTTTCTCTTAGGAGGTGGAAGGGAGTTTTCCATGGCTTAGCAGGCTGGCCCAGCTGCCCGGAGGTCAGGGTGACCTCAGCCCGGGGGCGAGGGGAGCTGAAGCCTCTCACTCACTTTTCCTTTGTGGCTTTCTGTTTTCTTCTGGGTGTGAGTCCTTGTGGGTTGTTTGCCTGGAGAATCACAAGCAAGGGAACCACTGTGGCAGAAAAATAGGTGGTTCCAATCACTGGGCAGTCTGGAGGGAGCTGGCTCTGGCTTAATCCCTGTGCTGCTCTGTTCAGCTGTGCCTGGGGCAGCAGTAATTCTGTGGGGAAAGGAGGCAAAAAGAATATGGCAGAAAAAGAACAGGGAGAAAAGTTAATCCCTCAGAGCCACTCTGGTGGCCTCAGGAGGCACATCTGTTGATGGCACATCAGAAATACCTTGCTCATGTGAACATCTCTACGGTTTGGGATGATTTTTGCTTTCTGAGGTGACAGGACTATTCTCATACTGGAAACTTTTCAACTAATTTTTCACACAATATTATCTGGCTGTTGGAGGTCAATACAACCACGGATTTGTCTGTTTAAAGACCCAATATATACTACCTGTGGCTCTCTTTCCTGCTAATGATTTTTCAGCTGTGAATTCCCTACATTTGCCTACAGTAAAACCTCAGCTGACATCCATGAGTACACATTTTTTATATAGATTTAGTCTGGAATTTGAAAAATCTCAGTTTTATAATTCAACAGCTGTAATGTGTTTTCTGGGAGCGTTAATGTTTCTGAAACTTGATTATGCAAATATTTGCAGAGGGCAAACAAATGCTCAGCAAACAAATCCATAAAATAGTTAAGCAAAGATTGGTGGTTTTCTATTTTCATAGTATTTGTCCCTCTCTAAACATTTCCCAAACTCTCTGGATGCCTCTTTCCTCTCAGTGGTTTAGAAGTCCCTGGTGCCATTATTTACATCCCAAGAGAGGTCACCTTCACTGGTGAAACCCATCAAAAAGCTGATGCCATGAGAAGAAATTTTTTGAGATATCTTTACAGATATTTTATAGCTTCAAAGAACTTTACCAGCATCATCAGAATTATAACACTATTTACACTTCAAATTTGAGGACTCTTAAAGAATAAAGAAAAATAATTTTAGATGACCATTGTCCCCTTGGTTATTGGTGGGAAGCTCTGCTTTTCCTCATGCAGTACTTTAATACCAAGTCATTGAGTTGGTGGTTATGCTGTGAAAGAGATTTATTTATTCACGAGTTATAACTAAAATTATGTTGTGTCAGAATTTTTGATTTTTAAGTTGTTTCTTGTCATATTGGCTTGAAATTCTGCAGGGTCACTGTAGCAATCCTGAGACAGGCAGGTTATATTTGGATTGAGCTCCAGACACATGGAAGTGAGAGGCTCATTCCCTACCAGGCTTTGTGTTCCCAGCACAGCTCTGTCATTTTTGGACTGGATTGAGCAGCATAAAATAAATGCATTTATAGTCCCAGGCAGTGCTCAGAATGAATGTTGTGCATAAAATTGCTTGCTGAAGTAACTCGCCTGATGCTGCAAGAGAGATGGGCCAATAGAGAATTTGGGTCACTGCACCTAAGAAGATTTCTGTAATTAAATGATTTGCATTTTTATATGAAATATTTGAAAAAGCCTTAAAGTTTCAACCTGTCTATTCCCTTTCCTACAGAAACATATTAATATAGCTTCAGATCTAAACCGTTTAGAACCAAATTTTGATAAAAAGAATCATCGTTGCCGGATTTTGAAGAACTTATTTCTCATGTTGAGAAAGATCTATAAACGTATTTTCTGTGTGTGTCACCCTCAGAGTACTCTAGCCTTACAAAATAAAGCTGGAATGGGTTAGATGCCATGGAACTAAGAAAGAATGAGTTTGAATGAAAAAGAAATAATAACTGATACTCAGGATTTTTATGTTTCATATTTAAACTATAATAAAAAAAATAGTGTGTACTCTTGTTTGATGAGTGCTGCACACACTGCAGAAAAAGTGCACAGCAAGATTTTGGAAAAGTGCCCACAACTGATACAGTGGGTTTTGGGAAGAATTTTATTTTTTATGGTTCAGTATTTTTTAAAACACTAACAATTCCCAAGCTGCCTTCTTGCTTAGGTCAATTATTTTTTGAGGAGGAATTCAATGTGCTCATTACTTTCCAGTATTTCTTCTATGTTGTTACTACAGATAAAGCAGACAGTAAAGTATCTGAAAGCCCAAAGATCAGTCTTTAATGATTTCTGCATTTAGAGCATAGGAATGAAATTACTAACATTACAGTTTAACACAAATTTTCGTTTCTATTTAAGAGCTGCTTTGAATGATGACTTGTGTGATTGATCATGCACTTACACAATCAGCATTTATAGTTCAACTTTTTAAATTAAAATGTTGAATACCTACAGGTATAGTCTATAGAGAGTAGTATGTGAGAATGTAAGAGTTCTCCAGATTAATACTGTGAATGTTTGAAAAAGTCTCATAATGTCAAAGTTTAAATTATTGAATAGCTACAGTTCTGCTGTAGAAAGTGCAATGTAGATCATGAGACATAAAAGGAAGCATGTTCAAGATGAAGTAGCAGAGTAAATATATCATCTAAGTGGTTGATAAAGCAGCTAAATTACTGTAAACAAACAATAAAACATCTTAGAGGAAATATCTCAGAGAAACTGCTTATTGAAAGCTTAAAAAGATAAATGCAAATTGTAAATATGTAAAGGCTGGAGGGCAGATTTTGGGATTAGCTGTAGGTCCTCTTGGCTGTCTGTGTAATACAGATGATATCCTTGAACAGAAATGACTGTTCCCTCTGACACAGAGTAAAGCATAGCAGATGAGAGTTGATATAAGATGGACCAAATCTATTTCTGCCATTAAATACTTATAGAAATGTTTCTGGTCATTGTAATATGAAAATGTTCAGTAAAAGGAAAATGTTGAGACTGTATACATCATAAATCAATTATAAACCATCTTAATGCATAAGAAATTACTCCCAAGATATTTGTTTTGTAAGTGAACTCAGTTCTGCACTGCATCAATTTACTGCATGCCATACAAACAGTCTTTTTTTTTTTTCTTTAATTATCTTTGATAACTTTAGTTTCCAAGAAAATATCCAGGCTAGAATTGATCATCCTCTACCCCTAAGGCTGAAAATGCCAAATATATGGTTTTATGCCAAAAATGTTTGTGGAAGCTCCAAAGTTTTTGTCTGCCAGCAGTGGCCAGGTGCCATCAGCAGCAGAGGTGGCTGGGAGTGTTCAAGCTGGAGCCAAAGTGGTGTAAAAGTGTCAGGGACACCTTAGAGCAGCCTTGAAACACTTAAAGGGCAACACTTTCTCATCTTAGGAAAAAGATGGGGACAGACTTTTTAGCTGAGCCTATTGGGATAAGGAAAGGGGTAATTAAAATGTAAAGAAGGTAGATTTAATCTAGATATAAAGATGTATTTTACAATGACAGTGGTGAAACACTGGGACAGGTTGCTCAGAGAGGTGGTAGAAGGGCCCATCTCTGGAAACATTTGATGTCTGATGGGATGGGATCCTGAAAAATCTGATCTAGTTGAAGACATCCCTGCTCACTGCAGAGTGGTTGGACTGGATAGAATTTGAAGGGCCCTAACAACTCAAATTATTCCATGATTCTATGAAAAAGGAAAAATTTAAAAGTATTATGAATCAGAGCAGAATTGTCAATAATATTCCCTCCCATCTAATGGGAGGCAGCCTGGAAGAATTGGAAGAAATTGCATTTTGTGCATACACTGCTCTGTGGTAGCTTTTCCTCTTTTTATTGTATTTCTCATCCTACTGCCTGTGGACAACTCTCGTGTAAATGAAAACTTAGTGATAATGACCTGAGCTGATGAATCTTTCAGAGAAAAAGAGATAAAATATTCCAACTGTTTTCAGTAAGGGGGCTTACTTGAAAATACTTAATTTCTTATTCTTAGTGTTTTCTTAAAATGACACTTTGAAAAAAGATTATAAAAATGTCTAAGATAATGAAGATAGTATGAGGTAATACTAAAATGACACTGATAACCCTTCTGAATTCAGTATTATTTTATGTGACTACTTTATTCATTATGATTTATGGAGAATATTCCTGGCTACAAAAGCTAGATAATAGATGAGTGTTATCTTTTTAATAACAGATCTAATCCCACAGTTATTATTTAATCAAAATTTCTTCTTTTCAGACATTTTCTTTCATGTGTTTTTCTGAGTCAAGTCTGTGATACTTGGGAATTTCCATAGGTGACAATTTACATTTTCAAAAAAGCACGTCAAGAAATTGTCAAGTTCTTGCCTCATGCCAGCATGATGAACAGTTAAGCACTATTAATTCTTCCTAATTCATCCCTTCTGTGATGGACATTGAGACAAAGAAAACTTAAATATCTTGCACAGGGCTGCTGGGGCTTGGTGTTACAAGTGATGAGCCCTTGAGGGTTCCTATCTCTTTTCAATACCCAGCTGAATTACAATATCCAAGAGGAAAAGTACCAGTCTTGCTCCTTTTTAAGACAAAGTGGCAGAAGTTCTGTTGATTTTTAAGAGGACAGAGTCATTGGGTAGGTGACTTTTGATTTCTCTATAGGTCATCTGTAGGCTGTTGGATGAGGTGCAGGAAAAAGGTGCCTTTGTATTTGGGTTTGGGGTTTTTTGTTTCTTTTTTTCCTTTCAGCCTGGAGGTGTTTGTATTCACCTTTCCTAAATAGATAGAAGAATCTAAAATTTGGAGGAAACATATTCTGTAAATAAAAGAATATTACTATGAAGAATATTTAATTATCTTTACATTGTGAAAGTAATGAACTCATATAGTTTTGATCTTCATTGCTGTGTGAAGAACAGAGGAGGGACACAAAAAAGCTAATGAAAACCTTCCCTTTCCAACCACAATTGATTGATTTGCTTGTCATTCAGTGAGAAATGCCACAGAGCTGGGAAATCTGTCTGGCTCTGCTAAGGAGTTTGAGTTATGCTTCTTAATAATGTAGCTTTATATTTAGAGGCGAGGTACAAAGATTTTTGCCCTTCTTTCCTGAAGGCAAGATATGATCCAAGCGTGCTGATGAGATGGAAGCTGGTGGTGTTGAGTGCAATCAACATGCATCAAACGATCTTATGAGGAAACTTGATTGCACAACTTTTTGAGGCAGACTCTAGGGCTTCTTGGATACATCACTTCTTCCTAGAGCACTGAATGTGCTGGAGGAATATACAGCATGTATAATGCATGCTGTGGCAGCGTGCTGATGAAATGTGGATGGAATCAGAGAGTAAAACCAGAGTAATTGTTGAAATCTGCTGCAGATCCTGAGTGTAATTGATAAATAACTACCAATAACCAGAGCAATAGCAGTTTATGTGTTCGAGGGAAGTTCAAGCATGTCTGGGTTTTTCTCTGGTTTCTGTGGCAGGGCTGCAGTGCAGGTGCTCTTTCCATGGTGCAGCAGCCTCACAGGGCCATGCTGGGAATGAGAACATTGCACAGAGACATCTTTGTACCCTCAGATTAATCAGATCTGAGTGGGAACATAGAGAATCCCCACCTGACAACTCTCCCAGCTGCTGGAATGGGATCACACCTGACCGTGGGCTTGTACCCTCTGTTACTGGATTTCAAAACTGTTTTGAAATCCTATGATTGTGCTGGTAATGACTATAAGGAGAGCAAGCTTAGATGATCTCTCTGCCATGGCTGGAATATGCCTTGAATGTTCAAGCACATTAAATACACACAAAGTGCCAGGTGGCTTTGTGATTTAGTGTCATGATAGGAGCTCCCACTGATCTTCTTCTCCTTAATCCCATTTCAGTAGGTGGCTCTTGGACAGGTAAGATTAGTAGCCTGCCAATGATTATGTGAATTTAATGCCAGCTTCTAAATTTTATTTAATTGCTGTGAGATTCACTTTAGGTTTCTGGTCCAATAACATTTTAGTAATTAGTGGCCTAACAGACATACAATACTGCAGCAGTCATTTGGATGAAGGTTTTGTTGGTTGAAAGAAGATCAGGCACTCTTTCTATAATTAATAGAGGACCAGCACAAGGCAGCACAGGCAAGGGAAGAGAGAAGATCTTGGTTCTCAGGTGTGCTGGTGGGGCAGTGAGGTCTGTCAGCCAGAGGGACAGACTGACAGGGAGGGGTCTAAGGAGAAGGGGTAATTGCCATGAAGCCATAAGGGCCTTCATCCCCTTAAAGAGCAGCTGTTGAGGGTTACCTGCCCTCTGGCTGAGGTCTCCCTGGAGATCTCCTAGGGCTGGAAGGGACCTGAGACAGTCATTTTGAAAGAGGTCACTTTGCAGCTGAAATGATAAAAGCGGTGTTTGTGCAAACAGGGAGTGACAAAGCTAAGTCCTTCTGTGCACTCCTGGCTTCTGAGGATGCTCCTTACACAGCTGGAAAAGGACACCTTGGAGTCTGGCATAGCCATGGGTAGAGCTGAAGGTGCATCCACAAGCTCTGGAAAGGTCTGGACACCTTTGAGCAAACTGGTGTCCCTGACCATTGCAGGGGGCTTGGAGCGAGGTATCCTTCCAACCCAAACCATTCTGGGATTCCATGACTCAAATGTCATGTCGTGTTGCTAAACTGGAAATTTGTAGAAGCTTTTTTGAAACAAATGCTTATGTTAAATCCCCCATATCTGTGAGAATTAGAAGTTGCCAGTTTCAATGAGTAGTTTTGTTTCAAAGAAATTCCTTAGAGAATAGAATGAAGGAGATTTTCTCATTTTTTATATCAATGCTTCAGTTAAATATTTATGAATAGAAGTTTTCTGTTGTACTTTGAAGCCATCCTCTTTCTCAGATATGTATTAGTGTCCAAATCTGTCACTATAACATCCTGAATCCTTTAATTAGGTTTGCCAGTTCTTGAGTAAACTAAAGATGCTTCATCAGATGTTTTTTTGAGACAGAAAAGATGTTTCCTTGATGTTTTGAGTTATTTACATTTTCTGCAATGCAAATTCTAGACATAGCCTTTCAGAAGGCTAAATGAGCTTGAAAAATAGAGGTCATATCAAAGTGATGTAGAGCTGAGTCTTGCTTGTGTTGGCTTTGTGTTGTTTCTAAGTAAAAAATATTCAGAAATGAAAACTCCTTCAGCTCAAGAGTTCATATAGTAGCAGTTGCTATGAGACTTCCCTCTTATGTGGCAACAGACCCCTTCCCTTCCTTCCCTTTCCCTTCCCTTCCCTTCCCTTCCCTTCCCTTCCCNTCCCTTCCCTTCCCTCCCTCTCCTTCATCTCCTTCCTTCCTCTCCTCCCTCCCTTTCTTATCCAGATCTTACAGTATTAGATGCCTCATAAACTAACAATATAAAAATACTTATTTGATATGCTTCTCTACATTTTCTAGCAGGAGCTGTAGCATTTTCTGGCAAGATCTTGTCTGTGGATGGAAACCTTTTCAGAAGCAGGGTTGTTTCCTGTGCTCTGAAGCAGCATAGCTGATGCATGGAGCAGCCAGAGAGTCAGCGTGTGGTCTGGCTGCCTTCTCCTGACAGGGCATGTGCCAAAAAAACATAAAAAATTAAAACCAATATGCAAGTTTTCACACTGTATATGAGCAAATAATAGTCCCTGGGTTCTACCATGTGTGTTGTTCCAAGGAACATTTGAATGAAAAAAATGCTGTTTTGGCTCATCTGAGGGCCCTGAAGGTCCAAAAAATAAGCAGCATTTCTCAACTTGTCTAGATTCAAACATATTTAAATGGAGTATGTAGAAGTTTTAGATAGACTTCAATGAAAAATATGTTTAGAGCACTTCTGTGTTTTCCACTTAATCTTGCTTTTAGAAGTGGAAGTTTAATGTTTTTTCTTCCTCTAAATTAGAAATGGAACTTTAGGTAGAAGTACTCCCACTTTGCATAACCATATCCTTCTGCAAGGTTTTTGAGTTGAACTGAGGTAAAATTTCCCATGCTAATAATGAGATAAAGACTCAGATTGTGGAATAAAACTGATGATCAGTAACGGCTGATTATGGTAACCAAGTGAAGACTTTAAAAATCTTACTATTTCAGAACAGTTCCAGATTACATTTAAGAATGATTGAATCAATTATTGGTAAAAAAACCCAACTAACAAATGTAGAATATTTTGGTAAAGGATATAGAACCTTGTAAATGGAAGTTTAATGCAACAGAATTCTAGTTGAATCTCAAAGACTTATATGATTTAGCTGAAAGGTTTGATATTGTCTCCTAGTCTGTAAGGACGTACAAGCTCAGGATAGACTGACAAGCATTTATTTCATCAGTGATCCCACATATGTTTCTCACTGATAAATTACAAAAATATAAAGTTTACAAACCACTTATACCTTAAATTCTTATTAGAACAGATAAGAATCTATGCTCAAAAGAAACTGTGTTTTTCCCATGTGATTTTCTCTTTATACTTGCATTTACATTATTTTATCCTTCTTCGAGGTCAACAAATAAGAAAAAGTTTTGGACGTCACATTACTCAGCATTTTATTCTGAGAAAATTAAGCTTTTTGTTCTAAAAGAAATATTAACACTGGTTCTGTAAGTAAAGCTTCTCAGCCTGCCCCCTCCCCCCCCAACTTAAATCAGTATCTTAAATGTTAAGACAATTTATGAGTAGAAAAATCAATGTTATTTCCATCCCCTAGTTTATTACAGATTTTAGGATTAAACAGGTGAGCAGCAGAAGGTTTGTGGGCCTTTCCAAAAGAGGAGCAGAGGGGTTACAGGCAAAAACTCCTTTGGAGATTGGAAAATGTCAAGTACCTTTTTAAGAAACTCAACCTAATTAAAGTTTATTTGACCAAAAATGGTGATAAAACACCCAGTGTACAGTGCGTGAGGGTGCTGGTTTTGACATTAAAGGTATAAAACAAATTTTAAATGTTATAAAAATTGCAGTGCTTTGTAAACTGTGAATAGAATGACATTTTCCTTCTTCTGCCTGAGACTGTCAGAGTCTGACTTCTAAAACCCAAGTTACTGCCTTAGAGTCTTTGCAAACACAGCCACCTCACGGGATCCCTTCTGAGGATATCTCTTGGATATGAAAATGATGTTTTCTTTAGAAGCAATCCCATGGTAGCCCTGAAGGTATTTTTGGTTACTTTTCATCAGACACAGGAGACTTAAAAAGCAAGAAACAACACTTAGAATCCATCCTCTAAAAGTGACATAATTTCCAATAGCTTCCAATGAGGAATTAATCTCAGGATTGGATGAAATTGATTTATTGTTTTCCCCTCAGCTGGCTACTCAAGGTTTACATCAGGAGGAGTGGCTGGTGCTCCAGCTGTACCAACTTCAGCCAACTCACCACATCAAACTGCAACCCACCCAGTGCAGCCTCTCTTGGATGCCAGTTAGAGTCTTGGTCTAATTCTTGGTGTGCAGCAAATTAATTAGTTATTTGAGAGATAAAATCTAAGACAATTTTACAAATTGAGCAACCTGTGCATGGATCCATAGTTTGCTCCTCTGTGGTCAGACAATTCACATTTCCAGTTCTGAAAAAGGGGGAGCCTCCTCCACTACCAAGTACTGTATCAGGCACAGTTAAATGCAGGTGGTTGAAATATTCTAGAGTATTTCAGAAGTCGCAAAAATTTCCAAAGGCAACAGAATTTGTGTTGCAGGCAGCTATGGCTGTAATGGACATGTTTTGGGCAGTCCTGTGTAGCTGTCCAGGGAAGCTAAACTGAAGGCACATTTTTTAAGATGATTAAAAATAAAATATGCATAATCTTTGATAAGCTGCTAATTAGAGAGGTGCCTGTTTTTAAAGCATCAACAGAAACTGCAAAACTGTGCTCTGGAATGTCTGCTTGTGCCTAAGGTGGCATAGATGGGCTGAGCCTGAGGCAGACAGGGCGGGCACAAAAATCCCTCCAGTGTTTGCATATATGCAAATAATGCATTAGCTTTCCGTGAGGAATTTGTGGGGAAATTAGCATCCAGGTCACCAAACTCCATGTTTTTGTCCCAGGCTGATCTGCTGGGGGAAGAGGGGTGGCTGTCACCAGAGCCACCCCCACGCTGCTCTGCGGATGGTTGTCATCAGTGATTACAACTTTCATGTCTTTAATTACTGAGATGCTTTAATTCAGTCTGATATAAAATGAACTTAAGGCTCTGTGGAGTCTCATTTGTGCTTGTTTTAAAAACAGGGTTTCATAACAGAGCCTGAAATTTAGTTCACTCTGAACTTTCTAGAATTTAACTGTCAGTGAGTTTGGGACCAGTTTTGACCAAGACAGTTTATGTCTTTCTGGTAAACCACATGAAAATGTGAGGATTTGGAGGCATTCCCTCATACTCATTATTTCATGTCTGAAAGGAACCTCAGGGTATTAAATTTTCAGATTACTGTTTTGGTTTTTTTTTTGAATCCAAGTCAGTAAGTGCTTTTGTCCACAAGGGCCCTCCAAAATAGACATTATCTACATCCTAAACAGCAAAAAAAAAAAAAAAAAAGGCATATGGAGAGGAAAGTGATTTATGAGGCTTGTAAGTAAGGTCTAATTTATTTGCAGATTTGTAATACATCTAAACAAAAAGATTTTCCTAAATGCATTTGAATGGCTTTACCATGTAGGCCAAGTAATGCAAAACAACAATCTGATTATCTTCCTTTTGTCTTGTGGCATTCAGGGTTTGATCCAACACAAAAATGGGAGCCAGATAAAGAGCAGCATTGAGCTAAGTGAGTAATGTAACTCATCTTCTTGGTTAAAAATGTTTATCTGCAGTCAATGCTGTGACTGCCTGTAAATGGCTTAGAGAAATGCCCTTGGTGAAAGCCTTAACCCATGTGCTTAATTTTAAAATATGGATTTGCTTTGAAATGCAAAGAATATATTATAGCATAGAAGTAATTTTAGAACAATATAACTAAAAGTGCCCATATAGTCTTTTTTTTGGCTGTGATCAACAATGAGTTTGTAGTCAGGTCCCTACTGCTCTTGCCAGGCAAAATGAAGAAGCAGTGATGGATGGAATTACTGAAAAATGTCAAGAGGTGGATGTACAAATTACTGAGGGTATTTTTAGTGCTTTCCTTTGGGGATATTTCTTCAGGAGAGAAATCTGGGCATCCACAGGTACTTGAGTGAGAAGTCAAAACTATGCTTGGAGTGAGGGACTGCCTACAGCTGCAGAGGGGTTTATTAGGAAAAGAGGGTTTTCTCAGAACTTTTGCCATCCTTTGAGAGCTTGTAGGGAGAAACATTCTGTTGCCACCCAGAGACATGAGGACCATTCCCTGCACTGAGAGCTACATCCCTGCTGAGCCCCAAGTTCTCCTCAAGCAGGTCTGTCTCTCTGGGCTCTGCTTGCCCCAGTGAAGATATTTCCTCACCTTCTGAGTGATCCTAAAACCAAGTAAAACAGACAATAAAGCATGTGGGCAATCCTTAAATAGTTGTGTGCCCCTAGAGTCTTGTTTCAGGATAACTAACCAGGGTTACCAACATATGAGATTTTTACTCTCTGCATTTGTAAGTACCTTATAGGAATTAGCACAATGTCTTCTGAAACCTGAATGTATGAAAACTGGCTGGCACTGCAGCTTTTGTTCCTGGCAGCAGCAGCAAAAGCAGGAGAGCATGAAAAATGTGGTCTCTGAGCATTTTGAGGTGAGACAAAGTGGGAGAAGAGGTGCCAAACCTCAGGTGTGGATAAACTATTTCTACAGCAGTCAGCTGACAGGCTGGCACTACAATGGATTATAAATCATCCTGCCTATAAGTTAGCTACTGGTTTCAGCTGCTTCTGGTGAAAGAAAAAAGTGCAAGCTACCTTACCATGTGCAAATAAGCTTTCATCCTGAAATGGATGAACAATACAGTACAATCTAGTTTCCTATTTTTAATGTTACTTTGCTCTGATGCTATGCCAGAATGTACTGCAGAAGGAAACATAAATCTCTACACTCTAACATGTAGTCAAATAGGATTTTTGAATATGTAAATTGTAAACCCAGGTGAAACTGGAAGCTCATTAACTCAGTACAAGGTTATTTTTCAGAAATGTTTAATAGACTCTAACCACTAATGTTATCACCAGGTTACACTTGGTACATCTATCAGTGAAATTTAGGGAGGCTGAATGTGTCTTGGGTTGACAAGACCAGCACTGCACTCAGAAAAGAGAAAGTGCAATTTATAAACAGCCACTGCTTACAAGGCAGAGGGAAAGAAAACTTCAGTATGGTCAATTAAAATGAGATGAAACCTTTAGAGGAAAGCTCTCAGATCTTCCCAGCAGGCTGACCAGTCTCCCTGTGTTGCAAGGTCTTTTCCATACAGCCATTTCTGCTCCTTGCTGGGACAAATCAGCACTGTTGGTGCTGGGAGGATGATTTGCTGCCTTTTTGATCTGTGCCAGCTATTTTTATATCCTGAGAACGGATGAGTAAAACCACCCAACTTAAATTTTCTACAGTCTTCATTATTTTATCTGTCTTCACTTTTTCAAAGCCGTATATTCACATTATTCTGCAATGTCATAAATGTGATGCTTGGAGGGTCACCCAGTCCCCTCTGCTGTAGGTAGCAGGCTTTGAAATGTGTTTAATTACTTTTGTGTAATGTCTGGTGAGTTGGGTCAGGCTGCAGCACAGGGGGAGTGTAAATGCTCAGTTTGGTGTGCACCAGCAGTGATGCCCAGACCTGCCCTGTGCCTCTCCCCTTACAGCTGAAATTTTAATCTGCTTTAGCCCACAGGCCTCACCCCCCAACATCCACCCTCGCCTCTTGTGTGGGGTGGGAGTGGATGTGCTGGTGAGACACAGAGGCAAAGGAGTTTGCACAAGAGCAGGCTGTTAACCCAGAGACAAAAATAATATCTGTACTGTATGCCAGCTACAGTGAAACTGTTGAACATCCCTGGACCTAGAGGTTTAATTTTATCTCAGTTGTACAGTAGTCTGTGCCCTCCAAGACACCTTAATACACTGTGAAAGCTTTATTTCTGATGCCACCAGCCAGGCTTCTCTCCTAAAGGCTGGGTTCCTGGCTGTGCTATAAAGAAAGAGAAAGGAAGAAAGAAAAAAGGGGTTTTAAACACATTTTTTAGGACTGCTATCCTGTGAAACTTTAAAGGATTATAAACCATATCAGTAGCTACTGAAATCTCTAGTCACGAGTATTTTTTACAGCAAATGTCAGAAAAACATCACAGAATGTGTTAACTTGCTTTTACCGCCTGATCCTGATATATGCAATATATGCAAGTGTTAAAAAATGAGTATTTTGAAAGAAAACTTGGCAGCAGAATATCCAACATTTTCAGGAGAAAATGTGTGTTTCTTTTGATATGGATCGTGTGTTAGAGAGGGGTAATCAGAAAGTACCACAGCCACTCAATATCATATCATACATAATTCTTATAAATAATTCTCAGTGGGTATGACTAATTTAACACACTTTGGCATTACCTGTTGCTGCTGTGGGATATGCTTGCAGCTGTAATTTCAGCTCTTTAATGTTTATTATGTTACTATCTCTTTTAGTATTATTAAATCTTGCTTAGCTGTTTCAAAACTCCTCTGTTTTTTGTGCCCATATACTCTTCCTGTTATACACAATTTATTAAAAACTCAGACAATATTGCATGTTGAATGGTGAAGCATGTGTACTTTTGCTAGAAACCATGGCAGTAATTGTGTCTGGTAGCTTAGATCCCTTGCCTAGCAGGGGTGTGATCACAGTAGGGATATAAAAGTCTACTATCTTTGTGTTAGAAGAGCATTCGAAAGTGATTTGGGCAAAACACTTAGCAGAGAGCACAGCCCATTGTACAGGTGAGCACTCCATAAAAGCACTCTCTATATGTAAGCTGAGACACTAAAGAAACACTCGAGAAAAGCTTGAATTATTTATTTCCACATGTTACCCGTTAAAAGCACTTTAAGATCACTCCAAAACACTCCTGTCAGCACACACAGTAATCTCAGAAACAGGAGGAGATGAAAGACACTGCTTGGGAGAGGCTCTGCAGAGTGGAAGTGCAGATAACTGCTGCTTAATGGGCCAGCACTGTCTGTCTCCAGTTCTCTAGACACTGTGGTAGGACTGAGACATTTATTTCAATTTTGCAAACAATTTTGCCTTCAAACTCCCAGGCCATGATCACCACACATCCCTGTCCTGCTTTGATCCACAGGGAAGACTTGTCTGGGCTCGGAGTGGGTGCATCACCCCAAACCTTGCCTCATAGCTGGACCAGCTAAGGGACATGTCCTAGCCCCAGATGGCTGTGAAAGGGTTTGGATCCTCTCCCAGTTTCTTCCAAGAGAGAGAGGACAGACAGTTCCTGAAAGAACAGGAGTTATTTCACTGCCTGACGGAGCCATGGGCAAGGAGGGCAGCCCCTCGTTCCCTTGTGCCATTTTCGGTTCGGCCTCCTTGCAGAGTGACTTAAAACAATTCTCTGAAAAATGTGAAAAACCCCAGTGGTTTTACTCACCTCTAGTTATCTGCTGGGGCCATGCAGTGTTTGTTCCCACTGAGTTGGAAAGGGGATGAAGCCTGATCCCGAAGGCAATCCCAAAGGGTCACTCCTTCAGTTCCTTGAGCTGGTGGTCAAGATTTGTGGCAGAATTTACTGGCAGAAGTGCAGAGTCCCTTTGGTGGGAGGGTGTGCTCACATCTCCCACCAATCACTCTATGGTTTGTATCTTTGCATCAGCTTTCTACTAACATTTATTTTTTTCCTTAAAAGCATAAAAAAAGTAGATCAGATAATGTATTCTTACTGTATTTTGAGATTTCTTCTGTTGTTTCAAATAAAAAAAAAATTAGGAGAATGAAATTTTCATAGAGTCACTCGAGTGTAAATGTTTATTACTAAAAAATGTGAAATTCTACAATTCTGGTTTCCGGTGATGCATTAACTCTCTGGGGTTTTTTAATCTGGATTTTTAATAGCAGCGAGAGAGTGTTTAAACAATTATTTGTGCAGAGCTCCAAAAATCACAGATGTGATTTACACTCAATTGAAAATCAGTGGGATACATTTAAAGTACTGTTGTGCTCTTTAAAATCCCACCAATAATAAGGGCTTCCAGGGGTGCCCAAATACAGACTCAGCTGCTTTGGACTATGACACCATTTTGAGGTGAGTGTCTTTTTTGCTCTGTGGGGAAGGAAACACCCAGATCTGTCTCTGAAAACCTGCAGGTCTGGAGGCACTGACTGAGCCTGCTGCTCACACTTACATCTGTCTGGTGTTCCAAAGCAGCCTGTGGCTGCTCTGCCTTTTCTGTCACAGTGTGGTTTTATGACAGGTGATGTGGCCAAGATTGCAGGACAGAATACTGCAAAACTTGGATGGTTTTGTATGGCAATAGAAAAACCATTTCAGAAATATCACCGAAAGCTGGTAACCTAATTTGACCTGCTTTTAACTGAATGTCCCATGAAAATCTATGGCATTTGGTGCTGCTGAAAATCAGATAAAGCATTTGTAACACGACTTTGTAATTGGAAAATACTCATTTGTCCAAACGGGAAAGGTTTCTTTTCAGTGTGTTCCTTTGCTCATAAAATGTGAAGAGCTTTGAAACTGTGAAAATATTTTATTTAAACAAATTTGTAAAAAAACCCAATTTAGTATCCTCTCATGATTCAGTTTGGTGATTAATATATTTCTAAAAATAAACCAAATTCAAATAAAACATTTACAAAATATTGAAAAGAAACTCTTTCTTATTAAATGAGTGTGGTTCAGTATGTAGATAATATCTGAAAGCACCTGAGTTTTTCAACTTTCAGAAACATAAAGCCTCAGCAGAAAACCAGAACAGAATATGGATTTCCTGGGAATGCTGTTGAGCTAAAGAAAGCAACTCACCTCCTCCCACCAAAGAACTCTCAGCTATCACTGACAACAGTGCACTGTAAGTTTTTAGACATGACCTTGCAGAGATTTCTTTTCCCCAGGTTCTCCAGTGACCTCTGCTCATGGGTTCAATGAGCTGTTCTCTAATGGAAATATCCAGAAGACAAACCTGACATATTTCTTGCACTTTACTGAAAAGAATATGCATTTCCCTTCTGATAAAAAAAAAAAAAAGCAGCTGAAATTATTGCATGCAGGATGGTTTATAGACTATAAAAGATAAATTGTTGAGAAAATTCTATCCTTCTTTAGATGAACAAATTTTCATCTAAAAGGAAAGCTGCACAAGTAGGTAATGAAATAAAATAAAATACAATTTGATCTAATTAGAATTTTGTTTTCCAGATGTATCAGACATCTTGTGTGCAAAATTTAGCATTAAATTCTGTGCAAAAATTTTAAATATTCATTAGTATTTTAAAATTATGGCAATTAGCCCAGCAACTGTGCATTTTTCTAATAAGTCAATGCTAACAATTACCACTGTCCTTATCTCACGTAGAATTTCATAATTAAAAACAGGATAAACCAAACCTTCTGAGGTTCTGAGATTACTCACTGATTCCATGTGGGTTTTTTACATCAAATTTAGTCACACCTAGATTGGTATCAAAAATCATAAAGGTTTTTGTGTATCACTATCATCTTCCCTGCCTGTGGGTGATTAAATTTTAACTTCTCATGAAATGGAATTAACAGTCAGCAAGCAGTAGGGAAAAAAGCTAACAAAATTACTAAAAAGTGCTAAAGTATATCTACTCTTGGTGTAAATTGGGGTCTGTGAACTCAGTGAAAACTTCCCTGGTTCAACCAGATGAAAATTAGACTCACTGAAATTCGTGTTTTGCCTTGGATTCCATCTGTTTCGCTGGTTTTTAAATATGGAAAATCTGTGGGGTTTATGGCTGCCTGGTCCTTGGCAGCACATCAGAGCAGGTGAATGTGTCCTGGAGAAACACCTTCAAATTTCGGGCTGCATGGCTCCTGTTCTCCCTGCCACAGAGTGTGGACTCTGGGAAAAAAATAACAGAAATCACGGGGGAATTTTTTTTTTTATTAGAAATGCCAACATTTTCTACAAAAAGAGAAGCAGCCCCACTCTGGTGGCAGCTTCAGGGGAGGCACCAAGGATGGAATTAATATGCTCAATATTTTTTGAGAGGAGCAACAGGCTCTGCCTGAGTCTCAGCAGAACAGAGATTGCCTAAGTGGGCATCTCTGCAGGCAGTGCTGGCCCTTTTATTAAACTCTGTAAATCTTTAATGGCAGCTGGGCTCCTCTGCTTTGGCTGCCCAGTTCTTTTTCGTGTGTTTGGGTGTGATTCTTGAATCTGTGAGGTGATTTACATGTGCTAGTTCAGGAAATAATGCTTTGAAGGATAAGGGTTTTCTCTGCTAGCTGGAACATTTCTTTCTACCCGTGCAGGACAATATTTGCTGTTTTATAAATGTGTCTGTGGTTCAAAGCTCTGGAAAAAGAAGGAGAAGGGAAGAGCATCTAACAGTCTCACCACCTGCTCACCCACCTTTGAACACACATCAAAGAAGCATTTCAAGGGGGAAAGAATAACTATTTTTGTGGAATAAGTTTTTAAGGACAGTTTAGTCATCTGGTAACTGTGGCAACAAGGGAATGGGTTTGCTTTCATGTAGGTTGGAAAAAAGGGAAATAGTTTCTTCTAATGAAAATGTGGTTTTGTTTTTTTTTGTCTTCTTTTCTGTTGACAAAATTAAGGAAATTGTGCAAAAAGAGCTGCTAAAAATGTTTTCATTAATTATACCACATTGTAAATAACACCTTCATGCAATGTTTTCTTAACAATTAAAAGTTCTGGTATTTTATTGAAAAACTTAGTGTAAATATAAGTTGATTTTTTTTTTTTTTATTGTGTAATTGAAATCTGGAGAGGAACTTTTTACAAGGACATGGAGTGATAAGACAAGGAGGAATGACTTCAAACTAAAGGGAATAGGTTTAGATTGGGTATAAGGAATAAATTTTTCACTGTGATAGAGGTGAGGCCCTGGCACTGGCTGCCCCATCCCTGGAAATTTTCCAGGCCAGGTTGGATGAGGTTTGGAGCAATCTGGGATAGTGGAAGATGTCCCTTCGCATGGCAGGGGATTAGAACTGGGTGATGTTTAGGATCCCCTCCAATCCAAACCATTCTTAAATTCTATGATTTCTTTTGGCTTAATTAGGAGCTCTTCAAATTTTTAAGTAAATTCTACCTGGTAATTTAGAGGGATGCCCTGATTAACTTGCTTCAGAATATTCTAAAAGTTGGAGAAAGAACATTGCTCTTTTATGTTATACTGTGAATAAGTATTGCAGATTAAGCTCAAAACAATGTCTCAGATTGCCACACCAAACATGCTAAATTTGATCACTGTATTCAGAATAATTTTCATTGTAGAGCCCACGCTACTATTTAAGCACTTAAAAAGGATCTGATGCCCATAAATTATAGTTCAAATTCATGCACAATCCAATGTTAAAAATAATACCCATGGCTGAAAATTCAGTGGTCTGGCTATAAGAGTTGTCTCATTGTTAAATATTTAGTTAAACCTTTGATCTGTGAATTATGGCAGAAAAAAAACAACAAAAAACTTAAGGTTTAGGAGACTGGACTATGTCTGGATAAATTAATTAATATGTCAAATGACAGGCTAACAAGTGAGTTAAAGTACTTCTGATCTGCAAAGAATATGTGTGTACTTCCCCCATGACAACAAATATTTATCTTCCATCCTGTTTGGGTGTCAATAAAGATCAGTTACCTTCTGACTGCCCACCTGTGGTACCCAGGTGTCAGCACTGTGCTTAATTAGCCAGGCTCTCCTCCTGTGCCTAATTAGGGAGTGCCCAGCAGCAGATTGCTCCCTGCCTTGTCCCCATTATCAGTTTAATTTGCTGGTGAGGATCACCTGGCAAACCACGTAGAGAACCTTGTTTAAAGCTTTGCCATTTCCCTCTGGGCCTGCTCACCAAGGGCAGTTTCTCCTGGTGGCTGGTTTTGCCTAATTTGGTGCAAAATCCTCAGGTTCTGCCACTGTCCCAGAACCAGAGAATTCCTGGGAAATCTATGGATGCTTCCTTCTGCCTGGGTTAGATCCGCTTGAGTGAGCACCTATGGTCTTCTAAGGTACAGAACAAATGTTCCAAATTAATTTTCATGTTTTGTTACTTTGTTATATCAAAACTGGCTGTTGGGAAAGTACTTGATTCGTACCACTGCATGTTCAACCAGATTCAGATTTTTTACTTTCAATTACTTTCCCAAAGTTATTCTAAGTTTCTTTTTCATTTGTGTTGAAGCAAAATGATCTACAAAATGTAGTGTAGACAGTCCAGAGTTTCTTGTAAGGTTTCTTCTATAGGTGCTTGGGAAAAACCTTTTAATGTGGACCTGCTTGAGGTAAGGTAGTGCAGAGCAAACAGGACAGAGATTGTTATTGTGATATTCAGGGCTTGTTTGGGTGAAATTCCTTGTCTTTTGATACTGCACTAGAAGTGGGACAAAATAACCAATTTAAATGCAACTATGCAAATAATTCTTAGCTTAAACGTGCTTAGAATCCTGTGAATGCAGATTGTGGAGGCTGGGTGTCATTTAAAAATGCAGTGACAAAAGAATATGATGGTAGCTAAGCCAAACTTCTGTCACTAATATTGATATGTTTAAGAGGCAATGGGAAAAATCCAGTTCTCTGTGGTACCTAATAGAGGCCTATGATAAGGAAGATAAAAAGGACAGCTTATTATATGCAAACTTGATACTTTCAGCTTGGAAAAAAATTCTTTTAAAACCAAGTAAGATTATCTAGCTGCTGAAGTGATAAGGTATCTGATTTTTGGTTGTGGGTCATATAAAAAGATAACAGAATTAAACATTAGGTTTACTGAAAACTTTAACTTTTGCATTAGTTCTGAAGGTGAAAGCTTCCATTTCAATATTCAAGAGTTTGTGTGCTGTAACCTATAATATAATGTTAATTTTACTCTGAACTACAGAGTAATTCAGTAAGGACAGGCCTATTTGGCAGGCACAGGTGTTTGCTGTTTTAATTCCTGGTGTAGTTTCACACCTAACTCTCTGGAAATCCAGATAAATCCAGATACTGGTAAATTTGTCTGCTGCTCTTTATTTCTGAAGCTTAGAAATCAAAACTTTTTATGATTGGCCCTTGCTAGGAGCCAAGAAAGGACAGAGGTTCTCTGCAGTGTTCTAGTGTAGCTGCAGTCTGAAACAATTTCAGTGTAGTTTTGTAGGAAGATTTAGGCTGGTGTACCATATGTGTGTTTATCTTACCCAGAATTTAGTTGATTGTAAAGAATGAGCTCAGTGAAAGTATGTGAAAAATGGTTGAATAGATTTTTTTTTAATATAAATTCATAAAAAAATATTCCTTACTTTTG
>VZTB01017297.1:326650-363874 GCA_013397245.1 Thryothorus ludovicianus | reverse complement strand
CCAGGGGGTTAAGAGCAGGTGCTGGCTGGGATTGATTTCCCTGTGGGATACAGGCTTGTAGTGTACACCAGGTGCCTTTTTATTCTGACAGTTGTCACCTTCTAAGGTTATGAAGCAGGTTTTGTGATTACAGGACAGTTAATGGATATTGTGTTTTTAATAATTTCTCTTATGACCAGCATTAGCTGTCTTGCCTGATCCATGAGCTGTTCTGTGTACAAGAACCCAATGGGGTGAATGAAGCAAGGAACCCTCCTTGTAGTTACCTGTGAGACAGGGAGGGGAAGAGAGCAGAAGCAAGGAAAGAAAATTCAGCATTCACGTGCTCAGTCTCAATTGGCAGCTCATCAGCTCATTTGAATATTAGCTGAATATATGTTTTTTTTCCCCATCAAGATCAGAGTTCCTGTAAGAGCTCTAGGAAAGCTTTGAGCTGCACTTTAATGCTGTCATCCCCAGAGACTCGATGTTCACAGACTCCAGGGCAGCCCTCAAACAGGCTTTCCACGGACCCAGAGCCTCCGGCAGTGTCTGCTGCCTTCTCTGTGGCCCCTGCAGGGCAATTCCCACCCAGGGACCTGGAGCTGCTCCCCCTGCCTGACCCAGGAGCTGCAGGGCTGGTTTCCACACTTCCCCCTCGCTGCTGGGCAATGTTTTGNGGGTGTCATTTAAAAATGCAGTGACAAAAGAATATGATGGTAGCTAAGCCAAACTTCTGTCACTAATATTGATATGTTTAAGAGGCAATGGGAAAAATCCAGTTCTCTGTGGTACCTAATAGAGGCCTATGATAAGGAAGATAAAAAGGACAGCTTATTATATGCAAACTTGATACTTTCAGCTTGGAAAAAAATTCTTTTAAAACCAAGTAAGATTATCTAGCTGCTGAAGTGATAAGGTATCTGATTTTTGCTTGTGGGTCATATAAAAAGATAACAGAATTAAACATTAGGTTTACTGAAAACTTTAACTTTTGCATTAGTTCTGAAGGTGAAAGCTTCCATTTCAATATTCAAGAGTTTGTGTGCTGTAACCTATAATATAATGTTAATTTTACTCTGAACTACAGAGTAATTCAGTAAGGACAGGCCTATTTGGCAGGCACAGGTGTTTGCTGTTTTAATTCCTGGTGTAGTTTCACACCTAACTCTCTGGAAATCCAGATAAATCCAGATACTGGTAAATTTGTCTGCTGCTCTTTATTTCTGAAGCTTAGAAATCAAAACTTTTTATGATTGGCCCTTTCTAGGAGCCAAGAAAGGACAGAGCTGCTCTGTAGTGTTCTAGTGTAGCTGCAGTCTGAAACAATTTCAGTGTAGTTTTGTAGGAAGATTTAGGCTGGTGTACCATATGTGTGTTTATCTTACCCAGAATTTAGTTGATTGTAAAGAATGAGCTCAGTGAAAGTATGTGAAAAATGGTTGAATAGATTTTTTTTTAATATAAAAAATTCATAAAATATTCCTTACTTTTGGAGACATTAACAAATCCCAGAGAAAAGTTGGGCAGTTTAAATAACAGAATTCAGTATTTTCAGAGAAGAAAACGTTGTTTTGATTTGTTGATGGAAAGCAAATTTAATTCCTGTCTGGGCTTGGTTCACCATTGCTGGAAGACCTAACCCAAGTCACTAAATAATATTGAAGCAGCACTGATAACATTATAGAAACACAGTGAACCACATCAGCGAGCTGAGAAGCCTCTGGAAACTACTGCAGAACCCTAAATCTGAGCTGAGACATTGGAAGCTCATGTGCTGAAAAGCTGCAGTGTTGGTGGGGTGTGGGAGGGCTGCAGAGCCCTCAGCTGGTGCTGGAGCCGAGGCTGCTGGCTGTGGGGACAGAGCAGCTGGCATGGCAGCACCAGGGCTGTGACGGGGCTTCCCACGGACTGGCTTTGGGATCAGAGAGGGTTAATGCTCTCAGGAAGCATCTTGGCACAGATATGGGCATGCTGGTGTGATTGATGAACTGGAGAGGCAGAGGTAAGAGGGACTGTCAGCAAGGCTAGAGATGTCCTGCAGGAAGGATTGTGTGACCTTGATCATGGTAACGGAAAGTGGTCCCAAGGGAAAGGCCCTTCCCCAGGGGGTTAAGAGCAGGTGCTGGCTGGGATTGATTTCCCTGTGGGATACAGGCTTGTAGTGTACACCAGGTGCCTTTTTATTCTGACTATTGTCACCTTCTAAGGTTATGAAGCAGGTTTTGTGATTACAGGACAGTTAATGGATATTGTGTTTTTAATAATTTCTCTTATGACCAGCATTAGCTGTCTTGCCTGATCCATGAGCTGTTCTGTGTACAAGAACCCAATGGGGTGAATGAAGCAAGGAACCCTCCTTGTAGTTACCTGTGAGACAGGGAGGGGAAGAGAGCAGAAGCAAGGAAAGAAAATTCAGCATTCACGTGCTCAGTCTCAATTGGCAGCTCATCAGCTCATTTGAATATTAGCTGAATATATGTTTTTTTTCCCCATCAAGATCAGAGTTCCTGTAAGAGCTCTAGGAAAGCTTTGAGCTGCACTTTAATGCTGTCATCCCCAGAGACTCGATGTTCACAGACTTCAGGGCAGTGCTCAAATGGGCTCTCCACGGACCCAGAGCTTCAGGTAGTGTTTGCTGCCTCCTCTGTTGCCCCTGCAGGGCAGTTCCCACCCAGGGACCTGGAGCTGCTCCCCCTGCCTGACCCAGGAGCTGCAGGGCTGGTTTCCACACTTCCCCTTCACTGCTGGGCAATGTTTTGCCCTTTTGCAAATGCCTTTTCCCTGAGGAGTCTCAGCTGTGCCCTGGGGGGTGCTGCTGCACGACTGACTTTACCTCAGGGTCCCCACTGCCAGCACAGCACACTGGCAAAAGTGGCACAAATCTCAGGAATTTGGGGAATCCTTGGCACTCAGGAGTGTTCCTCAGACTGTTTTTGGCAAACCACGAGAGGAGACACTCAGGGAATGCTGTTCCCTCCTCAGTTTTGGAGCAGGAACTGTGCAAAGTGTGACTGCAGATTGCTTGTGCTCTGCCCTGATGCTGTGGACTGAGGAAAAGGCAAATGCAAATCCAGCTTGCACTTAGTGAATAAAAACTAACAAAATAAGTATGTAACAGTGTTATGTGTGTGTCACTGATATGGCAGATATGTGGACACCTCTCCCCAGTAATGCTCCCCTGGCTGCCAGGCGGGCTGGTCTGATGGCCAGTCCAGCTGCTAACATCTGGATTTTCATCAGGACAGGACAAGGGCTTGTGGTTTTAAACTGGAAGGGAGTAGATTTGTATTTGGTATAAGGAAGAAATTCTTCCCTGTGAGACGTCATCCCTGGAAGTGTCCAGGGCCAGGTTGGATGGGGCTCAGAGCCACCTGGGATAGTGGAAAGTGTCCCTGCCCGTGGCAAGGGTTGGGGGTGGAACAAGATGATCTTTAATATCCCTTCCAACTAGAACCATCCTACTCTATAATAAATGGGTCAGGAAAAAAAATGGAGTGCTTCAGACTTGTTTAATATATTCATTAATGGCCTTGACATAAATATTATGAGTGTACTTAGGGAATTTGCTGAAAATGCAAAAACCAAGAAGCTCTAGAGGTATAAACCTGCTGGCCCAGAAGACCTTGTTCTGTTTGGGATGACCTCAAATTAATTTTTCATCTTTTTTGGTCATTGAACTGAAACAGTGTTTTTTGCACTGTTCTAGCAATAACAGCATTTATTTACGATGTGCTTTCCTGCCTTTGATGTAGTGCTGCTGGCAGGAGCAGAGAGGAAAGATGAACATAAATGTTCCTCTGTTTCTGGAAGAAAGCAGGAGACTGAAAGAAACCAAATGGGGAGAAAGTATGTTCAAGCTAGTAAACATTATGGGCAGAAAAATGTTATATACTTTGCCAAAGCATCTCCATGTAGATTCATCACAGTGGAGAATTTTCTTCTGGAGCAATAGCCAGGTTTCTTAAATTTGTATCAAGGTCTTTGAAAACACATATGGCTGCTACTGTAATAAATTTAATGTCTAGTGGAAATGTTGAAATTTCTCAGCTCTAAAACTATGTGGGTGCTCTTCCTCACCAGCAGTGACCTGTGACTACCTGACCCCACCATCAAGGATGGCCCTGGGTCTGGGGTTCAGCAGTCCCCTGAGCTATTCCAAGCAGGATATGTTTTACTGGACAGTTCTGGGATCAGCAGAGGTGGCAAGCACCACTTAGGGAGCAACCTAAAATACGATTATAGTCTTCATGGAACTTCCACTTTAATGGAAATGAAGCTTACCAAGAGAAGGCTGAATTCAGTGTTGTGCAACACGTGAGCTTTAAGTGTGAGAGCACCTCTGATGGGCTTTCAAGGTCATTTTTCTTTATTGAGCATTTATAGCAGCTGTGTAACAATTACTGTGTAATGGATACCTGCCTTCTCTGGAATATGCAGAATTGATTTTTTGTGAATTACTGATTGCATTGATTTTATACTTAAGACAGTAGTGGACAATTTAAGTGCATGAGTTAGTTTGATCTTGGATACTTTGATTAATCATGGCAACATAAAGCTTTAGGCATATTTGTCATGACAATTATAAGTTGATTTCAGTTTTGTTTGTTGCCTTTTTGGACTCTGAGAGGAAGGTGTGGGTGGATGCTGGCCCTGATGGTTATTGCTGTTAGTGGGATGGAGAGCTTGTTAATAGATTGGAAAATAATTATACAGATATTAAAACAAAAGACAAAAAGCTTGAATCTGCAGAAAACATGAGGAGAGATTCACAACAGATTGGTCACAGTGTGAAGGGTACTGAAGTACCTGTATTTTCTTTGTTTCCATGAAAAGTGACAGGAGGGGACATTCCAGAGTGGATATTTTCACTTGGTGATTTCATAGGAAGAAGTTGACAGCCATACATTCTGAATAAGTTGCTAAATAATTCCAGTTTACCCTCTGGACTCTGGTTTCTCCCTGGCTGGGGCTGCCCAATGTTCCTCTGTGTTCTGTTCCTGACAGCACCCTCACATCCAGTCACCTTTCTGCCCTCAGTCTCTCCTTCCTCCCTGGCATTTATACACCACCACTGCAGGAGCCAAACACCTCACAGGCTTCACTGCTTTTTCCTGTTCCCCCGTGAATTAGGCAAACACAGTTATTCCCATCTGAGAGCTACAGGAATAAGGCACTTGAAAAACTAAAGGCTGCAAAGTGAAAGATATTTATGCACTTTACACATTTAGGGGCCTAATGTGATTTTCTAAAGCATCCAAGTACATTAAGCATCCAACTCCTGCTGACTGTGATGGAAGTTAAGTGCTTAACTCATCCAATGTTGTGGTAAATTGCAGATGGCTGCCAATATGTCTCTCTTCATATTTATTTAGATAAATTTTTGAAAACACTAGTCTAGATCACTTGCTCCCTGCTTCACAGGGAGGCCCCCAACTGATAAGCTATTACATTTTTTACTTCATCTTTTCTATTTCATAGCAATTGCTTATTCTACTTAGAAGTTAATTTGAAATACCTCCTCCTAAAATATTATAAACACAGTACTTTAGCCATCAGGTTTCTTAGAAATTCCACAATAGTACCACACTTGGTTTGAATCATGTTTAAATTATCTCTCTCCTAAACCACCTATTTTCTTAATGGCGTTTATCAAAGCAGTTTTTGAAGTAGTTTTAGCTAAATGCAGAGTGCACTGTTTCACTTAGGAGGAAGCAGATTTTGTACCCACGCTTACCTTTCTGCATGGAAGCTATGTATCATATTTCTGTTATTTAAATCATAGTGGGATTTGATCAAGTGATAAAACATAATGGCTGCATTTTACAGTCCTGAATTAGTTCACTTTAGTCTGGGATGCTGCATTATTTAAACTACAAAGTTTCTGAGAGCTCCAGAGAGCCACAGGTGTGAGTTACATCTGAAAGCTCTGAGGCTCCTGGCTGGGCTCCCTTGTGTGCTCCAGCTTTCACTCCATGTGCACCCCAGACCTCCCCCTCCTGCCTCCAGGCAGAGCAGGACAAGCAGCCCCTGGCCCTGGGCACATCTGTTCTGGGGTCTGCATTTTGGAGGAACAGCTCAGATCCCCCTGGGCCAGCTCAGCCCAAGCTGTGGGTTCAGTCCCCAAACCCCACAGCTGCACAAATCAATGCCTGGCAAATCAATGCCAGCAGAGATCCCTTTCACAAAAACCAGTTATCTCAGAGATTCCTGACAGTGTTCAGATTCTTATTCTTCCATATTCAAACATTTTAAAGTCTTTTTCCTCCTCTTTTTTACTCTGTAGAAGGGACTTGAGTTGAGAATTAATTCAAAGGGGCTGCAACTTTGTAAAAGCTGCACCAAGTCTCTTTATCAAGCAATAGTTTGTTTTCTGAGTGGTTTAAACATAATTGAAGTCAAAATAATTTATAGCAGCAACACTTCTGCCATTGAATTCAGATCTATTTATATCCTACAGCATTAAAATTGCAATTAAAAACTCCATGCTTGGTTTTAATGAAATTATCATTCATCTTCTGCTCTCCAATTAACAGAATATAATTGTATTTTTTACTGAGAAAATTTCTTTCTGTGCTACTGGAAGTGGTTAATGCTGTATTTGATTTTAGCCACCTATAGGACATCACAAAAAAGAAAAAAATCTATCTAAAAAAGATTTTTGTGGGTGGCCCCTTCATGTCAAACTTCACACTTCAACTTGAAATAACTAAAATCTACTCTGGCAGTGGATTGCTTTCCTTTTTCTTTTTTTTTGTGTGTGTGGATAGAATTTTGGAATTTTTTAATCACTAAATAACTTTTTCATATCTTCTGCCGGAAGAAAGCTGAATATAGCTTTTAGTGAGATTTAGGCAGGCTGTTCTGGCAGAAATGGAGAAATTGCCAACTGTAAAATCTGACTGTGCCTCCCGGTGGCAGCACGGTGCAATTCCTGCCTGCTGGAAGGCGAGCGGCTGTAGCTCCAGAGAGGGATAAATGGATTATGGAGAGTACGCTTAGCTGCATGGAACTGACATTTTTCTCAGCTCTGAAAGCAATCAGCACCGCTTCTAACAGATAAAGAAAATCAGAGTCTTTTCTATTTTGCCTGTGTCTTTCATATTTAATGAGATTTTCATCAGTATAAACATCATTCTTTTGGAATGCAAGCCTGTTTTTAGTATAAAATATGGTTTATGCATGTAGTGTAATAAATGTGTCTTGACTCTGAATGAATGTTGCTGAAAATCAGTGCCTGTGAGGCTGAAAAATAACCGCACAAATATTTAGCTGCAAAACCAGAAAACACTACACATAATTATTTTGAAGACTCTGTATTTCCAAAAATTGAGAGGACCACAGGTTTGTCTCAGTATTTCTGAGTAAATAAAAATCACCCAGCTGTTCACATTTCCTTAGGAGATTAATCCTGCTGCCTCATAAAAACCTTTCAAGCTCTGTTCATATGTGGTGTGAAAATTACTGTCAACTTGTGTCCTTTTTGAAGGTTAGAGAGTGAAGATTAACTTGCCCAGAGATCAGCAGAGTAACCTGATGTTCATAAAAAGATCAGACTGGGAAGGTGAGGCAGTGAGGGACATGTCCCCAAATGTTCACATTTCCCTTTTGGGTGTGGGGTTGGACTGAGGGGCAACCTGAGTGCTCACAGCTCCATCTGATTGTGAGAGCACCAGACCATTAGAGCAGAAAATTTCTACATGTGCCAGCAACAGGCTCTTCATTGCAAAAATGTGATTTTAAGTGTTACCTTTGACACTTGATATGTCTGTCATGAGGCTGTGGCTTTCAAGAGGAGTTTCTCCTTTCCTTAGGTGACTGGATTTCAGGTCAGAGAGCCAGGTCCTGCTCTAGTTAAAACTCTACCTTTATTTTTGTGTGATCAGAAATAATCCCAGTCTGCACTGGCTGTATAATGCTATGGCAGTAGTCTTGTGTAGCACATTGGGTCTCTCTGTTTAACAAATCAAAGTTTCTCTGTTTTCCAAAGTCTTTTGCCTTTCTTAATATCTCTTCTTGCTATACGTTTTCTTCTCCCAAAGGTTGTATCCTGCCGACTCTTAATCTCATCATTACACACTTTGCTGTCTTGTTTTCACTCGAATTATTTTCTCTGCTGCTAGAATTCCTCAGAGGTTTGAATGACCCCACATCCCTTCACCTAAAGAATGCCATCGTTTTTGGCCTTTCAGATGTTGTGAGATGTTGCATCCATTTTAGATGGGATGGAAAGTTACCCCTTCCCTACAATATGTGCTCTTTTGGTTTTTTTCCACCTCCAAAGTCACTCACTCATCTTTCTGTAGTTGTCACAGATCACTTCCAGGTGAAATCTTGTGTATAGAAATTATAGCTTTCACTGTAGCTAAAATCTGTCGGTGTTATCAGTAAACTGTTCATGGGGAGAGGCAGTAGAGGAAAATGACATATTTTTGGTGATTGGATTTACAAAATAGCATTCCTGATGACAAATATTTGTGTGTCACCTTTGGGCTGTGGGATTTCACCTGCCTGGGAATAGACCAGAATTTGTGCACAGTGACTGATACTTATTTCTATGACAAATACTGAGAAAGAAAATTATCTTTGTGGGGTTTTTTTGTTGCTTTTTAAAATGAAGTGTTGAGGAAACTTAGTTGAAATTATTAAATATTGAGATAACTGTACTACATTGTTAAGGTTATTCCTGCAGAGCATCCCAAACCTGAAGATGCTTTTCCTTGGATTTTCCCTTCTGGTTTATCATCAATACAACCACATGTGGCTCCTTCAGGAGAGGTGATAGTGCAGCTGCTGATTTTGTTCCTTTGGAAATCTGTGCCATGGAAATCCCAGCTTGTCACCCCTCATTTTCTTCCACTCTTGCCTGTATTTCCTCACTCCACCTCTCTACTTTTTTTCTCTCTTTCCCCACTTATTTTTTTAATCCCTTCCTAATGCTCCTGGTACTCTCCTGTTACTTCTGGCAAGTGATGTCCTGTGGGCTGATGTCCTTGTACATGTGTGCTCAGACTTTCCTTTCTCCCCCTGCCCTATGGCACTCCCAGGAAGATGCAGGTGCCACTCTGGAAAGCTTTCACTCATCCTAAAAATCTGTGAAAAATTTCACATCAACAACGAAGCAGAAGGCAAAACAAGGGCATGGCCGTATAAATGGAAATGCTGGAGAAACAAACTTTAAAGTAGTGCAATTAATTTTAATTCTTCTTTACCTTGATGTACAAAGTATATTTAGAAGCAAGTGTTTGGAGATGAATGTAATATTTAATGATATGCCTGTGGTCCTTGTGAAAGTTAATTACCAGAGCATCCATTAGAGCCAGGAACAACATATGTTTCCTCTGGAGTGCCTTTCTGAACCTGTCTAAACATTTTTATTCTAAAAAAGCCATGCTGGGAAGCCTGTCTAGCATGAGATGTCTCTAGAGAATTGTGGGCTAATCTTCCCTTGCTCAGAAGGTACCCAGTGAACATTATTAGGGTCCAGCACCTTTATCTGTGTGGAGTATTTCTATCTTTTTCAATTATGTAATTGAGTAAGATGTTTTAGTAATTATCCTTGGTAGCATGTGAAGACAGTTAAATTAATTTTGCAGTAAGGCTGGTTCCTTTATGAGCTTTTTGTGTTTTTGCTGACACTTCAGTTTCTTAATGTGCAATGTGCTGTTTCAAATGAAACCAAGAGAAAAAGTGTATTTTCAAGGAAAGGAATGCAATGGTTGTACGGGTCCAGCTGTGATTTTAGGATGCATCCCAGACTTCCCCAGCACAGAACTGTGACGTGGAGTTTGTAGGAGTAATTTGCTGTAGGGTTACCAAAACCATCCCAAACAGCAAAACACTCCAAAGTGAGCAGTATCAGCAGTCAGCAAGGGCAGTGAATGTGTATTTGTGTCTTTGTTATGACTTCTCTGGGGGAGGAAATGTGCTATTAAACCCATTATGTCATCTATTCTGTAGGGTTCTAGTCATCTGTGGGGATCTGTCAGAGCTTACAAGTTTGTTGAACTCCTTAGGCAGCAGTTTTTTCTAATAAGCTCTTCACATTTGTCTAGAGCCTCACTGTTTTCATCCTTACTACAACCTAAAGTGACCCTCTGGGATAATTTTGAAGTGAAAAGCAGCTCATGAGTTTGAGGTTATCTGATCACCAAAGTAGTTTTGAAGGAAAGAAATATTCCGAGTGCCTGAACTGTAAATTTTCTACTTAAGGATAGCTTTCTTTAGGAATTCCTGTGTTTAGAAGCTGTCAGTGTCAGAGCCTGCTGTACAGATTTTCAATGCTGTTTTTCTACTCTCTGAATGAGAATCTCTAAGTGAAATTTGGTTGCCAGCTGCTGGCAGCACTGCACTCCTGTTGAAGTGTTTGTAGGAAAGTTATGCTCTTTCAGCAGCCTCTGCAGTTGCTCCCATCAGTCCAGTGCAGTGAGATGTTCTGAATTTAATTTGCTCAAATATTTGGTTTGAACATAGCATTTAGAATCAGGAAGTAAATGAAGCTTTCATAGACACACACACAGTTGAAGGATGTTGCTGTTTATTCAGATTATAAATCAGCCCTATTTTGAGCTGCTGAATGTAATCCAAACATTGGCAAAGAAAAATAATGATAGCATACATCATTGCTGCATAATTTTAAGGCATTTTATAGCCTGGAAAATGCCGTGTATTCTATAAAAGTGACAAATGACAGAACACTGTAATAAATAGCCATAGTTTATGCATTGTGAATTGGAGTTTAGAGTCAAATGGAAATTCTTTTTTAGCAGATTGGATGTGAATTCAATTTCACAGGCACTCTACACAAATTATTTTGGTTTTCATATTCTGTATTCTAATCAATGATGGTGTGTTATATAGAAGTACAGTATACATATACTGTCATATATAAGTACAGTAACACTTATAGTTAGAAGATACTTGACATCAGTTACTATGAATATGATTCATATTCATGTAAGACATTTAAGACATTTAAAGACATTTAAATGAATCTCCAACAATAAGACAGACTGCCTTGACTTAATTCAGAATGACTTTGATTAATTGCCTGTTTGGAATGTTTGGTTCTTACTGAGTTTGTAAGTGAATGGTTCAGGTATGTGCTGCATCTTTATCATGGTAATTAAGTCCATTGTACTGGAAAAAAATCTATTTCCACTTCCACTTAGCATATTGCATAAATATTTACAAGGATTGTGTTGTTTGAAACTCTTAATAAAAGGTAGGATGACTCTTCTGGAGAACAGTATTCCTGTGGTAGTCTTATTAATATCAGACAGATGCATCACAGTCAAATTGCTGCAGTGTTTTTATTATTCAGTGGGATTGCATTGGTATTTTTCTGGCTGCAGAGAATTGTTACAGAATAGAAAACTGTGAGCCAATATTAGACTTGATACCTCATGGCTAATTAAACAATGCAATAAATAGACATAAGGCTCAAATATAAACAGTGGGCTTTGCTAAATTATTCCACGAGTAGCTTGATTTATACAATATCATCTAATTATAGTTTGTATGGAGTATTTCCATCACTGCATAGCTCTTCCCGAATGAAAAGTAAACTTTGGCTGCAATTATATTACTATTTACCAGACTAGAACAGATCCTGCTCAGCTTTGAGCGAAATTAACTTCTAATGGTGCATTGTGTTCAGGCTCAAAACTTTCCTGCTGTGGCTGAATCAGCTTGAGTTGGTGTTGGTGACACAAAAGTCTTTCAGGTAAAAAGAGAGAGGTTCTTAAAACCAGAAAGGTTGGGGCAGCCTTTCTCAAAACTCTGCAGTGTAACAAGTCTGAGAGTGAAATCCTCTTTTTGGAGAATGTTTTAAATAGGAAATGTCACGGCAGGCTGGGCTGTACCAGACCCGATGGGGTGTTCTGCTTGTGCCTGTTGTGAGCAATATTTTTATCAAGAGAAGGGCACAAATAATGCTGTTATAGGAACTGTAAACTTGCCTTTGGAAAACTGGTCCCATCTCCCAGAGGTTGCTTAAAACTATGAATTATTATTGTTTGTGCTTTAAAAAACCTCAACCCACCAATGCCACAATAAACTTCTCAAAATTGCATCTGTTCCTTAAGGAAAGCGATGAGAAGATCCAGTATCAACAAAATAATTACTTGTATGGTCTGGAGAACCTGTGTTTTGGATGAAGCAGTAAAATTAACATTGAAATGACTGAGAAAATCCATCAGAATGTTTAAATCCTGCTTTTAAAACATTTGTGAATTAAGCACCCATATGACTACAGTGAAGTGTGAGGTTTGATTTTCTTTTTAATGACTTTTGTTTCACTCTAAAATAGGAACATACAGAGAAAATGACAAAGGTTATAGGGAACAATTCTCCAAAATGAAACACAATTTGCAAAACAATGGAACAAATCATTGTAGAGCGCAAATTTAATAAGAAATTTTCTTGTGCTCTGTATCTTATAAAGTTTGAAGTAGCACAGTCTCTGCTAAGGAGGTTATCACAGGCTTTCAGTGTAGAGGAGTTTAAAAGGCAGAAATTGCCCTATGAAGATGTAAAGCTTCTCATTATTTGAATGCATAGATCCTTAAGTACATGATATTCAGAGTTTTGTGACCATTTCAGCTCCAGGTCAGTAAGTCACTTGAACTTGTGCATTATTCAGTTTAAGAGAGCTTATTTGAATGTAAGTGTAGAGCACTTTGACTCAAGGCAGAGCATGTGCCCAAATGCTCCTGAAATAGGTGTCATTTGTTTCACTCCAAATTACCACAATTTAATAACTTTTTCCCATTTAGAGGCAGTAAAACTCTGCACTTTGAGTGCTCAGAGCATGAATTTCTGAGTAGAATTATCCAATCTATGTAACAGTGTCCAAAGCTTCCCTGACCTATGAAAGTAGAAGCAGTATCTACACCAGAATCCTTTGGACTTGAAACTTCAGGAATTGTTTGGGGCTTTTTTTCATTCATCATATTTTTTGATCTATTGCCCTTATCCTAGAATACCAGGGCACCAATAATTTTAATTGTTAACTGTGTGTGACAACCACAAAAGGAGGTAAACTGTGACTAAGTATGACTGTAAGTGGCCAACTAAAAAATGCTGTAGAACTGGCACTTTTGTTCAGGTAAATAGCCAGCTTTGCAGATTATTGTGTCAATAATCTGCAATCTTCAGAGCTGGCTGAAGTGGTGTAAATCTGTGGCCTCTCCTGCCGTTTCCTGGCAATCCTAACATGAATTTCAGAGCAGACTGAGGGTGGTAACATCCTCCTGCATCTGCAGGAGGGCCCTGGCTCTGCTGCCAACTGAGACAATGCTGCAAAAGCAATGTAAGTAACAGTAAGAGTATATAATGTATTTATGTATTTAATAATAATATATATTTAATATAAAGTATTTATATAGTTAAAAACCCCAAACTTTTATGGTAGCAGTATATATAGAAATAGTATATCTATAGTATGTATTTCGTTGTTGTTTTTCCACAGCATTTTTCTCTTTCAAAGAGTCTTAAGTTTCTAGAAGGATGATAATAGTTTTCCTTCTTGTATATGAGCCTGGAAAGATGAACTCAGCTGGGAGATTTTTAGAGTGCTTCCTGTTGCATTTCTTCAGCTAAGAGGCAAAAAGGTGCCATATATCTTGTGTTCCTCCCCGTGCTGCTGTTAGAAAATCATGTGAAACAATGTGTTTGGAGAAAAGCTTTTTGTGCTATGTGCAACTACAATACTGAGCTGCTTATCTTCTATGTGTTTGAGGATTGCAGCAAAATAAATTCATGTGGGTTGGGAGTTAAAGGTACTTTTTGTTCCTGCAGCTTCAAGTAGTTGGTGAAGTGAGAGTTCTTTCATAGTGTACTTTGAAGACTGCTTTCTTCCTTCTGAGATGCTTGTTTAGTGTAAAGTGAGCCATTTCAGACTGTAAGTGTATAGTTGTTCATTAAATATGAAAAAAGAGCATCATTTAAATATTGACATTAGAGTTCTTTTCAAGTAAAAGGAAATTCACCCTGCTACTCTCTTGCTTATACTCTCATAATTTGTCTTGAATAAATGATCAAATGTATTTAAATATGTGATGAATTATTTTACTTTGGGGAAAAGTCTTCATGGGATTATTATCTTGCTTCTAATTTTGCTGTTAGTATAATTTTAAAGTTTTTTTCAACTGGCAAAGATGTCACTATGCCCGGATCTTGCAGCTACATCTCCCTTGATGGCAGTCCTCATTTCAGTTTTTTAAGCAGCCCTAATAGATAAAGATGTATAATAGTACTTTACTTTTTTGGTAAGAAGCTATTGCCTGAAATGTCCATTAGTGAAAAGATTTTCAGATGCTTACAAACCCCTCAGCTGAGCATGAGCAGGGAGGGTAAGGAGGAAGGTGGCATTTAGATTTCAGGGGTCTGAGATCCACTGTCAGAAGAAACAGTTCAAAGTGAATTTTAACACTGAGTTAAGATATTAAAGAGTTGAAATTACTGCTTTCTTCTCACTTTGTACACGTTGATGCTGTTAAGGGCATCACCACTGCACTGAAGCAGCACATAAGGAAACACAGGCACTGCTGATACTCAGATCCAGCTAAGTGACAGTAAATGCCCTGCCTTGTGTCTGAGGGATTCGTGGGTGGAGGCCAGTGGGAATTATTTAATGCACAGCAAACATGAAGGACAACCATACACTGAGAAAAAGGGCAGAGAGAAGGGCTTAGGTTAAAAAGAAGAGGCCTGTGGGAAACTGGAGGTGATAGTGTGTTGAACTTTGATTTAGTTGCTGCATTCCTGGCAGTAATAGACTTATCTCCAAAGTATTCTCTAGGGATATAGGTACAAAGCATGGATTTGTACTGTTTCTAAAGTGGCTTTTTGTGGCTGGACAGTAAATTTAACAGCAGACTTTAGGAGAGAGTTAGAAATGATGGAGATGCAGCCCAAGATGAGCCCTGGGGGGAGCTCCTGCTGCAGGTGACACTGGTGGCTCTGGCAGGGCCATCCCGGGACTGGGTGCAGCTGCACGGGGGAGATCTTTACAGTGGGAAGGGGGAGTGCACATGGAATGCCCTCTGTGGGGCATGGCTGTGCCCTGCTGGGGGCTGGGCACCCACCCACAGCCCGGGGTGTGGCTTTAGGGAGCCCTGGCCTGTGCCAGTCTGGGGGGTGGCTTTGGGGTGCCCCCGGGGTGTGGCTTTGGGGTGCCCCCGGGCTGTGCCAGCCTGGGCTGTGGCTTTGGGGTGCCAGTCTGGGCTGTGGCTTTGGGGTGCCAGTCTGGGCTGTGGCTTTGGGGTGCCAGTCTGGGCTGTGGCTTTGGGGTGCCAGTCTGGGCTGTGGCTTTGGGGTGCCAGTCTGGGCTGTGGCTTTGGGGTGCCAGTCTGGGCTGTGGCTTTGGGGTGCCCCCGGGCTGTGCCAGCCTGGGCTGTGGCTTTGGGGTGCCCCCGGGCTGTGCCAGCCTGGGCTGTGGCTTTGGGGTGCCAGTCTGGGCTGTGGCTTTGGGGTGCCCCTGGGCTGTGCCAGCCTCTCTGCTTGGTGCTGCAACCCCAGCTTGGGGAGCCAGGAGAGGGCAATGAGATTCCCTCAGAAATTCATTCCCAGCCCAAGTTAAAACCTTGGGGTAGATCTACCCAATAGCTGCAACCTGTTGTACAGGATGATGAGAGTTCTGTGGGCATCGCTCCAACAGGCAACACCAGAGAATCAAGACAGTTGGAAATAAGTTTTGATTTTTTTTTAGCTGTTTTCGATGTAATCTATGAGTCAAGTAGTGTTAGACCACCTAGAAGTGACAAATCCACTAATGCATTTATGATGATTTTATGTTGAAGAGATGCTTCAGGTTAGATACTGTTAAAAATATATATATATGAATATACACGTTTTCAGCTATTAAGATCCATTTAGGTGGATTTGTTTGTGGAATGAGAGGTTTTCCCTTTTAAATGTTACTTTAAATTGCCTGGTTTGTGTGGGAATGAAAAATTGTTACTTCCACTTGAATCAGGTAACTTTTAATAACCTTTAATTGCTACTCTATTTATACTGACTTCAATTGTAAGGATGAGATTAAAATAACTTCCGAAATGAAAGAAGGTAGTTTAACATTTATAAGGCCTCAATCACTTTGCCTTATGAAGAAAATGCATTTCAATCCTTTGGTTTTTTTATTTTTTTTAAGGAGCTTTGGTATGATGGAGTTTGGTTTGTCTAATTCATTTTGGTTCTTGTGTTTCTCATGGAGAGACTCACCATGATAAATGGATATTTTATGAATTTGATGAATGGTTACTTCCATATAATTATCAGGCAGTAGTTTCAATGAAAGATGCTGGAAAATGGAACTTTTCACTTCAGATAACCATCCACCCTGTCTGTCAAGAAAAATAGATCTCTATTTTCAACATATTACTGTGGATCAAGGCCAGTGGAGGGGAGGGCACTTTTTTGTAGGGTGTGAAGGATAGGGTGGATTTGAAAAAGTCTAAATGGAGTTGTGATGAAATTCTTAAGGAAAAAACCACATACAGGTAATGCTGAGAAACTGGATTATTTAAGACAGCTGATTTTAATACATATCCATCAGGGAAAGGATTAGTGGTTATAAAAGGCACCCAAATGTAGTGGTTCATTTTTGGTCCTGTATGCCAGGAACATGTCAGGAAATGTTAATAAGGATTAATTCAGGAAGAATAAAATTAATATTTCTGTCTTAGGTTAGTTTTAAAACAGTCATCTATGATTTTATTATTTAAGATACATGTTTCTAATTATCAGTTTCTTTCTGAAAAGACTTGTGTTGTGCCAATTGGTGGTCAAATTGCATTAGAAACAGGATAATCCAAGTAACAGCTTTGCCAGTGTTTATCTCTTGTTATAAATCCTGTTAAAAATTATAAAGATATTGACTTTTGCCAGTTTTAGGGAATCGTTCTGTTCTAAAGAATTGTGACAAGGCTCACAAAGGGTTGATGTTCACTTCTCCTGTGTTAAGGACCATCAGAAAAGATAGATAAAAAATACTCAATTTGGACAAAAGTGTTTCTTTTCAAATGCTATCTTGTGAGTAAGGATATGGCAATCTTCTGTAATATAAAAAGAATTGGCAAAGTGTATTCATTTATCAGTTTATGAGGAATGAGAGAAGTGCTGTGTTGGAGCTCCACCAGTTTTGTTATGGTGAATGAGAGGGGGCTGTCAGTGCCTTTGGATTTATCTAGTTATTTCACATAGCTATTAATTTTAAACTACTTCTACATTTAACTGCAGCTTAAAAAGTAATAACTTTTTTCTTTATCGGCTTGTTTTTTAAAAGCATGTTTAGAACAAATCCAAACAAACAAATCTCACACTTATTTTCCAGCCATGTGAGGGGAGGGAAAGTTTCCTCTTTTCAAATTCCCCTTTGATTTTTTTAAGGATTGGATGTAAAAAAATCCAGGAAATCACCTCTCCTTGATATTATACTACTTGCTTAAAGGGCCACTCATTCTGTGGAATGTACCTGTATGTGTCCAGAGGGAGCCAAGGGGTGAAATGAAAACTTTACATGAAAATTATTTAAAAAATTTTTTTCTTAGAGGCTGATATTTAGAAACATAAAAAAATACCTTTACTCATAAATTCTGGTGCCTGATGTGAAAGTTTTATGCATGTGAAGAAAGAAGTTTTGACATGTGGGGTTCAGTGCTGCCGAAGGGGAGTGGAGTGGAATGGAAATGGTTGGATCAGCAGCTCTCCTGCCACGGAGAAAATCTTCATTCGGGAGTCACAAGTAAATGTTGGTACCTTAAAAATATCCAGCTGCAAGCAGTCAGTGATTTGTACCATGGAGGAGCTTACAGTTTTAGCAATAGGTGGTCAGGAAAACCCATGAGGAGGATAAAACTCTTTGTAATGATTTTTGTCTGAGGATAACTCTTTGTAATGATTTTTGTCAGGCGTGTGCTGAGATCACTGAGAGATGATTTCCATGAGCAGTGACACCACAGGGGCCTGTTCTCCTGGGACTCCAAACCCTGAGCATGAGTGTGTGTGTTCATTTCCCCATCAGTGGTAAAGAGAGAACCTAGGATGCAGCTTCTCAGCATTTGTGGCATTGCTGCTTATCCTTCCTCCAGAAGGTGGGAGATTTGTTGTGAGATTTGGTTGGCTCACACAAGTCCCAAACATGTTTGGGTAAGGACAAAGTGACTGATGGGCATCACAGGTACCATGTCCATGTGTAGAATTTAGACCTGGTTTTCAAGCTGCTTCTGTACTTTTATTTTAAGCATAGATGAAACATAAAAGTCCACACTGAAGTTGAAAAGGAATTATCTTATGGTGTGATGTTCCAGTAAACTGAAATTTATTTCTATTATCAAAGATAAACTGTGGTGTCTGTACTACAGATGAAGCTTAAGGCTATAATACCAACATGAAATTATAAAAAAACCTCTTGCTTATCATGTGATAATTATCATAGTAAAAATGTTTAATTAAGCTTCAGTTTTAATAAAATAAATAACCTTATGACAATATGGAGTACATATTAAGTTGAGCAAGTTTGTTTAAAGAAAGTAATAATATGAAAAGGAGGAAAAAAATTCCCATAACTTCTGTTTTATTCTTTATAGAGTTGTGTATGAACTGAGATAAATTGCAATTGCAGAATTTATTGTTGTGATGTGTGTTTTGATGGAAAAGTGTTTTTCAACTTGAAGCTATCTGTGTTTCTTGTGTGATGAATGACAAATGTGCTGGAACTCAGTTTAAATAGAAACTGAGTGACTAATCATCTGTTCTTTCCATTACTGTTAATTTATCTTTTTTTGCAGGAATTCTGTTATGTAGGGCTTCAATTTTCAGGGGGAATGTAGTGGTGCATTATTCTACTCACATGAGTTACTCTCATGTTCTGTGGATTCTGAGGAAATGAAACCATGATGAAGAAAGAAATGTCTTTAGGGTGATGTGATCAGAAGGATCATACTTGCTGCACACTGAGGAGCACATTTTCTGTAGCCTTTGTGGGAGATGTAAGAAAGAGGGATTTAAGGGATGACAATTATCCAAGTTTTCAAATGTAAATTAACATTACTGTCCTCAGACCTCGGTGCTGCTTTTTCCAGTCCACACAAACCAGTCCACCACAATTTGGATATTAAAATCTGATGCTGCAGGTGTGCCTCGGGGGTTATTTTGCATCACAGTCCCAATATTGTGTTTACTGATGGAAGAGCTGCTGATCCTGTCGGGGTTCTGTGCGCTGGCATCCTTCCCCCGCTAGGGTGTACAAACAGCCTGTGCAACTCCAGGCGATGGCAGAGACGGGATTTTAATTCTGCATACACTTCACTAGTAACAAGCCAGCCCAAATTAATCATTTTTCTCTAAAACAAGCACGCAGGTGGAAAGATGTTGATTTCTGAGGCAGAAATTGCTCAAAAAAAAATAAAAATTCTAGAAAGCATCGCATTTCAGAGTAAATTAAAAGCATGTATTTCAGTCTCTGCAGCTCCTGGAAACTTGATGTATTGTGGATGTTACCATGCATTTCAAATCCCTTGAAAGCTGCCATCTATTATGATGAGATTAAAGGGCTGAGAGCCTCATTCAAGTAAATCTCATACAAATCTGAGTGGATCCCTTAAACGTGTCGAGTAAGATACTTAAAAGGTAGAGATCTGGTTATATGCATAGGAGTACCAATCATTATTTCCTTACTGGAGTTCACCTGAATATTTTAATGATAAATAGGACTGGAACTAGAGCTAGAATGTGTAATGGCAAAGTTCTCACAAATGACTACTGATTTGGTGACCTGAATTTCTATTTTCCCAGCTTAAGTTCCGTTTGAAGGCTTACATCCCAGAGGATCCTTCCTGTGGGGTTTGGTGTGAGCCACTGTCTGCCTGAGCCTGTCCTGGTGAGAGGGTCACTGGCTGTGCTCCTACACCCTTTATTCAGGGACACTCTGCCTGCTAGTGCCCCATACTCTGGCACTCTGTAGCTCTGCTGGAGAGCTTGTAAACTTTCCTGGGAGCTTCTGCTGGGAAAACTGGTTTGCTGTGCCCAAATTCTGCTACCTGCTCTGTACTGGGGTGTGACTGCCTTGGGCAGGTTTGTTGAGATGTGTGCTGTAAGGCACTCAGGAGAAGGAGTGGATGGGATGGAATATGTGACCTGAGCTGGTGGGAGTAGGAGGAAAGGGAATGCAACTTGGTGTTGGCCTGTCCATCCTTCTCAGGCCACTTGCTTGCTTGAGTTGAGAAGATAATTTTATGCAAAAGACCTAAATTTTCTGTGCCCTGTGCCTGGACCTGTTGTGTTGTTTTGGTTTTTTCCTGATGTTTTATGCATCTCAACTGAGAACTTTAATGATTTGACATTATCTGCCTTTCCTGATACATGGCTTAATTTAGCACATTCAAATTCTACACCAGTGGGTGGCCTGAGCACTTGAAAGCTATTTAGAAGCAAGAAAACTGAAATATGACACATCTGCTTTTCTGTCAGAAATTTTGCAATTAGACACACAAAGACACTTGAACATTAAGGTCAGTCTTCATGATTTGAGGTTGAGCAGGATTTTAGAGTGCAGTGTAATGGGTCTGGTTGAACAGTTCTTGGAATTCATTATCAGCTCATTATTTTAAGCTGATAGCTTATATTCCAGCTGGAAAATGAAGTTGAGTAGATGCAAAAGGCATAAATAAAAATATGGGGGCTAGCAGTTTGCACTGTTTTATTTCCCAGCTGAAAAGCTTGCACTTTAGAGCTGAGCTGTGAGCTTACTTGAGGGAACACTGGAATAAATCAAATAATGTGATAGAGAAGCTGGTAGGGAGTTAAAGTGCACATTCTCACAAAGTTTTTCTTGTCTTGGGATTTTGTGCACCTTCCCTCATGTCCCAGTCATGCCAGTTCCTCTCCTGTTCTTTGTTGCTGCTGCAAGATTCTCCCAGAAACCAAGGACAGCCTAACTAACAGCAGCACACACGACTTCATTTTATACTGGAAAATTATCTCTTCAGTCTTCTACCTGAAGAAGCCCACAGGGTCCTGGATCCTCTCCTGCCTGTCCCCATCATTGCTGGGAGGCTGGTGGCTTCTGTCCAAGGCAGGAGTAAGAGATGTGAAGCTGGGAAGCATTGAAGTGTATTGTAGAGAATGAAGGAAATGAGAATCTTGAGGGGAGAGGCACACACCACAAGTTTGTTCAGCTAATTTGAACACTACCATTTTTCCAAGGGAATAGGGAAGATGCAATCAATTGACTGCTAATTTAATTATACATGCTTGGAGTGTTAATATTCTTAGTTTACCTTCTCATCTACAAAACAAATACAGCCTATTATTAAATTACCACTGAAGATTAAGGCAGCTGTCTGTAGTGCTCCCTACTTGGGAATGCATGACTGCATGTATGATAATGTGGTTTTCAAGAAGAATGTAGTAAATGTACAAATTCTTCTTTTTTTTTCTTTTTCCTCATTTCTTAACTCTTCAGATTTGACTTTGTTAAATATGTCAAAGTAATTTATTTTTGATCAATGTTCATCATCTCTGACTGTCACAGGTGACATTCCTGGCTGATTGCAGATACAGTTCTGCACCACTGTCTTGTCCAGCCCTGCTTTGCTTCGTAGAGAGCTCAAACTTTTGAGAGAAAAGACCCTCTGCCTCTTCTGTATTTGGAAATCACTCTGAGCAGGGTCTCTGGGGGAATAAAGGAACCTTCTCCCTTCCCAGGCTTTCTTTTCAGCCTTGTCTGCATGCCGTGGTCCCGCTGGCTGTGTGGGAGGTGGGCACTGCTCAGGTGGGTGAGAAGAGACTGAGCACTCGTGTTGGGGAAAAAATGCAGCCCTGACAAGCTGGCTGAATGTGCTTATGCACTCATTTAGCCATGGACACCTGAATTTAAGGCTTGTATCTCTGGGAAGTATTTTTAGGTGTTTATGCAGTGATTTTTATTTTTTTTTCCCCCTATCCCTTGTTGATTTTTATTATGAGACTTTTTCTTAATTAAGAAAGCTTCTTGATAATGCTTTCCAGATGTGGCTTCCTAGTGCTTTTCTTTCTTTGTGTTCAATACAGTTTTCTGATCCTGCTTCTCAGGTGTGGTCTTTTAATTGCTTTTCCCCAATCACACAATTTGCATGCAGCTGTAAGGTTGCTTGAATAAGTCATATACACACTTTTGATTTAATTTCTTTACAATTTGATTTGCACTGCCATGATTCATTAAAATAAAAACATAGGAAAGTAGTTTGTGAGTGTAGTGCAAGACTGGGAAGAGAACAGAACCCTTGAGAAGCAGTGATCATCATCCCTGCATTTGACCAGCAGAGCCTGAATTAATCTGCTCAAATTTTAAGAAGACCCTCCTGGAAGAAATCTTTACAGTGTTGGCTGCATAATTGTGTCTGTGTTATATTGTTTTGTGCTGAGAGCAACCACAGACTGTATTGCTCAGTAATTGTAGCAGAATTTATTGAAAAACACTTTTTGGCTTCAGAGTTGCCTCTCAGTGCCAGCTGGGTGGTTTTGTGGATTTATTTACGTGTGATAAGCACTTTGTCCTGGTGTTATTTAACTTGTGCTCTGAGCTGTTGCAATATAGGTCTACTTTTATATCAGTATCTCAAAGGAATGTATTCTTTAATTCAGCAGAGAAAAGGCTTAATAAACTCGCAGTGATCAGAATTTAATTGAATTTGCTCAATTAGAAAAAAGCATTAAATGAATTGGAAAAAAAAGTAAGTATAATACTGAAAAATTAAGCTTTCAGAAATAAATTTTAAATTAGGCTTCAGAGAACATTTTTATCATCTTCCTATTATTAATTGAAGAGGAAATCAGATTTAAATGAGTTACAGAATGGTCTGACTGGGAAGCCTGCTGTGGCCTCAGGCCTACATGATGGGAGTGGCAGGGACAGACACCAGGTGGGTCCAGAGTATGTTTAGCCTGTGTTGAACTGAAGTTATTCCTGATACTCTTACCTTTATACAAAGTGCCTTTTTTTACACTCCCGCCTTTAGAATAAATATTGGGAATATACTGGCAGGGTCATACTTATGAACTTACAAAGTTCTCTCTTACTATGTGTGCACAAAAAGTCACAGCATCCAGGGTTTGATTTTCATTGGTTTAAAATGCTTTTAGCAGTATTGCCTAATTGATGTATTAGTTGCATTTGTGGGTGCTAATTTAATTGGAGAAAAAAATTACAATAGAGCACTTCTGTTTTTCTCATCAACATAAGAGATGCCCAGAATAGCTGATGTGCAAGAATATTACATGACTGAAAATTAGGTCTAATTTTATCAATGGAATTATTGATTTTGATGCATGGTTAGACATTGTGGTACTTGTTTTGAGAATTGTGTTCCTTAGGTAAAATTGGACAGGTAATGAAAGAATCTTTTACAATAACTCAGGTAACTTTACAAATCAGTGTGCTGTGTTAGAAATGTTTCTAAATGGGCACACTGTGTCTCTGAGGATATCCCTGACTGTGACTTGGCTTGAATTGTTCCTAAGCCTCTTGGCCAAAGTATAAAAATACATTAGGAAATGCAGAAGTAACTCTGCCTCTTAGTATTTTCTTCTACCATCCCAACAAACTCTTTACGCATGTGCCTAATTCAATGAGAGTGGTCACTGCGAATGAGTGTTTTTAATAAGGATATGGCATAAAAGAATCTGAATAGATAAATCAGAATTTGCTTCAGTGATAATCCTGCATGACTGTTCCTCTGGCAGTTATATAATAATTTAGTTAGATTAGCCTCATGTGAATGCTGAGGTTTTGTGGACTTTCACAGTAAAGGAGGCACTTCATCTCCTCAAGCTTTAACCTGAGATCTGTGTGAATGCTCTAATTTTGAAGGTTGTATCAATATCAATAGTTTTCTTTTACATTAGTAGCTATCAGGTCTCTGATGAGGTTTGCACATTTATATAAATGTACGAGTTCTCCAAAGACTGTTTGGAGATTATGAATTTGGGTTTTTTTTAAGAGAAACAGCATTTAAATTTATAGCTGTGGTACAGAACTGCTGAATGCAAAATCTGTGTTTTAATTTGGCTGGAAACAAGCCTGATTGCCATGAAGTGTTCATGTTGGGTGGTTCTCAACTGAAACGTGTATGGCCTCAAGTTTTGGGGTCAGAATGTGGCACTGTCTGCTCTGAGCCTGCTCTTGCTGGAGATGCTGGAGGCAGGAACAGCCCAGGGCTGCTGCTTTTCAAAACCTGCCAAACTTTGGGCTTGCCCTGGTCCATGCTGAGCTTTGGAGTGCCATGCTCAGATTTCTGGGCTATTTGGAGCTGAAATCAGGCAGAGCAAAGCTGTGGCTGAGCAGCAGGGTCCTACGGGGAGGGGAGATAATTACCTTGAGTGTAATAGTGAGAAAATCCAGTCACAGCTCCAGTGCTGCACTGAGTTGCCTGGTGGTACTGCCATCAGTCTGAACTCCTGCTTTGCCTTAGTCTATTATATCTCTTAAATTCCTCCTTTATTATTTTCTGTTTGAAGATGACCTGAGATTTTAGTACTTTCTGTCTTCTAACGCCTGGAGAATTTGTCTGCCAAAAGGAAAAGCAGCATTAAAATAAAACACAATTGTAGCTGCTTCACTGGTCTGTGGACCAGGAAATGCTGAATATGAAACTAAAACCCAACCAGTTCTCTTTAACAATAACATATATTTTTTCAGAGAAATATATTATGTATATTTTAACAATAACTTTTGGAATATTTAATTTTAATGCTAACTGTAACTGTGATTTGCAATGTCTCCTGGTGCAATTTTTCTCTGTTAACAACTATTCATTACAGCCAGCTACTATGTGATGTATATTAAGACATAAACTTCAAAATGTAATATACACACTGGCATTTCAAGCTGCAGTAGTTCTGGAGTCTCTGTATTTGGTTATCATAAGTTTCACATACTTGGAACAGCAAAATCTAATGACTGTATAGAAAAAATTCTGAACATTGTAAAACCTCAGTGAAAAATGCATGAATGCAGTTGATCAATGGGGGATAACCAGTGAAACTCAACTTATGGTGAATCTGGGGGAGCAAGTTGCTCTGGCTCACTTGTAGAGGGATATTTAGTGAGAATCTAAATATTTAGAGGTGGCAAACAATTTATATACAGGGAGAAATGAAGCTATGAGGATTATTGTTTCTTGGCAAGTTGTTTTTTACCTAGTAGTGGTTGAAGGTTTATATAATTTATTGTTCAGTTTAGGGTTGTTGCAGTAGAAACAAAAGGTAACTGGAGCTGTGGATGGGTCTGTAGCAGCAGTGCAGGGGGTGTGTGCAGGTTTGTGCCTTTGCTCAGCTACAGGGGTAACTCTTGAGCTGATGAGTGTGCTCTCAGTGCACACCACTTCCAGAGTGTCCCCAGAGCAGAAACTTATGGTGAATCTCTTCTGAGCCTCTGCTCTCTTGCCAAACATCTGCAGTGCTAAGGGTGGGAACGGGAAAGAAGCTTGTGTGTTCTACAGCTCTTTAAACATTGCTTAAGTTGCTTTAAGTGATGTTTTATTTTCTCCCACATGCTGTCCCTGGCAGACTCTTGTTCTTCTCTCTTGCTCTGCAGCTGAAACCCCCATTGAGGCTGCTCCCTCATTCTTTGAGATGCTTTTACCCTCTGGTTAATTTTTCCTTGTTTTCTTTTCCCTTCAGATCCCCATTTTCCCCTCCTAACTGTAGCACAAACACTTGTTTCTGTCACCTGAAGCTCTGTCCTTTGCAAGGGAAGGCAGAATTGTCTTTCCTAACACACTGTCAATTTTATCTTCTTCCAAGGTCTTTCACTTGACCTTGTTTCATTGATTTTTCCCACACCTGCCCAAGGTTCCTTTCCTTAATGCCATGGTTTGTCGCTGTGCAGGACGCACGGACGTACATGACACACACTCTTGAGAAAGTGAGAACAAAGTATTTATTAAACATCTGACTTTAGGTTATATAGCATGTCCACAAAGACCAGGGATTGGAGAAGAAGGCTGACACCTCTCCTANTTCCAAGGTCTTTCACTTGACCTTGTTTCATTGATTTTTCTCACACCTGCCCAAGGTTCCTTTCCTTATTGCCATGGTTCAATATCTGCTTTTCTCAAGGAAGCTGCCTTTGCTTCCTCTGCTCTCCTGCTTTGCCTCTGTCCCCTGTGCAGTGCAGCTCAAGGAGCTGAGCTGGCCACTGACATCCCCTCCCTCTGGCATCTGGGAAATGCTCTGAAACCCCCTTTTCTGGGAGTTGGGTGAGTCTGTAATATAATATGATATATAATCTGATGTACTCAGGACAGCAGCTAACCTAGGCACAGCCTGACATAAAAATAAAGAAGACATGGAAGCATGAAAGTCATGGAGAACTTCTAAAAATGTGACCCTGGGCATCCAAAAAATCTGAGGGTCTTTTTTTTTTCATTCTATGCTGTAATGATATATGTGATGGTAATAATACACCATGATTTTTATTTTAAAAATGCAGAGTTATTTTTTATTAAAAAAAAAATAAATTTCAATTACTACAAAAATGCAAGGTCTGCTGCCCAATCCATGGTAAATGGTAGTAGAACACTTCAAAGGTTTCCTGGCTAAATCAGAAGTCTATTTTAAAGTTATTAAAGTTCTATAATGAGCTAGCTTTCTAAGCTCACCGATAAAAGTACAATATTCTGTGGCTCAGTGTAATAATTCAGTGAAATTAACCAAGTAAGTGGTCAATGAAGCAAATGATTAAAAAGCAGAAGATTGAAAAATGAAGATTAAGAAGGGAAAAAATTGTGTTTTCTATTACTGTACATTTTGTAGGTCATAATTAAAGTCCACCACATAAAGAGTAAAAACACCCCTATAAAATGTATGAAATTATCTAGGGGTGCTTACATCTTTGCCTGCTGTATCAAACTATGTACGTGTTGCTAACTTTAAAAGGCTTAAAACAATTACTGGAGGATTTTTAAGCAAGGGAAAAAAGGCATAAATTTTTAAATGGTCTTAAGCAACTATTCCAGCTTTTCTGCCTTTCTGCTGGTTTGTTTTGGAATTTTGTTTGTTTTGGTGTTGGTTTGTGGGTTTTTGGTTGTTTTTTTCTGTCTCTGGGAGTGCTACTTGATTATTTGTGCATTAAACAGATATTTACAGTGAGGTTCACAGACCATATTTGAGCATTTTAAGGCCATGTTCATCCCTGATGTTTTCAAGCTCTTTGCAGCATTGGTGGCTGTGCTTGTGTGAACAGAGCAGCTGCTGAAGGGAGGGAAGGGAGTCAGAGATCCTGTCAGTGGAGATGTTTGGAAGTCAGCAGGAGCTGTGACTTGACAGCTTGGGCTATTTCTTTTAAAATTGTGGTAGTGTCAGATATTGTTGTTCCTCAGAAAATTGTTGTTCCTCAGTGTTGGTGGTGACCAACAACAATTTAGAGACTCTCAGATGTGCATCAGTGGCACTTGTTGGCTGTGTTATGTTTGACCTCGTGCAAAGACTGCTGCAGGCTTCAGTTCTTTGCATCATCTTTTGGTATTGCCTCCTTCCAGCGACACCCGTGTCTGGATATTTGCTGGAATACCCCAAACTTTCTGTGCTTTACACCAAGAGTAATTTTTAAATCTGTGCATAAAATAATGGCCTGGATTTTCAGTGTCAGGCTTTCTCAGTTCCTACTGGTGTCAGTGGAAACAATTTTAGTTTAACAGAGCTGAATTTCAAGCCATTAACTGTGAACATGTAAACAATTGTCCTCAGGCAGTTGGGTGTAAATGCAATGGCTTGAGTCATGTAGCACTAATTTTATAACCAATTAGAGGGTATTACCCAATGATTTTGGCATTATTAATTTATTTTAGTTAATATTGACCAATATTTCAGCACTATAGGTATCAGACTGGGAGGCTTTGAAAGTCTTGGAGTATTCAGTTTTCATAATTAAGTGTGATTTTTGTGGTTATCTTTAATATCCCAACTCAGGGACTTCAATTGAATCTAATTATGTTTCAATTGAAAATGAGATATTCCTCAGACCAAAGCTGTACATCAGGGCTCATTACTAAAGCAGCTCATTATTTTTAATGAGCAACTTCATTACGTCTGATTCTGCAGAGAAAAAGACATAATTCCATCGATGCTGAGAAGCTCAGAGTTTGGTAGCCAGCAGCACGTGACCAACAGCCTGAACTGGGCAACCAAGAATGGGGAGGTTTAAAAAACCCAACCCCTTAGGGTTCTAACCCACCCCCACATGTGAGTGAGTCTGCTACAGAATTTTCTACTTTTTTGCTGGTATCAACTTTGTTGAGCTGGAGTAGTTGTATATTCCTCTTGTGGTTATATATTCCAACTTTTAAGTAGTCTGTTTTAGATAAGGAATGGCAAGCAAAATTCACAGCAGAACATATTTTTTCAGGGAAGTCCTGCTCTGAAGAAGGAGTTTACAGCATTTTCCTGCCAATCTCAGTGCCTGCTGGGAGTGTTACAATGTGTGATCTGTTCCCTAACACAGCATTTTTGTGTTGGGGCTCTGAATTAGCCCACGAATGTGTAAAATTGTGCTACCTGACAACTGCCTGGGGAGGGTACCAATTAGCAAGGCCTCAGGTAAACATGGTGTTAGTGCAGCACAGAGCAGGTTTTGTGTGCTCCTGGCAGGAACTCGGTGCTGTTCTGAATCTGCTGGGGCTCCCCTGAGCAGGCACAGGAGCTCTGTGCTGGGGGAAGAGTCTGTGATTGCATCTCTGCTCCTGGATTTCCATTAACGCATTGTGAGAAAGCAACAGGTATTATTAAGCAGTGAGGAAATAGAAAGTGTGCTTAGCTACGAGTCTGATCAGTGTCTTTTTGGACACAAAGGCAATCTGATTCAAAATTTTTATTTTTCACTAAATTTATTGGAGTTTTTAGCTTGTTTCTCCATGCTAGGATCATGACCAGTGTGGACCATCCTCAGATCTCAAATTGGGCTCCTTTCTGATGGATAGTCATGCTCTCCAGGAGTGGAGCTGTGCTTTCTGACTTCATCTTTTGTGATAGAAACCCCTCTTACCTGAATTCTGAACAGGAGATGGAAGAATGTTTGTTTGGTTTATTCAGTTTTTTTTCTATTACTTTAATGCCACTGGATGTACAACCGCCAGCTTGATAATTAGGCTTGAATTTTGATACATGTTACTGTGGTAATAAATTTTTAGGTATTTAAAGATTTGCATGGAATACAACACATTTTGAAATTCATTCTCAGATTTTAAGAAATGGAGTATCTATGAATACTCCAAGGGGCTTTTAATGTTGCTTGATTGAATTGGGGTTTTTTTCCATGGTAGCCTTTAATCTCAGCATGGATATTCTATAGGAAAGGAGTGATCAGATTTGGGAACCACTGGAAATACATATTTGAGTGAGTATTTGTATAGTAACTAGGAAGAAAAAACTAGTTTCTCTTGGTCTTTATCTGACTCTGTGCTGGAGCCACAAGTAAGAAAATGAGACATACATATAAGAAAAACAGTTGGAGCAAGAATGATTGTTTTAACTCATTTCAAGGCTATAGTTGACTCTAATTAACATTCTCATGAGATATGTGCTTTGATTAGGATGGCAGTCAAATACCTGAGGCTTTACATATTTGCCTTCAGAACCATTTAATGAGCAAAAAATAGAAAATTTAGTCTTATTTTGCCAAGCAAGTCTGTTCAGTCCTCAATACCAAACAAAACTGTATCCAGAATTCTGAAGCAAAACAATCACACTACCCAGAATTAGGTATTACATGATGTATGTAGTTAAACTTGATAAGCACTGTAGTTGTCAATTCTAGGAGGTGAAAAGAAAGAAAATTATGTGGAATTTTAATTATTGAAGAATGATCTGCCTGAGAAATGTAAAATCTTATTGACATTCTACATTTTGTGTTTTGAAGGTTCTTTTTCCCCTAGTCTCCACAGAAACAAGGAATGTGGCTGGATAGGTAACAATGTGTGAAACAGAAAATATTACTGTGGTCCCCCTTCCATGAGGAGAGAGTGAGAAATAGTTAAAAAAACTAACAATGAATTTAAGAAAATGTCACAGAAATGAAGAAATAAGGTTTGTAAAGCACAGACACAATCTTGTATGAAAAATTCAGAAGGAAGTTCTTTATAGGCTATTCATAGATTTGAAAGGTAGTTTGCTCGTTTCATTGAAATGGAAATCATCAGTAGTGACCTTGCCTCAAAACCAGACAAAACTGAAACCCCAAGCCCCCAAAACACCCCCAGCTGTAAAAACCTCAAACAGAAAACACAGTTAAACTTTGTCTTTTTAGTAATATGTGCCACATTACAAGATCTATAGAAGAGGAAAATGACATTACTATGGCAATTTTTAAAGGTCTGCCTTCACACTTGTTTGTATTCTTTGGTCATTAAGATACTTGGAGTGAGCCCAGCAAGGCCTGGCTGATGAGGTGGCACTCATGGAAGGAGTCTGGGTTACCCTCGTGGCCTGAGTGAATTCTGAGTATTCAGTGGGAAAATTCTTACCAAAGGAAAAAAAAACAACAAAACCAAGCCAGCAATAGGACAATGTGAGCTGTGACTTGTGTGAATTAACACTACACTGCTAAAAACACTTGTCTTTATCTGTCTTTTGCATTTCTGTGGTGAAATTATTTCTCCTGGGGTCAGGCAGGGCTCATGTACATTGTATATTAAAATCATGCAATACTTGCATCTTATTTGGAGAGGTTAAGCTTCATGTTTAATATCCTCTATAAATAGATCCTGAATAAATTGGTGTTTGTGCAAGAACTTTAACAATATCTGTACCTGCCTGACTGCAAGCTGGTGCATGAGAGATGAACAGCGCTTGGAATGCTTAACCTGAAGTATTTTACTGTCATTTCTGTGCAGGAATATGTAATTTTTTTGCAATTTCTTTTCAGATGTAAGTGGACACTTCATCCTGATATTAACTGATCCAGGGTTTTTAAATGTGGTGGGGAGGGGCTGATTCAGCACCATCAGAAGTTACGTATGTACTGAAGTTGCATGGAAGACTGTTTTTGTAGTCTGTGAAAAACATTTCTTTGGCTTGAGTGGCCCTGATCCAAATATTCCAAATATCTATGGGTGTTAAAATCAGAGGATTGCAGTGAAATGAAGACTGATATGCTTAGTTGAATCTTCAGACTTAAAATGGGATGGAAATATGGATTTCTGTTTAATGAAATAAATTGGTTCCTGTTGAATGATAGCAGAAGGCTCCTTTTCTAATTCCTTGCAAATAACCTATAACATTTTTTAAACATGGACTTGATTATAAAAGAAATTGGATTGGCATTTGACTTTCAAATGCATAATTCATCAAACTATCAAATGAATATTAGGTAAAACTGAGCTTTGTATTTTGAAATTGCTTCTATATGCAGAAATGAGACCTATACAGCCATGACTTAAAATGAAACAAGTGATTTCTGATAATGCAAGTGTATAAAAGATGTGGTGAACTAGCAAACTTTAGTGACAATGTTACACAAAATGCACTTTATCTGCTTGAAACATTTAAGTTTTAGCAAGGCAGGAAAAAAGTTCCTAGATTGGCTCATAAAGGTGATTTTCTGAATGTGTTTATAGTATGAAATGTATAATTAATTAACATAAATTGTATTAATTCATGTTAGATATATTTTTATTCAACAATTATATTAAAAATAATGCATTTAAATTTTTAATACCAAATTCTGATTTTAGGAATGTGACAATTTGAAAACCTCATACGTTTCATATCAGTTTTTCTTGTTTTGTGCTAAGATTCAGCTTCCTTCAGAAGTTCTTTCAAATCTATTTTAACAGATCAGAAGAGGGTTCAGTCTAGGGGAAATAATTGTAATAGATTCTTCCTCTTCAGGCTGATTTTGCGTTTTCTTTGTGTGAGTGGGATCCATATTGTTCAATTATAGCGAGTCCACTGATCTCTGGAGGGAGCTGTGAGAGGAGAGCATTGACCCAATGCTTCTCCCACTGCCTGCAGCTCCTTCAGGGGCTGGAAACTGAATAATCGCTTGAATTGATCACTTTTGTTGGTGGGCTGCTGACAAAAAGGAAGATCTGGGTGTTCTGTAGATGTATATTAAAAATTAACAAAAAAATATTCTTTTCAGAGACGGTGAAATCAATGAGTTAGAGAATTCCTAAGCACCTTATGGAATGTTCTTGTTCAGTTTGTGTGCAATTATTCTCCAAACAGAACTTCGTGGGTGTTAGGCAAATGCTGTAGCTGAGGTGATGAGACAAGACTCAAGAGAAATAACTGTGCTAACACACAATTCTGTGCATTTTTGAGGAAGACAGTTCCATCGTTGTTGAGAGTAAAATGCACTTTTTGAGCATTTTTTTTTGGAGAGAAACATGCCAGTTTTTTAGGTGTGCTGTTTGGTGTTTCTCAGGGAAAAAAAATTGTATTAGCTGAATAGTGGGGAAAGGGTGTTTTGTTTAGTTTTTTGCTAAATTTGCATTTACTAGTAGTTTGTTAAAAATCATTCTAGTATGTAATTTTAACAGCCCAAAGGAAAAGGAGCCTAAACCAAAAACTGAGTAAAGGCAAAGATTTTTCTTAAAGAAATGCTGCTGTGCAAGTGATACTCTGAACTTCAACAGTGCAGGCTGTCATGCAGAAAGCCTGGTTTCAAGAGCCAGCTCGTGACTGACAGAGGGACAAACTCCGTGGAGAAATGTCAGAATTTGTGGTTTAGCAGTGACCTTGTGCTCTGCTGTGCCAGGTGGGCTCGTGCACTGCAGACAGAAACAAAACAGTGAATGCAGCAGGTGCCCACGTGGCACTTGGCCATGGAGAACCAGGGGAGGAAGGGAGCTAATCATTATTGGATTAGAGTTTCTTAATGTAGTCTGTGGATTACTGCAGCTGTAAATATTCCTGGAGAGAGCCCTGCTGCCAGGGCCTCGGTGATGAATGGGCATCCTTGGAGCTCTCCTCCGGGAGTGTTTAGAAACTGTGAAGGTAGAAATAGAATAAATAGGGCACAATCCCTTTCCCATAATTTATCCTACCTTCGCTCATGGGGTTTTTTGGTTTGTTTTGCAGTGGGAAAAATAGAGAAGAGCCCAAATAACCTTCAGCCTTGCAATATCCTATTCTTGCAGCTTCTTTTTGACTTGTGTCTCATGGAAGGTTGGAAGAAAAGTGCTGCTGAGTCAAGGAGTCAAAATTTTGGAAGCTCCTTCACCTGATGTACTCTGGGAACATCTGCATTTTCTGCTTTCCTCTCCCAACTCTATAACATTTGAGAAATATTTACATTCTGAATTAAATAAGTGTAGAGTTGAGAAGTCTCTGGATTGTTGAAATGAACTGTGTTGGCTAATAGGAGTTGCCTAGATTCCTATGGACTCATAGATTTAAGTAATCTCAATTTGCTTGAAATGGTAATGGTAATAACACTTTAGAATTAGTGACTGCAGACAGGTGCAGAAACTGTGGCACATAAAAACTAAATTTGTTTTAAATAGCCTATGAAGATAAAAATGTATTTGTATATATGTATGCTTGTATTTTTGTTTTCAACATAACTACATTTAAGTTACTGGATAGTAACTTACACATAAAGAGGAAATATGAAATGTTTTCGTGCTTAGAGCATGATACAAGTTTTTTATGGAGTTAGTAACAGCTAAGTTCACAGAGGTCATTGGTACCTTTAAAAGGCAAAACTAAACACTAAAACTACTCTAGATATTTAGGGTTTAGGAAATGACTCTGCCTTGCTTTTGATTAAAGCCTTTCAGTGGTTCTCCCAGTTTTCTGGTTCTGTCTCCTTGTTAATCTCAAGCTTCTGGTGCTCTGTTGTGATGGGTTACTTTAAACCACAGTAGTTAAGCAGTGTGACTTTTCCTGCAGATGTGGAGCACATACTGACTGTAATTCCCCCAGCAAGAACTCACTAAAGGGTGATTTACAGAGGGGTGCTATCAGGAATTTTGACAGCCTAGATTTAAACCTCCATCTATATAAGACTTACTGCCTGCACTGCAGTTGCATGAAAGAACAAAATACCAGCTGATTGCAGCTTGTCGGCAAAGTAATGGCTTTTTTAAAAACATCAAGATATTTTAGAAATGTCAATTGCAATCCTCTTTCATGTTTTTCCCTCCTAGCGAAATGTTTAATTATAATTCAGAAAGGTTCCATTATAAATAGATAATTAAAGGGATGTATGTTACAAAGGACATCAAGGTTGGAGTCTTTGTTCACAGCAGAGGAGGGACTGACTAAATATAGTCCAAGCTGGGAGTCTGGAAAGAGAATATTTCCTCAGGGCAGTCTCTAATTTCTTCCCCATTTCCTCCAGAATTATGCTAAAAATACTTCTCAATTCCAAATTCAGAAAGAAAACATATGAAAAGCTCAACGTATTTTTTTTTGTGTGAAATAGAATGCTTGGTTTCTGGCCAACCCTCTGCTATTATTTGTGGCAACCACTTAATACTTATTTCCTGCAATAAGTGCTGGTCCAGGGAAGCCATTAAGGGTGTGTTTAATGAGGATTCTCACTGATTTAAGTGGGCAATCCTGTACACCTTTTATTCAGAATGATTTAGGGAATCTAAACACACACGAGCAGGTAATCAGGAATCTGCTTTAGGAGCAGTTCTTGCTTCCTTCTCAACTGATACCACATGAAATGATGGAAATAACCCAAAACTATTCTTGTGTGGATTTCTGAGGCTTGATTGGCATCTGTAGTGACATCCCTTGCCTGTTCCATGGGGCACTTCGGAATCTGCTGCACAGGGAGGGCTCACAGGGCCAAGTTGCATCGTGTGAGGGCTCTGTGATTTAATTGATGCACTGCAGGCTGTCAGCTGACCCTGTAACTCTCATATTCTCATTTTTCTTCCCTTGTACAACTGGTTCATGATGTGTATGTGATTTAAATGCCTACTTCCTTCCTACAGCATCCTTTTTCCAAGCCTGTCTGTTAAATTGGGTGCTTGTGGTGGTTTTTCTCTTGTATGTGCTTTGCTGCCTTATCATACTTGAATTTTTGCTCACCAGCATAAACATAAACAAGTCTGTCTGTGTTTTCCTTTTTAGATATCTTTTAAAACTGTTTATCTTTAATGCAGAAATTTTGTGCACACTGATGTTTAAGGTCAGAAAGATTGCTTATGAGGAAAAAAGTCTAAAATTCAAACAACCTAAAGCCTCGAATTCCTAAGTGTCTTTTTTTTTTAATAGAAAAGCTTCAACTTGTGAAACTCTAAACTGAGGTTCCTTCATTTTCTACAGACTGAGTTTTTCAAAGTGGAGTTATCAACATAGTCTGAGAAACGGTACCTATTTCTGAGCAGCTGAAAGTAAAGAATGAATTATCACCCATAGAAACATGAGTATAAGAACATGTTTAGTTAGTCTGCCTCCTAAATTGATTACTTAAGCATTTTTCCTGCTATTCATTGCAACTTTTTCTGAATAGATACAAACTTTAAAAGGGAGTGGGATGTTACAGTAAATATTGCAATTCAAACTTGGAGAAATATTATTTAGCCAGTCCATCTTACCCAGAATAAAGTGACTTTTATATTTGGGATCTGTAAGAAATTAATCAACTAATAATGATCAGCTTGGAAAATAAATATTGGACTTAACACACATACCTGCAAAATATATCTCTACATATGCATTTGGATATAGTGTACACATAGATATATTTTTAAATTCAGGTAACTATCACTAAATACTAAACTGGAACTGATTTTTATTTTCTTTGGGGAAAACAATTGTTATATAGTGGTAGAGTTAACAAAATATATGCCTTTGCTAGTTTTATTTTTTTCTGTGGAACTCACTAAAATGAGATTTCTAGCCTGACTAGGATATTTTGTTTTAATATAATACAGAGGGGGAAAAGATGGCTAAACTACTCTAATGATATGCTGTGTCCTGCTATCCATCTTCCTATTTGGTTCCCTGAGCTGCAAACATTTTTAGGCTGATGATTATAATTATCTGTTTGACAGTGCCTGAAACAATACAGCATAGTTCTCAAAAAAATGACTGACAAAATAACCAGTTCCTAAGTTAAAACTGTAACTCTCCTTGTGGGTCTATCATTTCAAACTTGTATTTAGTTGTTTTTCATCTGCATTTGAAGTTAGGACTAGCAGCAGTACTTCTGCCTTGAGGGTCAGGATGAGTCCTGCTGAAATAATTGAAGAGCAACAGATTAAAAACGAAGCTTTCCCTGTGCACATTAGAGGTTCTGCTTTTGTCTTGGAGTAATTTACAAACCCTGCCATTTGGGAGCTGTTGTTAATTAGGGTCCTTGCTCCTTTCCAGCCCCCCTGCTCTCCCTTTACTGTAAACCCTGGTCAGTTTGGGGAGGGAGAAGTGGCTGCTCCCTTCCTCCCACCACCCTGTGTGCAGCAGCTCTTCTGGCTGAGAACAGGATCCTGCTTCAAAAACACCACAGAGCAANCAAAAACACCACACAGCAAACAAACAAAACCCAGGTAAGACTTCTTCCTCTTGGGAATGTCCAGGACTGACCGGGAGCCCTGGCTGGTCCTCGAGGAGATGGAGGAGAGCAAAGCCACTGCCATCCACAGACCTGATTGCTGGTAAGGGCTGTGAGCTGGTGCTGCCCCTGAGACCCTGAGCTAATCTGGCAAGCACCATCCTCTTCCTGCCTCCCTGAGCAGGCCCTAATTTTACTGAGTGTGTGGACAGTCCTGACTGAATGAAATGTCAGAAGAAAGGAAATAGGATTTTCTTTCCCTCCTGAAGCTGAGCCAGCTATCACTGTGAAAGTGTGTGAGCAGTGGCATAGAGGGTTCACTCCAGCTTCTGTGCTTTTTTTTACTCTCCCTGTGAGAATCTCATGGAACTCTGTAATCCTCTGAAATTCAACGTGTCATTTCCTGGAGTACTCTCTGTCCCCACTTGTAATTTATCTGCTACAATGTGGAGTTTTAGGTGCATCTCAGCTGCATTTAAGGTAGGTTGAGTTGGTTGTAGCTTCAAGATGAAATTTGATATAAGTTTGTATACCTTGTTTTCAGCCATTCAAGGTGTAAAATTACCCTCTCAGCTGCTGAGTGTGCTGGAGGCACAGGAGGTTGTGTTCTGGGATAGAGAGATTGTTACAGGATGAGGGAGAAAATGGCAGTGGGAGAGAATGAATGGAGGGAGCTGGAAATTCAGACCTAAAGCTCTTGTACCGCATGCTCTGAGAAACACCCTGAGCTCCTCTGTGGCACCAAGTGTCCC
>VZTB01017297.1:314118-325870 GCA_013397245.1 Thryothorus ludovicianus | reverse complement strand
CTAAACTACTCTAATGATATGCTGTGTCCTGCTATCCATCTTCCTATTTGGTTCCCTGAGCTGCAAACATTTTTAGGCTGATGATTATAATTATCTGTTTGACAGTGCCTGAAACAATACAGCATAGTTCTCAAAAAAATGACTGACAAAATAACCAGTTCCTAAGTTAAAACTGTAACTCTCCTTGTGGGTCTATCATTTCGAACTTGTATTTAGTTGTTTTTCATCTGCATTTGAAGTTAGGACTAGCAGCAGTACTTCTGCCTTGAGGGTCAGGATGAGTCCTGCTGAAATAATTGAAGAGCAACAGATTAAAAACGAAGCTTTCCCTGTGCACATTAGAGGTTCTGCTTTTGTCTTGGAGTAATTTACAAACCCTGCCATTTGGGAGCTGTTGTTAATTAGGGTCCTTGCTCCTTTCCAGCCCCCCTGCTCTCCCTGTACTGTAAACCCTGGTCAGTTTGGGGAGGGAGAAGTGGCTGCTCCCTTCCTCCCACCACCCTGTGTGCAGCAGCTCTTCTGGCTGAGAACAGGATCCTGCTTCCAAAAACACCACAAAGCAAACAAACAAAACCCAGGTGAGACTTCTTCCTCTTGGGAATGACCAGGACTGACCTGGAGCCCTGGCTGATCCTCGAGGAGATGGAGGAGAGCAAAGCCACTGCCATCCACAGACCTATTGCTGGTAAGGGCTGTGAGCTGGTGCTGCCCCTGAGACCCTGAGCTAATCTGGCAAGCACCATCCTCTTCCTGCCTCCCTGAGCAGGCCCTAATTTTACTGAGTGTGTGGACAGTTCTGACTGAAAGAAATGTCAGAAGAAAGGAAATAGGATTTTCTTTCCCTCCTGAAGCTGAGCCAGCTATCACTGTGAAAGTGTGTGAGCAATAGCATAGAGGGTTCACTCCAGCTTCTGTGCTTTTTTTTACTCTCCCTGTGAGAATCTCATGGAACTCTGTAATCCTCTGAAATTCAACGTGTCATTTCCTGGAGTACTCTCTGTCCCCACTTGTAATTTATCTGCTACAATGTGGAGTTTTAGGTGCATCTCAGCTGCATTTAAGGTAGGTTGAGTTGGTTGTAACTTCAAGATGAAATTTGATATAAGTTTGTATACCTTGTTTTCAGCCATTCAAGGTGTAAAATTACCCTCTCAGCTGCTGAGTGTGCTGGAGGCACAGGAGGTTGTGTTCTGGGATAGAGAGATTGTTACAGGATGAGGGAGAAAATGGCAGTGGGAGAGAATGAATGGAGGGAGCTGGAAATTCAGACCTAAAGCTCTTGTACCGCATGCTCTGAGAAACACCCTGAGCTCCTCTGTGGCACCAAGTGTCCCTGTGGGGAGAAGAATCCTTGAACTCTCAGGCTCATTTTGCTGCCCTCAGCCATCCACAGACCCACATTCTGCCCAGACAAAAAACCCTTAATAACAAAACTTAGTAGAGATCATTTTAGAAGATCTAAGCAAATCAAAAGATATTTCCAAGACATTCTTTAATGGAGAAACTTTTAGTTCATACTTGTGGTGGAGTATTTTGAAGACATGAGCACACAAAAATACCCCCAAACACCCCAAAGCCCTTCCTCTGATGAGAGCAGCAGTAATTAGTGGTGTTGTTCTTGCAGACTGACAGTAACACGCTGGCTGTTTTATTTGCCCTGTAATCTGTAACGAGCGTTCTGTTTGGGTTATAAAACAACACGATGGATGAATTGGGCTCTATCGATTGAGCCTCTGTACCAGTCAGTAATCATTTGGTTCCTCAAGCTTTTACGCCTTCAGAGCAGGAATTAAAAAATGGTTTAATTAGAATGTGGGGAACTATCCCCTTCAGTCAGCATCTGCTAACAATAAAGATAAAGGGATTAAAGCAGAAAGACTTGTTAAAGGAAGTGGGAAGTCATGAAAGACTACATGAAAGGGTGGTGTTAATTTCTTTATCTGACTCTGATTATTTTTACTGTTTTTTAAGCTAGTTTAATATTATTTTCTGTTTTCCTCATCCAGTTGTAGTATCTTCTACTTAACCTACTATTTGTCAATGAATGGCCATTTTCTTAAAGAATTGGATTTAAATTGTCAATTCCTTGAAACAAAAATATTTGGGACATCTAGTACTAAAGAACTAAATAAATTTGTTCAAAAGTTAACATCTTTTGTCAGTAATCTCCATGACCAGCCTCTATCTAATTCTATTTCTTCTACAAGTTAAAAAAAGCAAACCAAAGCAGAGCTGAATCCTTTAGAAGTTAACGAGATGTCCCCAGGGATGTCTCCTTTCAACTTGTTGGCTTTTCCATAGAGCTGTTGACCAACGAAAATATCTTTTTATCAAACTTAATTTTCTCTAGGGTATGAGCATGCTAAGGAAAATAGGTGGGAATTAAGACTCAATGGAGAGCAGAAGGGCAAAAGGTTATTTTGTGTTGTGCATTTTGGAGCCTCCTCGTGCAGCTCCTGCTCCCAGGAGCTCTCTCAGCCACCACTGCAGCACCAGGTGCCAGCAAAGGGGAGAACCAGCAGGGCTTTAACAAAGATTCAATCAAGAAAATGAGTATCACTCTAGGATAATACCTGTCCATCTTCAATCCTGGTGCTGGGGGGAAGATTAGAAAAGAGAAGAGAGGGATGTGTGCTCAAGTAATGAAATTTAAGATGATGCACTAGTGATTTTTGGTAGACTTTGTTGAACATCCTGGGATGGGGATGCAGGGATGGCAGAGGATGTTACCTAGCAACTGCTGGAAGGTGGTAACTCTTTGGTGCCCATCATTTCTGCCTCCCCAATAAACTGAGAGTAGAAGCTGAATTTCTACAGAGAAAAAATGGGGAAGGTTTCTGCTATTTGCAGTGTTATATTTTATAGAAGCTGTAATTAAAATGTTAGTAAATAAAAATAAAATAGCCCTGAAATGTTATGGTTCCTATTTGAACTACTGTAACTATATTAGGGCTTGTGAGCAGGTTGTTTACAACATTTTAAGGCTTGTGTGGAGGCTCTTTGTAACCATGAGAGACATGTCTCTCACCAGCTCTAACACTCCTGCATTTCTGCAGCATGAATTTCTCTAACATGTAACGTGAATGTGGTGTGAGTTGTTTACTCACTGTCTGCAAATGTGAATCTCTTGAAGGTCTGGGTAGTGATTTTTTTACTGTAAACACAAAGTAGAGAATATATACAGTGTTCCATGTTGTAGGTCAGACTCCTGGGAAGAATTAAGATTCTCCAGTCAAGAACAGTGATTTCTCCAATTAAACCAGTTAAATACAGTAAAATCATAGGATCTAAACCAAGTGAAGATGTAACTGGCAATATGGCAATACTGGGTAACAGAGCTGCTCTTCAGATGGAAACTCTTTTTAGAGGCAGTGGTTTTAACAGGTTGCTAGGTAAGATCTTGTGAATGTGTGGTAAAATGGGAGGTGTTTAGTAGGCAGTAGAGAATACTCAACTATGATTATTCCAAAACAAAGACAAGGAGATCTTAACTAACCCTAATACACTCTTCCCTACAATAGTCTGATCAATATCTTGGTGAGGGTGTTTGGTATATAGTATTTTTTGGGTATGGAACAAACCTATCTCCAAAGAGGCACCAGACAGGACAGTCCAGTGAGCCCCTGTCAACAACAGGGGCAGGAACCCAACTGTCCCCGGGGTAGGTAGGTGGATAAAATCTTCTATGCTCATGTATAAAAGTGAAATGAGTGTTATACACAAATAAACACAGTTCTTTTTCCTGGTAACATTCCTGTGTTAGATGCAAATTCAGCATAGATTTGCAGGCAGTATATCTTAGTGGTCTGCAGTTATTAGAGCTGTTGGTTTGTGAGCCTACATTCTTCTAAATGTTCTCATAAAAACTGAGGTGCAGAAAGTTAAATTATTTCATTTATTTTTGTTTTGCTTTCTTGCCTTTATTTATATTTTCTCAACCTCTTACAGTTTCCTCTAGGTGAGCAGGGATTTAATAATAGCAGGTTTTGTTATTCAAAAGCAAAGACTGGCTGAAAACAGAGATGAAAACTCCAGAGAATAATAGAACAGGATGTGCTGGTAGCTGCATAGACAACTTTAAATTACATCCACAGACTATAATGTTGTTACTGTCTCTATAGCTGTATATTGACTTTGATTTTGATTGCCTGAGCTAATATTTTGTTACAATTTCTCATATGAGAAATGCAATTGAAAGTCTAACTTTTGACATGTCAAGTATTGCTTGTGTTGTAGGTGACAGTTTAGCAGTCTCATACAAGAATTTTCCCTTTATTCTTTTCCTTATTATTTATTATTCTGTCTGACTTGACTGGCTTTGCACTGAAGCAGAGTAAACATGTTCAGCTGGAACTGCAGGTAAAGTTTACTGTGCCTAAAATGGAGGGGGTCCAGTCCTTCATCTTGGCACCAGTTCTTACAGGTGAGGTGGGAAGAGAGAGAGAAAGATTGAGAGCAAAAAGAACTTTATTTTCATCTTATGTTTGTAGTAGTTGATGATGATAAGGAAATGGTGGGGTGGTCATTGAGGTAATTGCTCCTAGTTTTTATTTTAATTTTGAGCCCAAATATACAGCTTTGAGTTTTGTGATTTTCTTTGCACTGCAGTATTAACAGGGAGTTGTTTTCAAGAAATGTTTGCCTGTGGAGGGGTGGTCACTGTAGTTTTACAGAGCTTCCAGAAACTCAAAGCCAGAGCAGTGCAGGAGCTGCAGGTCACCTTCAGCTGCATCATGCAAGCCCTATAGAAACAGAAGAATATTGGAGTTGACAATTTATTATCTGAAGCATGGCATAACAAAACATTTTGTCCAGATCTGTGGCCATCTGTAATTCCAGTACTGGGAACGGGATGCACTGAAAGTTGGGATGCTGAGTGTGCCATGTCCACTTTTAAACCGTATTTCTCCAAATAATTAATTCCTCTGAGCAATTTGACTGTGGAAAGAACAACTCTTTGAAAGAGGATCGTGGATGCCATCATGGGGTCCAGCAGAATTCCTTCAGGCTGTGCTGGGGACTTGTTCTGTATTTTCGGGTATTCCACATCCTACCTCACTTCAGCTCCAGCACTGCAATCCCAGTATCTTATATCCAGCTTTTTCTAGGAGTTTTCCTCCACTACTGAGACGAGTGTTGCAGTTCTGTTGTTAGTTATTTGTACAGGCTTTTGTCACACTCTATTTATTATTTTTTTGACTTTGTGGAATGTGTTTAATACGCTTAAAATTGGACAATTAGTGTACATAGTTTTATGAAATGACTGATTTGTATTCACTGTCTAAAGGCCTATATATGGCCCCTGTTTTTTCAAGACTTTCTTGGAAACTACTATTAAAATTGGAGATGATCTACATAAGGATCAGATGATGTAGAAGAGTCTCAGAAACAGAATTTACTGAATACTACCTCATTGTAAATGTAAAAGCATGACATTTTGAGATTAATTATTTACTAAAGATCTTGCATTTAAATTTATAGTCTGGATTTTTTAAAAAAAGCAGACAAGACTGAAGTCTTAAAACATTTCTCAAACATAAGTTTGAAAGGCATCAGTGGTTTTTGAAGACAGTCATGGAGACAAATTTCAGTTTTAAGGTGATAATAGACAAGCTTGCTTGCCTCCATCTGCATTATGCCTTCTTGTTTAAATACATTAAAAGTTTTTGAAGCTGTACTGAATAAGTGGGATCAGAATGTTCTGGATGTTTATCTTCCCTTTCTGCTGATTCAGAGAGTAATAAACAAGCTACAGGAGGACAGAACAAGTCTGATATTAATTGCTCGTGCTTAGGAGAAATTTAGGACGTTTGCAAACAAATTCAGCCATCCAGAGCCATCCTTCATTCCCCAAGTTGGAAATGCTCAATCAGGAAAGTCTGACTTCCATCCTAAATGTGGGATTTTTTTCCCCCTGACTTTTCAGTTTGTGTTTTAGGCTAAGTGTTTTTGTTAATGTCAAATGTTGAAAATAAGACTGAATTTTTATAACAGTAGCATTAAGGAAAATTTCCCTCACACACTGTGTGACATCAGAATAAACACCAGGTTCTCACTGTCCCTTTGGAGAGTTTGTCTAAGTGAGAACTCCTGATGGTTCTGTCAGCACCCTAGAACTCACTGTTACTTTTCAAAGGCATATCCCAATGTAGAATGTTAAATTGCACTAGGACAGTAGCAAATGTTTTTCTGTGACTATTTGAAATGCTAAGCTACATAGATTTCCTTCCTTTCTGTTTTTTTCTTTTTGTCCTTCCACAGACATTAACATTGCTCAGGCTTAGAATATAACATGACATGAGGCAACAGCAATATAAAAGAGGTCTTTGAAGCTGTTTCTTTTTATCATGCTTTACCCTTAACAGGGTTTCTGTGGTCTAATTCCTTTGCAGTTCCAAAGAGAATTGCATTTCAAGTTCCATAATTGCACCAAGGAATTGAAACCTGGCTTAAACAAATAAATAAAAAAATCAAATATTCTATCAAGACTTTTTTTTCCCCCAGCTGGTATTGGTGTTGATGATGTACCAAGGTGTACCAAGAAAGTGTTTTGAGTATTGCATAAAAATCCTGTTTATAATGAATATCCATGAAAAATATAACAGGTGTTACTTTAGCCACTTTTGACATACATTTCAATGAGTTCAAGAAGTATTTTTGACAAGTTCTGTGCTAGCACAAACACCTAAAACTTCATAAATCTGATGTTTTATGGAAGCAGAATCACCACATTCATTGGTAATTGTCTGAAATGTGATGACTGTGATGCTGCTTTGTCTATGTACTTTAATGGTACCAATATTAATTTACATTACTCTTAGGGTGCCTTGGAACTACATGTACAGCTTGTGTTGGGCAAGAACACTCAACTAAAGTGTGGAACATCCATGCCTCCTTCAGCCTTCCAGAATGACACAAGTGCTGGGATCCCTCAAACAAATTGAAAATTTGATGGTGCCAAAAGTGCCACATCTGATTGCATGCTGTCTCTCATTAACCTACTGGATCTTTTCTTCTTCCATGATGAATATGTTATATTCTAATGGCTCTTTTTTTGTTGTTGTTTCCCTTTTTGATCAATGAAACTACTCATAGAGGACCCATGTATCCACCAGTGTTTAGATAAATGGAGAAATGACTGAAATCCAGCTCTGTCCTGCTGGAGCACCTGCAGGTGCTGTGCTTGGCTTCCCTGATCCCACCAGGCAGCTTCACCCCTCTGAAGGAATCATCAATTCCAGCACTGCTGATGCTGGCAACAATTCAGTGCAGTTACACAATTGCCCCAGTTGTGGTTCAGATGTGAGGTCACACTTACAGCCCTTTTAAAAGTCAATCATATGTGGTGTATTTAAATAAAATGCAACAGTCATAGGAGAAAAAACCTGAATTGCTTAGGAAGTTTTCTCTGGAATTGAGTCAGGAGTTTTTATTACCTTTCATTCAATTTCTATTATAATTTGCCTTTCTTTTCTTTGGAAGCCTCAAGCTCTTGCATGTCCCATGTACTCATTGTTTGTTGGCACTCAGACTTTAAAATAGAGTATCTTATTTTATTTAATGGTGGGGAAAATCCATTGAGCAGTATTATTCTGAGAGACAGTGGATGGCACTGTTGGTTTGCAGCTATGAATCTACAAAGATGAAGCAGGATAGGACAACCTTAAAAAAAAATTAAACTGAAACAAAAACCACCATGCCACTTCTCCTGAAAAACAAACAAAATCCCCCACTCTATCCCCCCAAAAAACCTCAAAATCAAACTAAACCATAAAATAGTGTCTTCTTAAAGTAGATGGATTAATTTTCAAACTATGCAACATAAATTCTCAGACAGATGAAGATAACATGTAAGATTCATAAGCTAGAAAAAAAGATATTAAATTGGGTTGTTTCTGTCTGTTTTTTGACACTGTGGTTTTGTCAATGGAGGAAAAAAGTCCCAGCTGGCTGAGGAGGGCCTTAGTGATGGCAAATTAATTTAGCTAAGGCACCAGAAGGGCAACACGCCCTCAGTCCTGGCAGGATTGTCAATATTTGTGGGGTCTGAGGTTTGCTGCAGCAAGATCACACCTGTGCAGGTGAGGAAGAGAAATGTGTTCAGTAATTTGGGAGCTACTTACAGATGTTGTGTGGAAAATAAGGTGTTATTTTCATGTCTGGTTGTGGTGAGGGGAAGGGAAGGCTGATATGAAGTTTACTAAGAAAAGAGCATGGATTTTAAGACCATGGAATTGCACAAAACTTTGCATAAAGAGATTGGATTCATTTGAGGGTTTGATTCTTTGTTTTCATGAGACCAAATGCATCATTTTTTTTTGTCCAATTTTATTTTAAACTGTGAGATCAGTTTGCCCTGTAGAAGTCAGATGTGGCCATGGCCAATCTTCTGGTGAATGTGTGCTAATCTGTACAAATCATGTGCACAGGAAATCCAATACTGAGTGAACAACTTAGTGTTTATCACCACAGTGCCTTTATGCTTGCTTGTCAAACACCAACACTCAATTCAATTTCTGTCGTGTAAATGTCATTTAAAAAGAGATTGAAACTATGAAAGAAAAATATCAACAATAGATGAATAAGAGTGTCATTATCACTAATCTTTGTTTCTGATAGTAACAACATCTCTAAAGAGAGAGAAAATTTATTTGTGGAAGTTCTACTCAATTTTAAACTTACGAATTTGCTGTTACAACATTTCAACAATCCACCAAATGTCTAAGCCTTTGAGAATCCTGTAGATGCTTGGTAGCTCACAACCATGCAGGGCTGTACGTATTTTATCCTTTACAGAGACAAAGCCTGTCTAGTTTGTAACAGTGAGGGGAAGAGCCCAGTTACAGTTATGAGAAATTATCACTTGGCTAATTTGCCACAAAAATAAACCCAGTGGCTGGAAAGATAAAAAGTACCCTTGTGAATAATAGTAAATAATTGAATTCAGGCTGGTGTAAATAACACGAGAGCATTTCTTATAGAGAATGAAAGACAGGATAAGAACAATGAAGTTATCATTCAGAAACTTGGGAGTTTTTTATAATTTGTGCTTTTAATGGGATTAGCATCAAATCAGACTCAATATTATTGATTTCAAATTCAACCTGTTCCTCATTTCATCAATGAAAAAGACCCAATGGAATTAATGAAGGTTCTTGCCTCGATGTGCTGTTTCATTGAAAGGTTGGTTCTGTGGGGCAGCTTTGCTCTTCAGTTCACTGCCCACCTCATTCCAGGCAGCACACAGAGACCCAGTGAAGGCAAAGGGAATGGCTTAACTCTGTGCAAGTTCTTAATTCTTTTAGAACAAAAGCCCTGAGTGAGTCCCAGAGGCAGCAGGGAGGCCGTGCCTGCTCTGCAGTCAGCACATCCCCGTGGGTGTGGAAGGTGCTGCTCTTCATCCCTCCATCCTGTGAAGGGTGTCAGGCAGGCTCTGTGTGTTGCTCTACTCTGTTCTCATGAAAGCTTCCAGTAGAGACTGCTTTTATCCTGTCATGAGATCTAGATGGAAAGCTGGAAAGGCTGATTTGGCTACTTGTAGGTAAATGAGATTTTAATTGAGGCTGCCAGTGTTGATTATCAGTCCATTGATGAGAGATTCCTATGTATGAAAGCTACGCCTCAAAAATGATAAAGATTATTAAATGGGTTGATAAATTGATAAAAGGGATTAGGTAGTCATCATTGGGCAAAAGTTATTTTTTTAGAACCTCCTGGTGCATCATCTCTGTGATGCATTTAAAGGTTGTAAGAAGGGGCTTCTCCTAAATTAACACCTTTTAACACCAAAGCAGTACAAAATATTGATTCTATAGATATTTAAACTGTATTCTGTAATCATTACGAAAGCCAGTTTTTATTTCCAGAAACACATTTATAGTCTAATAATACATTGCATTTAGGGGATAGTAATGAAATTACACCATTCTCAGTGTTAATTTTCTGTATGTGAATGGCCTACAAAATCTCTCCAGCATTTCTGCCAGCTCCAGAAGCCTCACACACAGCAGTCATTGTAGCTGCTTCTGAAACACGTTTTTAATGTGCTGTAAGGTGACAAGGGGTGCTTATGATTCACCTGCCATGGGGACAGTGCCACCTTTGCATGCTCAGACCAGGAAATGATCAGTTCATTTTATGTTTGATGATTTGTATGAATCTTGTTGCTTCTCTAAGGACAAATCATTGTTCTAACTAATGTAACCTTGCCTTTTTCAGCCTGGATGGAAGGGAACAGGCTGCTTAGTCTACACCAACAGGATTCAGGATTAGGTGCTAGGGAGCATTGTAACAGCCAAGGAAATCCTGTGCTGGTGTGTTTTCCTGCTTGGTTAACTGTAAGGAAACACTCATCTCAGGGAGAGAATGGAACTGGACTTTCAGTGTTTCATAGAAACTTTGGCTAATACAGTGCCTTTGATTTTCTACAGTATCTCTGTTTTTTCTCTTTCTAAAACACAAAACCAAGATGGTTGCTAAGGACTCTTACTATCAGTGTGACATGCCTGAGATTAGGATCCTTTGAGATGGTGAATGTGTTTGCCAATTAAAGGACAATGGGAGGAAATGAAACAGTTTAGTCATGGAGGAGGATAAGAAAAGTGCAGTGGTGAAATTCAAAGAATGGAGAACAAAAAAGAGATAATGATGAAACAAGTAGCTGAAACTAGCTTCAAAATGTAAGAAGACTGCGGAGCCAATCCTTTTTCCTGTTTAAATTCTCAGAGAGGAAATTGAATCTGGCCTTCTGAAATGCTAGGGGAAATAGTCTGTGCTGATAGAAAAACCTCAACATGGATATCAGCCAGAAGTAAAGTAGAAAAATATGGATTTGTACCAAAAAATCAGGCTGGAGATACGGAGTAAAATTGCATCTTCAGTGTTGCACTTGTCCAACTTGTAGATCCTGATACATCTTGTCTCTGAATATGGTCCCCCCCCCCCAATTTAAAAATATATAGTGATTGACATTGTTTGTTATTTAATTTATTAAAAGCACAATTTCTTCATGAATAGCTATGCTGAAGGTAGAAATGTTAGAAAGGTCTGTTTAGATTGAGAAGTGGCAACTTCTTGACTCCAGACTATTAAATATAAATTATTGTATACTGCATAAATATGATTATGTAATACAGTCTGTGTGGGTAAATGAAGTGTTTTCACCACATGAGTGAAATCTCAATCCACAGAGGGAATCTCTTCAAAAGCCTTTTTGTACCAACCCAGTACTTGGTTAATACTGGCTAAGGAAGAAAAGTGAATGCAGTTGCCTTCTGCTGAGGACAGTGCTTACTGCTGATGATCTTTTCCATTCATTCAGCACTTCTCTTTCCTCCCCATTTTTCCAGAGTATTTTCAGTTCCCTGGGACAGCTCCTCCTTTTCTGTGCCTGTTGCCAGACAGGGAGAGTTGTTTACTGGTGTGATTTTATCCAGAACTCTTTTATGCTTTCATAGCCCAGTATTATTTTTTATTTTTTCCTTGTTCTGACCTGCATCTCTATTTTGAGAACTGGTTGGAAATTTTATAATTAGATACTTCTTGGAATATGCCAGTTTGTTAAAATTGATGTTGTGTTGAAAGAGCCTTGTTTACTATTGTCAAGAAATGATTTTTGGGCCTTGGCTGTCTCCTGGTTAAAACGTGAGATTCTCCTGGATTTTCCAACCAGCTGACGGGTCAGATGGGTAGGAGATGCAGAACAAATTAAATCTCTCCTACAGGAGTGTCCCTGCTTAGTGAAACTCTATTT
>VZTB01017297.1:202633-314093 GCA_013397245.1 Thryothorus ludovicianus | reverse complement strand
TTTTTTTTTTTTTTTGAAGCAATGACCTGGATCCTGGTTATGCACATTTGCCATGTTCCCAACCACTGAAGTGTCTCTTTCCTTCCTCTGCATTCTCCCTGCTTTCCTGTGTACATGGTTTACTTGATGTGCTGGGGGAGAAACTGGAAAATAGTTGATGTGAATTGGCTCTGCAAATCTGTGATCAGGTTTAGAAGCTTGGTGACCTTTAAGATCTCATCTCTAAAGAGCATCTTGCTGCTTCTGGATAATCCTGTTATTTATTTATTTATTTTAATTTGGAAACTTTATGCTTCTAAGTGCAAAATGGAATATTCATAATGCTTTGGAAGCTACTGAGTGTTGTTCATGTCTAGATGAGAAACCTCAGTGGAGTTTTCAGGACCAGAGGTGTTATGTTTCAAATTGACCTCAATCAGAGGAGACTTTGTGCTAAAATGAATTCTTGTGAACATAAAACCTGTTATGTCATTTAATAGCTCTTAGTGTTATTGATGTGAAAAATAAGGGATGGGAAGGAATCACATCACAAAAAAAGAAAAGCTCCTAGAAATAAAGTCAACATATTGCAAAAACAGATGTCAAAAAGCTAATGGCAAATGGCTGAGTCATTGAACATTGTGTTCTATGGAGCTTTCAGAGTCCTACAAAATGTAAAAATGTATTTTGTTATATACAGCTGAGCATCAGGAGATGGCAGTAGTGCTCGCTGAATTGCAAACCAAGAATACTGGGGAGAAAACCCTAGAAATTAAAATAAGCTGCATTGTAAATTTGCCAAAGTAGGTAACAGTATTCTAATTGATTAGAGCTGTGTACAATCATCCTATTTAATTGCAAGTTTTATTGACTATCTGGTACGCTTAGCCTAGAATTTATTGTTTTTTTATTAAAAAGCCATTGAAAACTGCCACATGTGTTTATCAATAATATATTAATATTAGGATTTGGAAAGACTATCTAGAACAAATGTCCAATCTTGTGTTTGACCAAATTTATCATTTAGGTCTCTTGAAAGGTTAAAAACATCAGTCTTATTCGGGCTAGCAGCTTTTAACAAGTACTACATGGAGGAGTAATCTCTGCTTCCTAGACACAAAACTATACTGTTTTATATACAGTCATTTAATTTTTACTGAGTATGTCTGTGACTCAGAAAATGTACTTGAACTCATTCTATAAAATAATGAGAAGGGAAGTGCTTCTTCTCTGTGCAGAGTTTCCAGATGTAATTTTTGCCTTGTAAAGTACCTTTGGTTTCCTTCAGCATGTGTCTGGTACTTAACATTTATTTTGGAGGCTAATTACAGTTAAATACTTTGAAATTCCCCAAAGGGGGAGAAAAAAAAATGCTTTTATGAAGTTAAAGGAAGTAAATTCCAACGGAAGTGGAATTATGTCTTATTAGTGAAATATAATTCAACAGTAAATGTTGAACAGTAGAATATAATATGTAGCTAATGAATAAATGAGGCTATGTGTGGGCTTTTTTTTTTTTTTTTGGCATTTATGGAAGAGAAAGTACTGAAACGCAAAAGTTTCAAGCATTGTGACTGTGTGGAGAGAGTATATTTATAATTTCCCATTATTCTAAGAACATTATCTTTTAGTTTGAGACTACAAACAGCCTTGGTATTTTAAGACAAACTTATCCACATAAGAAATTAGCAATATTAAATGGCAGTGTCCAGAAAATGCAGCTTGGATTGCTGAGCAGCAGGGCTGGGCTCCGAGGGGATCCTGTCGGCGAGCGCCGTTCCCGTGCGGAGTCACCTGCGGGACAGCTCGCCAAAGTGTCCCAGAGCTGTGTCACTGCTGGCTGTGCCTGATCCCGGGGCTGCACAGGGATGGGGATCGTTGGGGTCTGAGCAGCTCCCTGGGCAGGGTCACTGCTGGCTGTGCCTGATCCCGGGGCTGCACAGGGATGGGGATCGTTGGGGTCTGAGCAGCTCCCTGGGCAGGGTCACTGCTGGCTGTGCCTGATCCCGGGGCTGCACAGGCATGGGGATCCTTGGGATCTGAGCAGCTCCCTGGGAAGGACACGGAGCCCAGCGTGGGCCCTTTGGGAGGAGCCGCGCTCGGGTTGGTTTGGGTGGTGACCAAGGCTCGCAGAGCTGCGGCAGATCCTCCAGCCCTGTGCTGAGCCCTTGGCACTGCTGCTCCTCCAGCTGCGCTCATTCCCCTACAGAGACACCACACCTGAAATTGTGTCCTGGCCAGTTCAAGGGTTAGGAAGGGTTTTCTGAAGAAACGGCAGTCAGAACACAAAATATCACACAGCATTTGAGGGTGCAGTCCAGGGGCTTGCTGAACTGGTTCAGCCTCTTGTGTTAATCATTTGAATATGTGTAATCAGGTTTTAAATCCATCTTCATCATTAGCTCCAGCAATCAATGCAATAATTTATTTACGTGTGTGTGTAAAAGATATTCCTTTTGTTCTAAACTTGCAGCCTGAAAAATTCACTTCGTATCCATTAGTCCTTGTTTTATGAGAAGTAGTGGCTAATCATTCCTATTCATCCTTTTTTCACTTGGCAGTTTTCCTCAGCTAAGGTGTCTGACTTGATTTGATCTGTCCTTGTGTTGAAGCCTTTTTATATTTCCGATGATCCTTGTTGCTTTTCCCTTTTGTTATGTTCTTGAGATGGAGCACTCAAAACTACGTGTGCTGTTCAGGATGCAAGAATAACAAGAATCAATGTAACAGAATAATTATATTATTTTTGGGTTTTTTTCCATTCTTTTACTAAAAATTCCTGTCAGTCTGGTGGTCATCCTACAGCCTTCTGGATGATGTGCTGATTTTCCAGGGAAGGATGCATGAGATGTTCTTCAGTAGCAGGAGCTGAATACTCTGTGGGTGTGCTGTGGTTACCTTTTGATCCCCATTTATGATGTTTTGTATTTATCTACATTAAATTTCAGTTGGCATTTTATCACCCAGTCTCTGAATGTTTTGGAATCCTCTTGCAATTCTTTTCAGGGTTTATTACCTTGGATAATTTTGTATCAGCACTCGATAGTATCATTTCCCTCTTCATGCTCTTTCCAAAGCACTTGTGTGTGTCTCACTCAAATATCCCAAGTTCCTGTACAAAGCTGTGGATGTGATCTCTACATTTGGTAACTTATTTTCCTCCTGCTGTTCCTTTAAAGCTCTGTTGTTTGTTGCTTTCAGCTTTTGGGGAGATAATGAAGTAGGAGAAAGGCTTTTAAAGTCATAGCTGTTAAAGTAGTTTGTTTATTCTCACAGCTGGGTTTCAGCTCACAATAATTTAGTCTTTGACTATTTGTAATTTTCTTTTGGTGAGTTTTGACCATGTCATGCACTTTTTCTTCTTGAAATGGAAAATTTTTATTTTTTTAAATTTCTTTTAATTTTAGGGTTGTTGAATTTGAAAAACATGTAAGAATACAGCATCAGAATGGTTACATTGTGAGGTGTTGCGTGATGTTTGTGTCTAAATCAGGAACTCCTGGGATTTTGTGACTAGTTTCTTTGAAAGAATCATTTGTGCTTGACAATTTTTCTGTGATCTCAGTATTTCACTCAGTGAATTGGTTGGTTGTATTTTACTTGTGCAATCCTTTCTTTCTCTCTGAAGATAATCCAGTGGAATTCTGTAATGCTCATTATACTGAATTTATTTGGCTGTTGGCTTTCCTTCACAATAAGACATTTCTCTATCAGACAATTCCGTCATTTCTACCATGTCCATTTTGAAATAATGGTGCTTCAGTTGTTTTCAGAGACCACAATTTTGAAGTATTTTCCTCATTAGATTATAACATAGTTTCTGAAATCATTAGTAATTTTGTGGTGTAGAGACCTGACACCATGTATGTCAGTGTCTCTTAACACCTGGACATTTGGGGATATAAATGTGGGGACTGGAAGTTTTATCTGTCCACTCTGGGCTTATCTCTGCCAGAGATTTATTGACTTATCAGCAGAACTGGCAAGAATTTTTGATCTTTCTTTATAACACTGATAATGTGGGTTTTTTTTAACCTTTATTTTTGCTTAGGGGAAAATATTGATACAATGCCCAATGCTGCTCTTAACCATGAGACTGAAGGATTTTTTTTTTCCCTGTAGACTTATTTCTTTCTAATATTTGTCTTTACAGCAGGTGTAGCTGTAAGGGTTTGGAGAGCAGCAGATGATGTGTGTTGGCTCTTTGAGAGGGGCAGGGATGGACTGATCTGTAGACCCATGGTTTCACAATGTGCTTGCAGTCTTACTCTGCTGCTCCAGATCCTGCCTACATCAGCATCAATTCCCTTAAAATATGAATCAGATAGTCATGGCAACACTGTGCTTTAATAGATGTCATAGTGAGTAGCCAGGACTTCATTTAAAGGGTTAGGAAAATCAGCCTCTGCATAATCTCTGTTAGTGCCAATTGCCTTTGAAGTGCTCATTTTGCTGCCCTGCCCTGATTTGGAGACTTTGACTTTCCCGTGATTGAGCTGAATCCATTTGTTGCACAGCCCATAAACAACTTTACACTGATACCTAAAGGAACACTCCCTGGGCAAGGACAGAAATCATTAATTATGCAATATGCCACTATAACCTGGTAAGAAAAATTGTGTCACTAGCAACAGTTTAATGGTGATTGCTCAATGCTTTCTCGTGTATCTGAATTCATGCTCAGCCTTGACTGAATGAAAATTTTTAAAGATCTAACACCTTTCTCATAGCATTTTCATGAATGTGAAAATGTGGAATAGATTTCAAATAATGAATAACAGTGAAACTATTAGGAAAAAGAGTGCTACTGCACTGTTTGAGCTGTGGTGTTGTCAAGGTTAGTGATATCTGTTTTAGTATATTGACTTCACTGACAAATAACCATCGTTTCTACCTTCTTCCTGCTCTCCATTTACACACTTTCATTTATTGGATGAAGGAATTACTGGACTACAGGAAAGGAATTGTTTCTACACTTTGAGGAAAGAGAATCAAAGCAAAACATTCACAGGGACTGAGTGGCTGTGTGAATCATGGAAGAGCTGCAAAAAAGATTGTGTGGTTATTCAAAGTATTTGTTGTGACAGCTGATTGAGGTGTCACTACCAATGGCAAGACTGGCAAACAGTTATCTTCATTAACTGGTGCCAGAAAGCTAAAGCTTTAAAGCTCAGACTTGAGGTTTAGGACAAGGGTTACATGTGTGCCCTCGGGGCAGCTACAATTCAGAATTCCTTTCTATTCTCTTGTTGAATTGTGGCTGGTGAAAAGAGAAGTTTTGCATTTTAGTTTTAAACAAAACCACTATAAATACAATGATCTGAGCAGTAATTTTCTAAGTCATACCTTAAGGGTCTCCTTTATATTGAATAACAATTAATTTTCTAAAGCTTTGTACTGCTAAGTGCTGTTTTCCTTTAGAACCATAAAATCACGGTTGTCATTGTCAGACTTGCTGAGGGTGCACTCAGCCCTCTGTCCGTGTCACCAACAGATGTGCTGAGCAGCGACAGTCCCAGTGACAGCCCTGAGGAGCCCTGGCACTGGCCCTTGTCTCCACATGGACCTTGAGCCTTTGACTGCAGCTCTTGGAGTGAGAGCATCCAAACAACTCCTTACCCACCAAGTGCTACGGGCATCAAATCCGTGTCTCTCCAGTTTAGACACAAAGATGTTGTGTGGGGTGGTGTCCAGTGCTTTGCACAAGTTCAGGCTAATTCTGTCACTCATCTAAACATCTATTTGGCTCTTACAGGGTTTTATCAGGGACTTTTTAACTTTACATATATAAATTTCATGGTATCATACAACTTGGCTAGTTGTTTATCTACTGGCTTTCTAATTTTTTTTTTTGAACTTTGCTGACAAAATAATGCTTGATTTGATCTTATTCCTTTGTCATAAAAATTCTCATTATGGAAAAGTGCAAAAGCTGTCTCAATAGCAAAGCCATTTTCTTTACAATCAGTAATCAAAATTGATCTGATTAACTTTCCTTTTAAGTTCAGGTCTTCACAACAGAAATTATGGGTTGTATTTAATACTATTTTTTAGATATTAGCCTTTGAGATGTTATCTGCAGTAATCTAAACATTCAAAGCTTTAGAGTTGATTCTTTCAACAAGATAAAGCAAAAATCTGGCATCTAAAAAGGATAATATCTTTGGGGTATAATGAGCTTTGTCTTTCTCAAACCTCTTGAAAATGTTAATTAGCACAAAATAAAGAACACTGAAAAATTTCTGCAGTCTTCCTTGGAGACTAAGATTTGGGACAAAAAATTTTGCACGTGAAGTGAATATGCAAGTGTAAAGAGATTTATATATCTGATTTTAATAGGTTTCATCCCACTGGGAGAGACACTTTTGATTATCTATGACCTACAACAATTATTGTGATTCTCCCTGTAGGCAAGTCATAATTTTAACAACTAATCAAACTAAGCCTGAAGGTTCTGCAAAATGCCAAATATGTACTTGCACTCTTGCCAGTTACAGAGCTAATACTTGCAATCTGACCTTGTTTCAGCTTCTTAAACTACTTATTTTCAATCCATTGAAATGTTCATCTTTTAAAGCAGAAGTTCTTGGAAATCAAAACAAAACTTGGTGACAAAAGGTTGCTTCTTTGGTTTTGGTTTCACACCAAGCAGAGTCATGAAATGGCAAACTCTGTTTAAATGAAGGTTGGCATGACAGATGCTGGGGCTGGAAGTATCAATAGTGCAATGGTACAAGCTAAGCCAAATTCTAAATCAATCACCCCATTAAAATTGGTGTCCAGTTCACAGCATCAACCTAATTTTGCTTTTTAGGTCAGTATCACACCTTGTCTATTCACTCTGCAAAATAGACTTTAGGAAGCTCCTTAGAGTCAGAACTGAAAATAGTGCTCTGCTGAGGTGATTTAACTCTTCTAAAAATACATTGGCTGTGCTGAAACAGGAAATTCTGCATTTATTCATCACAGTGCTCCATTCAGGAAACATTCTTGGGAGGCTTTAGTCAAGTCTGCCTCTCTGTTCAACCTCTGCAGCCCACGTAGTGTGAATTGGAGATTTTAATGTCACCCTGCAACAGACACTGTGTTGGGCTGATGGTGCTTTAGAACAGGATAAATTCATAACAGCAAATGTGTAGTAAACAGTCTTAGCTGAGCTGCAGTACAGTGTTGCATGTGAATCTTAGACTCAAACCTGTTTCTTGAGGTGAAATGTTTTTAGGAAGTTGTTGCTATAGTTATATACAGAGTGAATACTTGTCAGTGTTTTTCACAGAAGCTAATAGAGTTATATGCAGTGAGAACTTGCATTTAAATGTAAAGGAAATATTGTACACGTGTAAGAATACCTCTCTGCAACTTGCAGGCCATAGGGTGGCTGTTATATGTAAAATTAGTCCAGAATTTGAATTATTGTGGCCTAGTGAGGCTTCTGCACAAGTGTGCTTTAAACAAAGGAAGTGTACAGCTTATTAGCTGAGACTCAGACTCTGACTGGATTTCCTGTCTCCCTCTTAATGGCAATAAACATTTCCTGATTAGAAAGCTTTGGCCATACCAGCAGATGCTTTTGGGCTGCTGCAGTTCAATTCAATTTGTGACGTGTCAGCCAAGGCAGTACCTACAAAAATTACTGCTCCTCCCCATTGATAATTTATAAATCTAAATGCACACTGATGTTTTCCAAACAGGATTGTTGGGTTATAAAGCCATTTGGCAAAGCTTGAAGTCTTCATTGCTTCCTGAATCATCTCAGAACTTGGCTTATTGATTAGTGTTTTTAGTCAACCATCCAAAACTTTGAAATCAGAAAGATGGTACAGAGTAGAGGTTCTAATTGTTATCATGTTTGTTTACATTGATGTTCCTTAGATTTTGTCTTGAGTAATTTTGCAATGTTGATTTTATTTCAATTAACAATCTTAATTATGTTAAATAAGTACATTTTGTGCATCATTTCATATTAACTTCATTCTGTCTAAACTTGGAGCATTCAAAGTTAAATGCAGAATGTGCATGGCTAAGGTTTCTTTTAAAGAACAAATAATATGCCCTAAAAGTGCATTATTATAAAAACTTATTCAAAACTAGAAAAATGTTTGCATGAAATAAAATATAACAGATGCTAAATATTTGGTAAAATGGAACAAAGAAATGGTGCTAAACAGCTGTATGGAATAATATGTGTAAAAAGTCTTGCAATAGTTTTTACTAGACCACTTAAGGTAGGTGGAAAAGCCTTGATGCCGCTGAGGATCGAGCTGACATTTTGAAAGCTTTGCACAATTTCTTTATTTTCTCAGTTACCCATTATCATGATGCTTTTTGCATTTCTTTCTTACAGTCAGAAGCAAAGTGGCATGGGCTGATCATTCCTCCATTGTTTAGGGTCATCCCCCTTAGGAGCAGATTTGTATTGCAAGTACCAATCTGGACTTGTTGAAACTGAATTAGAGAGCAAGCTAAGAATGAAGCAGTATGGGTGATCAGAGATCTTGTGTTCTAATTTTGTTGACAGAAACCTTTTTTCATTTGTCAATGCAGATGTAGCTTAAGGCATCACCTGAGTATTGAGAACACAGTAAATATATTTCATCCAGTAATCACAGTCATGTTACTCTTGATTTGGAGGCTACTGAGCTGGTCATGCTCTGGAGCTGAAGTGTCCTAAATATTTCTGGTGAGGGCTTGCTTTGGAGCTGAATTGTGTGTGATAATGAATCTTCTCTTTGGTTGAATGCATGTAAATGTAACACAAGAGGCAGCTCACACAAGCACAGCTCTCCAGCTCTTTTTGAAGCTCTTCTGTCAATAATGTGTCCTTTCAAGGACACCTGATCAGATGCCTCAAGTTGTTCAATACACTGAATCAGAGACCTGCCAGAAATCTATAAAATGTTCTGTGCAGAGCTTATGAAATCCTGTTATTTTCTCCAAAAGCTGTCTCAAGGTGAAGTGTAAATTAATACTGGGATGACCACATTTAAAAGTGCCCTGAGTAACGCAGCTGTTGCTGCTGAGTTCATCATTGATTTGAGATGGTATTTCACTCAAAAAACTCACTCTATTCTCAGGAACCAAGAGCAAAGTATCACCAAGTTTGCTGCACTCACCATCATCAACCAAGTGGGTGATGAGAGATGACAAATTGGTCTGCTACTCAAAAACAAACAAAGATTGTGTCTCTCAAAGAAATAGTAGCCTTGTGTAAGAGCAATTTGTCTCCCTGTAATAACCCAAACTCCTCAGTACGGTCAGGACTGTGTTATGGGTGATGTTGGAATAGTCCAGACTGATGGCTGCACCTGACTAAAGAAGTGCATCCCAGACCTGTTGTAATAGTGACCATTATTGCCCCTGGGTGAAAACAGAACTTTCATTAAATAGAATCTTTTATAAAAGAAAAAAGTGGGGGAACAGAAATCTTTCATACATATTAGCACTGAACAGTGACATTCTCTCATCAGAAGTAATTTTTGACTAAGTAGGATAAGTACTGATTTCCAAAGGCTGTATGTTGATTTTTCTTTTGTAAGTGAGGAATTGTTGTGGCTTTTTTTTTCCCAAGTGAAATAAGTTTCAATAGTCAAAGTTTTTATAGTGAATTCTAACATGAACTCGACTGGGGAGAGGATACGTGTGTATAAATAATATATTTTCCTGAATAAAATTGCTTGCAATTATTATTGTAGCACCTGCATATTTGGATTTTTGTTCTAAAATTGACTCTGCAAAGCAGAACTTGATGCATAAATTAAGGAAAGAAGCCTTTTCCATGTTTACTGAGGCTATTCTTGGTTTGCTGCTTTATAAAAGAGGCAAAGACATGCTGTTTAAGCAGGTTGTTTTCTTGAATGCTATTTGAAATAATTTTCTCTGAGTTAAGCTGTCTCATTAAGCCTTTTTGTAGTGAAAACATAATTGTGAATAAGATTTTATTTAACTTAAGAAGATTTGTATTTCCACATAGTTGTCACTGAAATGCCTGAAATATCCGAGTGCCTGAAATATCGGTTTGGTTTTAGTTTTCTTTTCCTTCCAAGCTCTTAAATATGTGTGTCATTTAAACATGTTCTTCTCAAATTTTAAAATGACTGTGATTGCTGCTGAGGCATTTTCAACCTTGTCACTGTGAATCTTGATAAAATGCTAAGTTTTTTTTTTGCTGTTTAAGGGAAGAGATTGTCCCAAATCCAAAGACTTCAGTTGCATCTTTAATTTGTATGGGTTTGGTGTCTCATGTAGGATGCTCCTGTGTGTGTGTGAATGCTGAACCAAAGCACATAATGCAAAATCCTCAATCTTTTATAACTGAGACTTGTGTAACCAACCGTATTTACTTCTGGATGTGAAGTCTGCATAGATGAGTCTGGCCTCGAGATTATATATTTATTTAGCTTTGAATGATTAGGGACTGAAATAAATGCCCAAAAAGTAGACTTTTGTTCCCCTAACTCAGTAATCAACCATATTAAACAATAAATAAATAGTGAATTATACAGCAATGTTTCTACATGAGAAATTAAAAATACTAGATTTGTTCATTATATAAGCCCAAGAAGCAACTTATTTACTCTGGTCCCACATCAGTCCCTTCCAACCTTTCATCTGCAGTGTGAATTTAGGAATCTTGTGATTCTCAGAACATTATAATTTTATTGAGACAACTCATGTAATAGATGTCACCAGAGGCTGAGTGAGGACTTCTGAACTGTCTGTCTGAGGTCTGTGTCTCATGATTATAAAGGACACCATAACTTGGGTACCTTAACCAAAACCCTGATATTTAGTGGGCTTCTGTTTCTGGCTTAAATAATTATCCATTTTCTTTTTTTTTATGTGTCTCTTTAAATCAATAAATGAGGTGAATAAAAATACTGAACTTATAAATATTCTGGAGCTGTTTATTTCAGGATAAAAAAAGAGGTTTCAAGCAGTTTTCTGCTTTCTTGTCTTTTTATACAGTCTTGACATTGATGAGTTGCATTTGTTCACAGTGACAAGTGTTCTTGATGAAGGCTAGCAGTCTACTTCTGGAAGCAGAATGAATAGGAAGCCTGCCTGAAATTTTTGGAAATGATAGATACCTGCCAGGGAGTGGTAAATGAAATGCAGTTTGAAGTGGCATTGTGGATAGCGCATACAAATTTTGGTTTTGAAATTAGTAATGTGCAAAGTGCCTCCAAATCCTTGTGTCACCTGTTAACAATAGATGTAACTAGATTTTGAGATTTTGCTCTGGTCATACAGCACAAATCTGAAATAACTGCCCTCAGTTTGGTGGAGTCGCACCTCAGCAACTGCATTGCAGTTTTGCTGTAAAGCTGTTGTTGCCCAATGCTGCTTCAACCACCATTCTTTTGTGAGTTATTATTGGAGTTATGCTTTTTGTATGAGGTCATCTAGAAAATTGGACTCCATAAATAAGAATTTACTAGTGCTTGAATATATGGAAGATGTTTGTGGTAATGGGCAGTGGTATAGAATTATATGCTAAATTAAAAAAAAAAATCCTCTAGTTGGACTATTTAGGTCTAAGTATTTGCTTCTTTTTCTTCTCCTTGACTTACCATGTAATTCAACTCTTAGTAAGAAACTATTTTTTTTCCTAAATTTCAATTAGTAAAGGTGCACTATTATATTAAATGCAAGTTCTAGCTTTGCTTTCTCAGTAATCCTGCTCTGTGAGTCAGGGTCCAACTACCCAATAACCAGCCTGGGCAATGAGATATTAAATCACTAATTTCTCACGTTTTTCCTCAAGACACAAGAGGAAGAGGATGAGCTGCTGGTTATTCCAGTATGTGCAGGATGATTTAGTCTGTATGGGACAAAACCCACTTGTGAATTTGGGATGTTGCTGGATTGGGGAGTCCCACTGGAGCTGCTGCATAGGGAACATCTCCAGTTTGTTGGCAGTGAGAGCTGTGCAGTGTCCTGCAGTTTGTGGGTGTGTTTGGTAGCTGCAAACCCCAAACTTTGTATTCCACAGTGCTCAGTTTGTTTTCCAACACCTGCTGTTCCTGGTGTTCATGGATTAGAGCTGCCTTTGGTGGGTAAACAGTTATGGCTGCACTCATCTCCCACACCTGGGAAAGGGCCACCATGAATGTTTTAGGAGTAAGGTGTGAGTTTAGCTGATGTTTCAATGAAAAGCATGAACAGAAAAATGCAAAGACTTTCAAAGATTGCTGTGCTTTGAAGCAAAACACAGATTTTGGATGTAGGCAGGACACAGAGCTGCCCTACTGGCATGCTTTATAATAGTTGTTTAAAGTGCACCTTTTTTTCACTAAGACTTTGCCTTTCTGCCTTCACACTGAAATGCAGAAAGTGAGGATGGTACCTCAGCAGTGCCACAAATAGTCCTGAATGTACCCACATACTCCAGACTTTGTGGTTCCTATGTCCCTTTTCATAGTGTTGATTCTTTGAAAAATGGGCATTTTCTACAGTCTGGAGATTTCACATATTTTTTGATGCAGAAGACTGTATAGAGTATGCATTTTCAGGGATATTTCCTAAAGAAGTTCTGTTAGTTCTCTCTAGGATTGTAAAGGGACTCTGTGCAAATTCCCCCCAGTAAAATTTACCTTTCAGCCTCTCTGTTGTAGTTAGAGGCAATACACTCCAAATCTTAATCAGCATTTCATTGCACTCCTACATTTTACTGCTGCCTAAAGAATACAAATTTTGTCTTTCCTCAGTTCCACATCTTGTCTGCTTTCAGCAGTAATTCAAGGTTAAAATATGAAATTAAAATACGCGATTGCTGAGTGAAGTTTTTATAGCATTTCAGATATAGAAAATTGACCAGATAAGAGACATAATGTGCATTTTTTCCCAAATTCTTGCTAATCATGTTAAAACAGTGGTTAGAACTTGTCAGCTCCTTTTGCTTAGAAAAATTCAGAAGAATTAGGAAGACAATAAGTTACCTGTTAAACTTCCATAAAAAATCTGCCTGTACAATAAATGTAAACAAATGATTGCTGGAAATTTGCAGTACTTCTGTTGTGCCAGTGAAGGTGATGCTGATTTATGAATTCATAAGCGTGAATGCTTATGATAGGCTGTCTGATTCCTGCTGTATTCAGGTGTTGTCCATCAGTCACTTTGACATGGAGTTGGACACTTCCCCCTGGGGTTTCTGTGGCAGAGAAAGGTGTCTGACTGTAGCTCATTGTTTTGCTCATCAGGTTTGTCACTGCCTTCAGATCCACTTGCAAAAATTCTCTCAGGAGGGCCCATCCCTGTAATAGCAATGCACTGGATAAAAAGTGACTGTTTTTACCTTCAGTCTGTATCACAAGACAAGATTTAAAATCTAGAAGCTGATTCAGGAAGTGAAATAGCATTAGACTGAATATGATGTCACCTGTACATCAGTGAGCATATGGCATAAATGAAAAATTATAAAATCCCCTCAGTTGGATCCCACAAGGGTGACCAAATCTCATATGCTTTGTTGCTCATTAACAACACTAATACTAAATATCTTCTTTTCATTGTCATCTTTACCATGCTGTATATGGGAGATAAGTATCATGAAGGAGTTAACCCTCTCTCTTTCATTGGTCTCATGAAATAATTAAAGCTCCTAAAATAAATTATTCAGGAGATTCTAGTATTTTTGGATTTAAATATAGATTATTTATTTCCTCCTTCAGTAGGCACTGGGTATCAAAGCTGGTAGATCCCCAAGGAGGCTTGCTCAGAGTTGCAGCTCTGAGCTCTCAGGTATCTTTGATCTGAGTTGCTAACATTTTCAGTAAAAGAATCAAGAAAATTTAACCTGAAAATGAGACTTGTGAAGGTCTGACAGAGAACCAGCAAAGGGCTAATTATTAACTAATTAACACAACCAAATAAATCTTCTGTAATATGGAAGTTTATCTTCCCTGGAGATAATTACTTTCTACTCAGGTCCACTTCTCAGTTCCTTTGCATGTGCCAGAAGCTGGGGAAATGTTGCTGTAAGTAGAGCCAGGTGAAATTTCTGCAGTCATGACCAAATTTTGAGTAAAATTATCCCAATCTGAGACACCTCAGACAGTACAGAGGGGGCATCTGTTGTTCTCAGTAACACAGGACACTTAAGTTATAATATTTATGTTCTATTTCCATTGTGGGAAACTAGTGAACTTTTCACTCTTGTAACAGTACTGGAGATCTTTGGACATTCCTATTCTGCCAGAATAATTTAGCACAATTATAACTGTAATCAATGAAGTGATTAATTTATAATTGGAAAAAAAAGTAGGAAAAATGCAAGTGATTTACAACATAAAATGTATTTTTTTTTTGTTTTTATTTTGTAAAGTAATTTTATTGTGGTGAATAAAATTCAGTCATTTCAAACCTGATTTCATTGTGTTAGGCCTTAGTAATAAACAGGAAGCCAGGAACAGTAAATATTTAATTGGCTTATCTATATCAAATGAACATGGAGATTTTGCTGTACAGTATAATATTTCAGTGCTCTTATTGAATTTGCTTTTTAGTGGGAAGAGTTTATGTTGAATTTCTGAGAAGTTTCCTTTCTGGATTTTTAATACCTACTTTAGTAGGTAAAATGTTCCCTTCAGTGAAATACACAATAAATCCAGAAAGGTTGGTTCAACTGCTTGAGTGTGCTACCAGCACAGTAATCAAAGAAATAAAGAGGTAATATTTCTGATACTAACAGTAATATTTCTTTTGAATCAGGGCTACAATGCTTTGTGGTATTACTGCTTTTCAGTATTTTAAATACACTGCTGCCTCACCAGTGGGCTTTCTCCCAAGAATGACTTTTCAGAGTTGAATATGATGAGGGAACAAAGCATCTTTTGCAATGTCATTTTTGGGTTTGGATACAGTGTTTTTGTTAAAGTGTTTTCTTACCACCCTGCATTTGATAGGCTGTGTAATATTTGATTCTGGTCATAACATTGGAGAGACATAACTCCTATTTCCCAGGACTTAAAGTCTTTGTTTTGCATTGAGACTTTTTCTTCAGTCTGAAATGTTTCATACATGTGCACAATAGTGATAAATATTATTATTAGGCACTGAGAGGAGTCACCACTACTGGTGTCTGTGTTAAACCTACCTGGGTTATGCTTTATTTTTTTAAAAACTAGAATGGAAAATCTCCAGCATTTAATATTGATAAAGATAACTAGTCAAAACTTAATATATATAGCTGCCTGGGAAAATATGATGGTAATGGAGAGAGGTTCAATTGGCTGACTAGACTATTAACAATTTCCAGAGAAAGTGTGAGCACTGAAATTTTATGAAAGCAATACTTGAAGGTATTGATGAAAGAACGCTGTGGCCAACTCAGATGATCAGAATCACTTACCATCCTTTTAATAAGCTCAGATGCTAAGACAGATAATTGGGGCTTATTCTGAAAAAAAAAAAAAAAATCAAGAATTTAATCTGATTCTAATCTGTGAATTTTAGGAAAAAGTTGATTTCTGTAATCAACACCAATTTTTTCTGACTGAGAAATGATGTCCTGGTTTTTTATTTTTGAGAGGAAATCATTATATAATGGAACATTAGTTTGTCAAAGATATGGGATAAAATCCTATGAACCTTCTCTGGGGGACATGGTAATTTTCCCAACCTCCTCCTTGAAAAGGTGGAAAAGGTGGTAACACTCCTTCTGAAAGTTTAAGCTAAAATAAAACAGTGCTTGACAACTAAGGCAAAAATGAGACTCTCCAATTGAAATATTCTGTCCTTATCCCCATTCACCTTGTGAATGTAAAGATCATATTTGAATTTATCATTTGAATACTTCAGATTCACTTTTGAAACCACATACATGATCATTTACAAATTTTTAGCCTAGAAAATCTGTCTTGCTCTTCCACTTAAAAGCTTGAAGGTTTTTTTTTTAATAGCTTAAATTACATTAACTTATATATTCTGAAATTTAGAATAAATTTTTTCTACATGGCCTGGAGGTCTGAAGACAATCCTTAGGTCAGTTTCACTAAAAGAAATGATACTTGATTTCCATTAAATGTCACACCAGCCATGATGCACTAATATGGGAATATTCTACTGCATAACATTCCTGAGGAGATAATGTGGGAAGACTCATTAACCTGCATGAAAGAGCTCAACAGCGAAACAAAATAGTTTCATGCAAACTGTGAAATTCAGGTGCTGGGGTGCAATAGACAGAATTTCTAGATGCAAAAATTCAGTTACTAGAAACTTAAAGATACTTAATATTGACAATTTTTGCAACTCTGCTCTGTAGCTAAACAGAATTACAACTTAGTTTCTTGGGGTTTTTGAGGGTTTTTGGGTTATTTGGTTATCTAATTAGAAAGGACAGTGTTTCCTAAATCAGAAGGGACTGAATGCTCAGTTTGGGATTTAGGAAGATCACAGTTTGTACCTGAACAATCATCTCGCTGCAGACTCAGTCACTCTGTTCAAAACTCACCACTGGTCAGTTCTCTTTCCACGCTGTTAGACTTTGGTAGCCAAGCCCATGTTATTACAAAAATGTCACTAAGAGCATTTTATTTTCTTTAATTATGGTTTATATAAAACAATATAACATTCAGAAAACAAAAATTGCAAATAAATCCTTCCTACCACAGAACTTACGAGTCACAAACAGGAACCTTGTGGGAATTGGTGTAAAATAAGAGATGAGTAAATGTTTTCCATGAGCAACTTTAGACTTATGTGTAATGTAATAAAAATATATTTAATTAAATACTAATAGTACCTAAAGTTGAGAGAAAAACCATTAAAAAGATATGAGCACTAAATATTTGGATTGCTTCAAATTATGCGAAAATGAATTTCCTAAACAGATTTTTCATTCTGGATTCCTATTTAGAAATAGACCATGGAAATTGTATTTGCTGTCTGTGCAAAATGTACAGTGTCTAAAACTTGAGAATTGAAAAAAAAATACTTCAGCTTTATGGAAAGTTCCTAAAAGGTTCTGGAAATTTTTTTTTTTTAATGAAGGGAATCTCTCTTTGTGGTAGCCCAATTGACATTATTTTGCAATGGGTGAGATTAGCACAGAGGACTCTCTGTGGTGGGCAGCTCTGTGAATTTTTAGTGCCAGAATCACAGGCAGAGCTGTGCAAATAGACATAATTTACTTATATTATATAAGGCTATTTTTGCATAGGGTCTTAGCAGGTGTTGGTATTGCTATGCTGCTCTTATGTTTGATTTCAGTGGATTTTCAAAAAGTTTAAACACTTTGTTATACAAAATCCCATTCCTTCCCTCAAATTACCTTAATTCATTGCCTTTTTGCTATGATAGTTTAATTGAGTGCAGGGTATAAAGCTAATTTACTTCTCTTTAGCCATCCTAGAAGTTCTCATTTTCTTTATTGAAATAGTAATTACTGCCTTTAGATACAATAACTGGGAAATTACTTTTTCTAATAACTTAGGTTATCATATCATCATTGTCATAGTAAAAATCATTGATGCACCAGAAAGAATTTTGTGACTTCAGATTAGTTTAAAGTAGCTGATATTGCTATAAAAAGTTATATTTATATGGTCGTCATTTAACCTTTCATCATCAGACTTCATTGTTCTGTGCAGGAGGTAAAAGGCTGGGAAAATACAAGTTTATTTTTCTGTATTTCGCATACTATTTTTAGGTGTTCAGGAATACATCCAGTTCTTTTAGAATAAATTTGCTGTTTTCACAGAGTTTATCCCTCTACCAAATATCTCTGAATGGTACAAGTGGAAAGAAACAAAGATTTGGTGTTCTAAACCAGATCTCTTCTGCAATTACATATGCTTATATGCTATAAAAGAAGTTTCAAGTGTTAAAAAAAGAACAATGCAGTGTTGATAATGGCTAATGGTGATTATGTGAGGTCTATGTTAACTACCTTAAAAAATGAGAAAACTGACACTTAAAATGTGCATCAGAAGAATTACAACATAAGTACTTACACACTGGATATGTGAGCAATTAAAGCTGAGGCAAAGAGTTTTTGATTGCTCATCTGCAAACTGAGGGCACAATAAGTGGAATAGAAAATAAGATTGTTGCTTCTAGTATATAGAGAACATAAAACTGAATTTTGCTCTTACACTTGCTTAAGTAATTCAGTGTAATTCATTTTTATTGACAAGTTCATCAGACAAGATAAGCTATAAGTGGGATTACTTTCCTCCCTCCTGTTCTGTTGTCAATAATTATTTTGCATGCAATAATGAAATGCTTTCCTTTAGAGGTCAGGGTATGAAGGAATCATTACACAGCCACGTGGGACAGGCTCCACGTGCTGCATCTGAAGAGCTTTCTAGCAATATAAAAATCTAGGTGATGATAAAATTCTATAAATAATATAGAAAGCATTGTATAATCTATTTATAGGACTCACAACCTGATCTATTATTGAGTCTTTCCATGATTTCACCGGGCCAGAGTCCAAAAGACTTCAATTTTGAGATATGTGTGCAATAATAGCTAAGTACACGTTCCTTTACCTGGCATCCTGTGAATGCTCTTCTCTACAATGCCAGGCACGAATTTTCCCAGGAAAGCTGTGCAATGTGATACCACTAAACCTCATAGAGTTAGCAACCATTTTTAATAGTTATTCCTCTTGCTTGGCAGAGCAAGGTCACCTGACTGATATTTAGGCACTACTCTAACAGTAGCTGTATTAGTAATAATAGGAATTGCAACGTCCCAGTAGGGAGCTGGAATATGTTTTATTAATAATATTAAATTAACCAAATAACAGCAAGAACAACAACATCTAAAACTCCCCACTCAGAGTTTTCTGGGTGATGAAAGAGGTTTGGGAGGTTTTTTCCCCTCCCAAGATGAGAATTTTTTTCACTCTGAATCAGTCTCAGTCGTGATTTGTTTCTTTTGGGCTCAGTTACTGGTGTGGCTTTGGAGGTGTGTGTGCCATGGCTGTGTCTCTGTGTTTGTGACTCTGTGTTTGTGTCTCTGGTAGCTGCCCTTCATCTGCACCGTGAGAACAGAGCTGGAGTCCTCTGTCCCTGTCCCACCCTGGGGTGGCTGTGGATGTGAGGGATGTGAGTGCCAGGCACAGAGCAGCTGTGGCTGCTGTGCCCAGTCTTTGTGTCCTCGTGTCTTTGTCTTGTCAGAAGAGCCAGTTTGAGCCAGGGCAGCTCTGGGCCCGTGGGTCCAAGCCTGTGTCACAGTATCAGTGTGAAATGGTTCTGTTTTGCTCCAGAAGTTGGTGGATTTTAGTGGCAAGGAACCGTCTGTCTAAGGCATGTTAGAATGGGAGATCACGTGCTCTATGAGCTTTTATAAAACATGGATTTCTTTGATTGTTTTTTCGTACCAGGAAACAAAATTAGACTGCCTTTGCATGTGGCAAGATTAATATAATTGCACTAAAGAGTACAGAGTGGTTTTATTGTCACATGGCCACCTAAGACCCAACTTTTTTGTATCTCATAGTCTCTTACAAACGAACAAAAGAAACTAAAACCACACTATGTATCTTTCTTATACAATTTCATCTCTCTGGAAACATAAATTCAATGTTATGATCTGTAACTGCAATATAGCTTCTCAGGGCTTAAATGGATCATAATCAATGATTTGCTCAGAATGGGGTACTGTTCTCCATTGTAATTTTGTGATATAATTTTAAATATTACAGTGTACGTGGAATTGCTTGTCCTCATGTTTTTGTGTTTTTGCTCTTAAATTCTGGCCTCTATTCTTTCTACCATTTCCTGAAGCACTGCACACATCAGTACTAGTGGTAGAAAAGAAATTGATGCCACCCTGTGCTTCCCAGGAGCTTTGGCTTAGGTTAATGCTGGAAGTTTATTTCTTTTCTATTGTGCAAGGTCAATCTCTCTTCTTTTAGTGGTAAAAGACACCAAATGCTCTGTGCTGCTTTTTGCCTAGCATATTGGCTAGAAAATATGACACATCTCAGCTCACAGATTTCCCAGTAATAAACTATATGTTTTCAGCACTTCCTAAGTTAAGAAGATGGCAATACCTTTGAATCAAAGGCACTGCAAACAGAGAGGTCTTTCCCTGAAGACATACATATCAAATATTTAAAATGGAATGGGAAAAGACAGTAAAGGGACTCCCATGTGAAACATTTTGCAAGAAGCAGTTTACTTCTCTAAAGAACATTGCACTGTGTATCACAGAGACAAGCCAAAGCTTGTGTTGTAATGACTTGAAATAGTAAAATATCACCCGGGTGATTTATCCATGGCATAACTCTCTTGACTTCAAATAGCCTTATGTATTTTGCAGCAAAGCTCTAATTTGCTGGAAAGAAAAGAGTGCACCTGGTGACAGTTATTTTATTCCAGTATAGTGCTGGCTTCAAGGTGTAAATAATAATGGCTGGGATGAAAGAAAGAAGCTTTGATTCTGTTCATTTTAAATGAGAGCAGTTGACTGCATGCACAATGTAGTTCCTGCTCTGAGATTTAACCAGTAAGAACATTTGTGACTTTATTAGGCACCTTTAATAAAAAACAAACAAAGCTGTCTGGTGTCTGCACATTGTTCCAGAGGTGCTTCAGCAGAGTTGGTGTGTCAGAACCCTACAGGGCTCTGAGTGGGCAGAGTTTTCAGATCTCTTGAGGCCTGGACAAGACTCCCTGGAGAGCTGCAGAAATAAAAACTTAAAACACATCCTCATTCATTCGAATGTGTTTGGATTAAGTCTTAGTAGCTCAGTAAGGATTTTCTCCCTATGTTAATATACTGCAAAATCCATGTTCTGCAGGACATAGTTTTGTAATTGTCAGATTTTCAGCAGCATTTTTGCTACCTTAGAAGGATGTGGGTAAATAAATCAGTGACCTATGCTTACTTCTGAGCATATAGATTATCTGGTGATGTATAGCTGCTTTGAAGCAGAAACTCTGACTCCTTGTCAAGACTTTTACTGCTGTTTACCTAAATGTACGTGTATGATTTGACAGATCTGTCTGCTTTTAAACTTGGTGGGCTGATCTGTTTTTAGACTGAGATTTCTGAGAGCTGTTACAGTGTTGCTTTATCAGTATTCTTGCTAACTCATAATTGCTCTAGACATGCCAATCAAGCTCCATCCTCTGTTGTGCTAAGCAGGAAGCAGACTCTGACCAGCATTTCTAAACAGCTAAGGGAGCTTTTGAGGTTGACTTACCTTTTGAAAAAAACATGAATGGTCCATAAGGCCAGAGAGAACATATCAGGGATCTAACATTTGCCTGGAAATGTGATTTCCTGGGCAGTACCTGTGCATATTTCATTCAGGTTCTCAGCAAGCACATCTGCCTTGGAAGTTAGTCCTGCTTTCAGCAGGACTAGATGACCTCCACAGGTCCCATCCCATGTAAATTATCCTGTGATTTTGTGATTTCATATTTGAAGAATTGTTACAGTAGACTATTCTCTAAGTCATTCTGTTGGTGCACTGGCCTGTGTTGCTGGAGTAATCTTTGCAACCAATACTGCTAACAGCTAGGGATGGGCACTGGAAGAGTAGAAATAATTTATTTGATACCTTTAAAATAAAGGTTCCTAGTCTTTCCTGCATGTTCTACATAAGCAAGCAGGTTTTAAGTGTTCAGAAATGGTAAACCCCTGAAAATTTCTTTAAATATTTAGCTTGAAAATATGATACTGCTGAATGATACATCCTCTTAAAGGCCAAGGCACCATTCAGGGTTTAGCAGAGTGTATCTTTGAAGCTGCCTGCCTAAACATGTGAGCTGCCTCCTTTGCCTCTGGAGTACAAAAGAGGATGACAAGAAACTGGGGCAAATCCATCTCAGTCATGGGCTAAGTGGGAAGTCTGGGGCAAGAAATCCTGCCTCTGATATTTGGCTGCAGAACACACAGATAACTGCCTCACCCGCTGTGGCTCTACAGACAGGAAAGAAATGATAAAGCTGGCATGTTATATCATCAAACACAATATTCTTTATGGTTCTGCTCCTGACTTTTTTTTCCCCATAGGGAAGCTTTGATGAGGTAAGGACATGAACTCAAGGCACTTGGCAAGTGTACAGACTGACCTTTAATCACCAAAGATAATGGGATGTAAAGTCTACATTTGTGTTAGGATTGTTGCACTGGTAGAAAAAAGGAACCTCTTTGTAGTTTATGTCGTTTTTTGACTTAAAATTTTATAACCAGCTTTAATGCTACTACTGTGTCAAAGATGAGGGAACTTGGTATAATGTTAGTGAAAAGCTGGACTTTGAGTATTCCCCAGATAACTATTCTGAGAATTTTAAGTGTATTAAAAATTAAAGTAGTTTTATTGACTCTCACTGTTTTCTTCAGTTCTAAATTTTAAAGAAAGAATTTTATTCAAAAAATTTCCAATGTCTGCCTCAGTTGAAGTGGACTTGCCCTATGTGCTGCTCCTGTGGATTTCTTTTCCAAGCTGCACTGCAGCAAGTGCTTTATTTTTGTCTCTAATTGTTTTGAAAAGCATTATTTTGTTGAGACACACAAGCAGTGAGTCGAATGGCAATGGCCAGGATGCACCTCAGCTCAGTCTAGTTGGTATTATTCATTTATTGAGTTGCAAAAATAAAACCTGTAAATTATAGGGGAATAATTGGAGTGATCAAAAGCTTGACAGGATTCCCGTTCAAGCAGTGGGAATCTTCCTGCTGATTTCTCTGCTTTTCATCAGGCTCCTCAATTGCATTTCTATTGTCTTTATAGTTGTTACACTCCCTTGTCATGGCATGTTTGATATTAGATCTGTAAACTCTTATGGTCAAAGGTCTCCACATCTTTCTCTGCAAATAGGATTGTTCCTCAGTCTTGACCTACAAGTTCAGGTCCTACAGGGATACAAATAATAATAACAATAATAATGTCAATAATAATAACAATAATAATATTAAAATAATTTTATACATTCAAGTGTGCTTGTTCATGTCTGCTATAAATACTTTTATCTCTGTCTTATTCAGACTTGTTCTGTCTTGTTCAGAAGGAAATGCAATTGTGTGTTGGAACAGGATGCTGATCTCATGAACTTGTGTATATCCTTAGAAATAGAAATTGTGTCATTCAACTTCATCCCCTTGTGCAGCTCCATTAATCAGAAGCTGTTGACAGGAATTCAATAAGTGGTATCTGAAATTAAGCCATCTAACCAGTCTTAGCAAAGGCTTAACAAGGATTGGAGTTGTACATTTTCCAGTTTGGGTACGAATGTTGTCATGGGACTGGATTAATGTCCTGCCATTTTCTGTCCTTGTTACAATCTTTTTTTCTTTCCCCGAAGAATGTCATATCAGAATTTTAATGTCTTGTATAATCTGTGAATTATACCATTGTGCTCTACTGCTTTGACCTTTTCTACATACTCTAATTTGATAGAGTAGCCATTCCAGCACTCTCTTTTTTCACTGCTTTATTGTCCCATAGGGAATGTGTAGTCTGGGCAGACATTCAGGATGCACTCCACTCTCATTTTGATGTCGACTGTCTGCCTTTTCATTGCTTTACAGAGCTGTTACTCAGGCCCCATATTCATTAATTGGCACCTAAAAGGGAAGTAGGCTTATCAAGGAATGTTGTAAAGAGAGGAGCGTGGAAGGAACGACATGTTCCAGAATGCTGAGAAGTCAAAGTAGAGTTGCATGACATATTTCTTAAATAGTGTAACTGTATGTGTTTCCAGATGACACGGAATTAATTTGCACTGTGACAAAGGTGATGTCAAAGTAGGAAAAGAAATAATTTTCACCAGTGCTCATTATGATCTGGAGACAGTAAACTTGTGGCATTAGTGCCAAAATGATGGCAAAAGGTATGATGAATGGGAGACAGCATCAGACATTGCATTTTGGAAGGGTACAGGAATTATGTTCCAATGTTATTAATGCCACCATATGTGGCTGAATGAGACTGAAGTATAACAACTGTAAGAAAAATTGTTTAATTTCACAGTTTTCTTTTGAAGGTTGATGAAGAGAGAGTGATTTCACTTTCTCTCATGCCCCAACAGAGTTTTGCCACTCTGCAGTGCAAATGGTTGTTATTTGGCATCTGTCAGAAGTGCTTTAGGTGTAATTTGACAGCCTGTTTTGTCCAACTTACTCTGACTTATTAATTGAATGAAGGTTTCATGAGCTTTTGTACTTCATATACTCTTTGAGTAAAATAATAGAATTTACTGTGACTAAAAGGTGGTTTAAAGAGAAGAATCGAGGCTAAGGAGAAACTACTTGTGTGTAGCAAAGAAAGATTCTGAGCACAAGTTACTTGAAATGTACTTTTAAATGTTTATCAGGGGAGGTGCCTCTCACTGTACTTTGATCACTAAAAACTCATGAAACTTGAAATAAGTTTTAAGTTATAAGAAAAAGTATGTATATGCATTGACATTAAACCAAAATAATTCAAAATTTGGGAATGTATTTGACTCCTCACCCTGCTTTGAATCAGCAAATGTTTTTAATAGGATCAAAAGTGTTCATAACACGGAGCAACATCTCCCTTTCACATCCATTGCTGAGCGCCTTTAGGGAAGTCTCAGCCTCTCGGCTTTGCCATTGAGCAAATGCTGGCTCTGTGAGGGCTGATGATTTTGTCTCTGGGGGCAGCAGCCTTGGCTGGAGCACCTGCAGCCCCTGTTGTGTGTGCAGAGGAGGCTGACAGGCAGTGGAGGAGCCAGGGCTGAGCTCCACACACGTTGTGCCCAGACTGCTTCCCGCGGGTGCTGTGAGCTGGCTGTGTGAGGATTGCTCAGCTGCAATTCCAGTCCCTCCCTGGTGTCCCTGCACTCTGAGCACAGACAGGGATCCATCCCTGTGTCTCCGTGGTTCCTTGGGGTTGGTGCTTACAGACACAGGAGGTTTGAAAAAGCAGCAGCCCACGGGATGGGTGCATAAAAACTTTCCCTGCAGTCGCTGTGACTCTTCCCATTGTTTGACTGGGAATTCTGTTCAGCTCTGTGGTTTGCAGACACCGAACCAGGGGGAGGGAAGGCTTCGTTTGTTACTTGCAACTAGAAAACAGAAAATATATGCCATGACTAAGAAGACATCTTATATCCTTCTTCCATCTTTTTGTCTTTCATTCACTTCTTAATATTTATGTTTAAAAAAAAGGGATTTTCAGGAGCTTTTTTGTCTGATTTCAATTTATTATATTTTTAATGTATTCCCTCCCTTTATTGCTATTCATTTTCCTCATCTTTTGTACATTTGCTAACCAATCAGTGGCTCTCTCAAAACTTCCCTAGAAGATTGTCTTTTACCATAATGTGCTATAATCACTCATCTCAGTGATACCCTGCAGAAGGCACAATAGCTCCAAAACCAGACAGACAATTGGTGCTTATTTTGGCCAATTTTCATTTATGTGATTTTTTTTTTTTCTTTCCCCCTCTTTCAAATGCCTGTGAGTAACTCCTTGCCTCTCTGAAGGTCTCTCTGATGTGACTCTGCCTTAGGAAGATGATTCATTGTTCTGACCTTCAGCTCTCTCTGCTCATTTTGATGAGGCAGCTTTCCGTTTTGTAAAACAGAGAGCTGTTTTCACTTGCAAAAATCATTTTATTGTGCCAGTCAAATTGCACAAGTCGTAGCAGGATGAATCTCTGATTTCCCATGAAGGCAATGGCTACATTTAAAGAATCTTGCTTTGTGTGCTTGTGTATTGCGTTTTTCTCATTTGTTTTTGAGGACCAACTCAAAACATTGGCAACACAAATCCTCTCTTTGTTTTAGTTTTGTGTTTTTTCATTAACTGGTTGGGTAATTTTGGTGCAGATGGCTCTTAGAGAGTCCTCACTATGCATAAGCATTTCCCTTTGGTAAGAATCAGGTGTTCTGGCAAGTAGATATGCAAGGTTTTCTTGATTTAAAATCAAGGGAAAATTCATTTAATATTTTAAAAACAGTCCTTTTCTTTGATGGAGTCTACTAGAAAGCACACAGAGGACTCTCTAAAATTGCTGAGGTTAAATGTGTGTGTTGTAGCACCGAAATTGTAGCAAAGGAAGAAAAGTATTTATTAGAGTGAACTTCTTATGAGCTTGGAGTAAATGCAGCCTTCCTTATTTTATTTTTGAGTTTTATTTCAAAAAAAATTTTTAAGAGGCTTCTGTGCTTCCTAATGTTTTTATTTCCCAAAGGCCTTAGAAAAACATATTGAAGTCTCTGTTGGTATTTTAAACTTTACAGAAAAATAGAAGCAGGGTTACTTTACTCTGATCCTTTTAAGCATTCCATAATTATGGGCTTACCACTCTCCCACTAAAAACATCTGAATTATAAAATTTTTATGGTGACTGCCATTGCCAGTCCAGTATGGTTTTTTTAAGTGCTAACACATTTTGTGCTGGCTTATCAGAGTCATACCTTTGTCAGTGCACATAAATAAGTGTACTTGAGTTACTTTTTTACCGTCTTAATTTAGGAAACACCTGAGTTATGCTGAATTGTTTGAGCAGACTTCAGGTATTTTTCCCTATGGGAAAAACATCTAATTTTCAGGATCCAATACTCTGACCTGTGATGCTACTCCAGGCCAGAATAAGAAATCAGTTCTATTTGAGGATTTTAATAAGACTCACTCCAGTTTTGTGCAGTGCCATGTAAAGGTGTATCAGTTGCATTTTTTTTTTGTGGCAAGGAGGAAGAAAGGATTGATTGGGTGAGGTTCAGATGACAGAAATCCAGACCTGGTTCAAGGGGAGGTGTAATGAGGAATTAAGTTTTCCCTCAGAGAGGATTCCAGTAACTGTGTGTGTGTTGTCAGTGCCATCTCGGGGTGCACACCCCATTTCCTGTGGGTTTCTCAGCCTGGCTGTTGGGTTTTTATGGCCGGGGTGTCTCATGGAGAACCCTTCCCATGGGAGGGACCTCACCTCTCTCCTCTTTGGAACTCAGGAGTGCCGAGTTCTTTAATCACGGTGTAGTTCTGAAAAGAGACAAACATAATTAGCAAATTTTATTTTATTAAGTCATCTTTATGTTTGTTTTGATTGTTTATAAAATCTCCAGTTCTGACTTGTTTCCCATGTTATTTTCTTTATTTGCCTTCCTCATAGGGAGCTATATATAGTGCATTTTATTAGCTGTATGATAGGGTAATAAATACAAATGCAGATACTATTCTTTGTCATAGACACTTTATTCCAGTATTTCAAGTTTATGAAGCTAGTTTTAAGCTGCATTTTTTGTTTTTATACTTATATTGCTCTAATTTATCGTTCTCCTGAGACCTATGGAATATGCACCTAGAACGTTGAAACTGTTAAACATTTTCAGACAATTCTTCTCATAAGCTTAATTTGAGTTGTTGACCCATGTTCCTGATAGAAACAGTACTGCTGTTATTTGAGTGCAGTTTATAATTTCTAAAGCTTGGGGAAAAACACTGGAAGATTATAAGAAACAGAAAATGTATCAATTATTCTGTGCATATGCTTTCTCTAACAAATTGAATGCCCAAGTTTGCATCCCAAAATAAAATAAGAATTCTGCTTAATGTAGGAGGAATTAAGTTACAGAGAAATACAAAGTCACTAATATAATAAATAACAATTAAAATAATTTATTAGAGGTACCTCTGAAGCTGGGCAAAAGGTGTATGTTGGTAAGGTTTTTAGGAGAATTTGTGTAGAAAAATTCCATAACAAAAGGGTTCTCTGTCCTCTATGCCTCTTCAGTGTTGTTTTAATTCTCGTTGTCTATAGCATATTTGGATTCCTTAACTTTTTAAAAAGCAGCTGTGTGAGAAACTCATTTTAGTAGACTTTCTAGTTTAAAAAACTTTGCTGTCTTATGCTTTAATAACTGTTGGCGGTAATTTATTTGTTATTTGCACATAGACCCTCTGGATTTGGTAGTTTATGAATGTTTTAAAAGTTAAATGGATCGATTTTATCTCTTTTTTTTCATAATTTTAATTAGATGATATGAACTCCCTTCCATCTATGGACCATAATGTTCCCACATGCTGGGTTTTCCACTGTTTTCTCAGTTCAGGAATATAAATCCAGATGCTACCATAGACCATATAATTAAAACCTGACTTAATGATCATTGCCTTTCAGACCCAGATGACAGGACATTAAGAGAAGATGAATCATCTTTCTACTTCAAGTCCTTCTTTCCCCTTCAAAGCCTTCAGCAGGTGACACTGTTAGAACAGCAGTTTCCAGCTCCCAGGAGGAGTTGGTGGCTCCCCAGTTTTCTGTGCCAGCCCTGTGCCCTTCACCAGTCTGGTACCAGGCACAGCATCAGCTCTGCAGCCCCCCTTCCCCTCTCCAGCTCACTCTGTGGATCAGACTTTGAACCAAACGCTCTCTGTAGTGTCCTACCCCTTTGGAGCTCTGAAGAGGAACATCTTCCTATTCCTGCAGTGGGTTTTAGTGGTTGTATCTCAAACTATTCCATTTCCACAGCATCTCTAGCATGGTTTTCTAAGGAGCTGAGACATGTATGCTTGCACTGGCTGCTCCCAGAGCTTCTCGACCTGTCAGCTGATTCTGTGTGGGTTTGACAGAAGTCTTGATGGCATTTAATCCCTGTTTTTTGTATCTCAGCCTGTGTAAATCATCAGAATGCTCAGGCTATACCATTGCAGGGTAGTCAGAAAATCAGCAACATCTCCCCTTGGAGACTGGGTGAGCCTTGCAGCAAAATTAGACTTTTCCTGTTGGAGTTCCTGACTGAACTAATAGTTGTCCTGAGCTGAATCCTTACCCCTTCCTGAAGATACCTTCCTTGGAGAACTGGTAAGGACAAGATCTGTGGGGCTGTGTCTTGTTTTTCTGTCTTTTGTCTAAATTATCTCAGAGAAGGGGATTTCATAGGGATTTAGTTATAGCCAAACAACAGTCTTGGGTAGAACTCGTGGTGCCTGGGTATCTCATTAGGTGATTCTCACCTGTCACAGTATATTTGCTTCCAATGTGTCCTCACTTCTGGGATGGAAGACCATCTTTGATTGCCATTCATTTTGGTTGGAACAAAGTTTCAATCTTAAAGTCATATAAGAAAAGTGTTTGCAAAGATAAAGAAAGACTGGTGGAAAATCTTGGGATGTTTTTACATTTTACTTCATGACAACTTCATGAAAACTGCTTATCTGACAGCCAAAATATTTTTTCTAATAAACAAAAACCTCCATAAGAATCTGCAAACCCATGCAGAGTGGGTGGACCCTCTCTCTGATGTCCTGCCACATTGAGATTTCTGTGCAAAAGCTTTTACTCAGAACCCCAGGAACTCGCACAAAATGTTGGGTAAAAAGCTCTCATATTTTTCTAGTAAATTGCTATCTGTCTAAAATTTTTTTTTTTAATGAATATATATTTTTCATTCTTCCTGCTGTGAAACTAACCCTATTTAAAATGTGTAGGAAAGGAAGGGAATTGTAGCAGATGGCAGATAATTTTGAAGATAATAAAGTCCCTTTGATTTCTCTTGGATTATATAGCCATCTCTGATTAGATGGATTCTATTTGGATTTAGGAAACTATTTATGCTTTGTTAAATAATTGCTTGATCACAGCCCAGGGATGTAACTTTTAATGTTTCCTTTGGTGCAATTACACCAAATGATGTGAAATGGAGGTCACTCGATTTACATGAAAGCTGAGAGAGAGGTAAAAAAACCCTGGAGTTAGAGACAGTAATTATTGTAAACTGCTGGTTTCATGGAAGAGTGTTGGAAGTTAACATGAGTATTCAAAAAAAAAATACAAAGTGTTTGCTTCTAAAGCATATTTATATTCCTGCTTTCAGTACTGACCCATAACAGATGTCAGCTATGGTTACACAGATATTTTTAGGACTAATATTGCTGCTGGGCCTGTAACTAGTTTTATGTTTGGCAATATTTGTGGAAAAAAATAATTAATATTTTTATTTTTTGCACCTGATGATTTCATAATTTTGGGAGTTCCAAGCAGTAGTGCTGGTTTCTGATCTGAAACCATTTTCTTTCAAAAGAAGTGTGAAATAGCTAAGATACAATAATTCCTCTGATTTTTGTTCAAGTCATGCACATTTGCCAAGGTAAGAAGGAGAGCCATTGCCAGGGGAGAAAGTCCTATTTCCAGTGAAGTTTGGTTGTTGAGCTTCCTCTGCTCTTTTGTAGAAAGTATTCCAAAAAGAAGGATGACTTTTTGGGGAGTGTCTGTTCCTTCTTGAGCTCCTGTCCTAGCACAAGGAGATCTGGGTGCAGTGTAACTTGGGAAAGGTTTGGGCGGGGTGTAACCTGTTTGAGATCAGTCTGACCTTTCCAATCAAGCTTCCTGCCTTGCTCAGGAGGGAAGAATCTCCTAAGCAGCACTATTTAAAAATGCCTAATGTGTCCGAGCAGTGCCTTACCCAATGGGCTAATATCCACATTAACATGTGCAACATAATAAGAGTAGTAACATAAGTCAAATAGCAAACCATTAGGAGATATGACTTCTATGGATGAAACAATTTCCTTCTGTGTAATTGAAATTCAGGCTCTATAAAGTCAGAAGCAATACACCCTCTTTGCAGAGCTGTAGTATCACCATTATTGCCATTCTTATAATTTGAATTGATCATATGCTTCCTTATTTGCAGTTTAGTTCTTGCTCAGACTCTTAAAGTGCCTTTTCCCTCTCTGAGCAAAGACAGTGGAGAACAGTTTTGAAGGTAAAACAGAAGTTCTTTTGTAGTGGGATGAAATTTGGTTTCTTGGACATTTTCTTCCAGTTCATTTTGAAAATCCTTTTAGGCTTTTGCATGTCTGCCATGAGTCTGATGTAAGGGAAACAATCCTTTCTATTCAAGATAATTCAGTACTACCTTGGGGAGTTATATTAAAAAAATTCTTTCTTTTCTTGCCATGGTGTACACTTAAAAAGAAGTGATTGTAATTTGAGGGAGCGGAGGGCATAATTTGCTCAGTTGTTCTGATGGAGCCACAGAAATATCTTGTGGATATTTAGATAGCTATGAGTGTTGAAATTTATTAGAAAAATAAACCAGGGGAGATCTCGGGGGATTACCCTTAATGTTGATTTTATTTCATGTGAAGTCTGCTGGAGGAACTGAGTGTAAATAATCAAATTCTAATGATGCCAAAGTCCTCCCTCTGTGAAAGAGACACAGCACTGAGCTCACCTCTGGTAGCAATGACACAAGAAATGTACTTTACAGGCTGAGACCTTCACTGTTGGCTGTGTGGGAAGAAATTAGTAATTTAAAATGCTTTAGGTTTTTGGCTGTTGATAAGCAGAGTGCTGGATATGGAGAACTACATTTTCCCCCCTGTCAAATGGAGCTGGGTCCTGTCATGGCTCTGTAGAGACAGGGACTGTGTTCCCTGAGATTTGCCAGATGAAAAGGGCTCTGAAATGTACAGCACTCTGCTGCAGCCTTTATCCAAAATCCTGCTCTGCTTTTATAAGGAGTGCTATTCCTGCGTGGATTTATGAGCTCTGTACTCACCTGCACCTCGTCAGAGGTTATGTTCTGAAGACTCCTTTTGGGAAAGTCTGATAAATACAAAGTACCTGGCCCCCATCTTGAGTTCTAAGCATTAAAATCCCATGAACTGTTTGTGTAATGAGCATTTTGAGTTAAAAATGTTCTCTTTTTTCCCCAGTTTGAATGTATTTTGTTAGGAATCAGTCACGGGGAAGGTGTGCAATGCCATGCACACAATATGAATGTGTATTTACCATGATGGTGTGCTGAAATCCTTCTGGAAATAATGGGTTATTCATGAATCTGGTGCACAACTGAGCATGGATTTTTCATTTTCCTATAAGTAGAAGTGTTAATTTGCACTTTTAAACCACTGCTTAAATTAATAACATTTGGTGGGAGTGTTATAACAAGTTTGAAGATGATGGAATCGATCTCTCCTGGGTGTTCTAGCTTGTTGTAAGGACTTTAAAACTGCTTATATCATCTATATCCTTTCTTTTTTATTTCTGTTCTGTTCTACAGCCTCTGAGAGAGGCACAGGAAGAAGTCTGTTGGCTCATTTAAGCTTATTGATTTCCCCTGCTTTAAAAGTAGTTTTGGTTTGGGATTTTGAAGGTTGCTTTGGGATTTTTGTTTGTTTGGGGTTTTTTTCCAGTCCTTGTTATTTTTATTTTCTTTAATAGTACAAATTCAGAGCAGAGGAACTGAAAAAAAAAAACCCTGGAATCGTTTGTCACTTTTGGGGCCAGATGTTCACATGAGTTCCAAAGCACTAAATATATTGCTTGCAAATGTTAGTTAAGACAGAAGATTGCTGTGATTAAACAGGTTTTCAGACTGATGCTGTTTGTAGCCCTGCTGGTGACAAATGATGGGAACAGTGTTTGATGAAAATATCAGAGAACTAATTTATGGATTTCTGTTAGATTCCACTGAGGTAGAGAGCTATTTAGACTTAGTGAAGATAATAAAATAAGTTATTCATAAACAGTGCCTTGAAGGTCAGTTCTGGAGGACCTGGTGATACCATTCCTCAAACAACAGCTGTAGTGAAAAATATTGTATATATTTGTAGTAATACAGTAATTATAATTTCTTCAGAAATGATTAAGATCTCTAAAATTCCAAATTATTTTCAGGAAATGCAGGCATTGAACATTATAGGAACTGTAGTCCATTTTCCTACCTCGAGAAGAGGGAGGAATTAATTTTTCTTTTGTTGATCCACATAAATTTTCCTGACTGGTTATTATGGCCCCTTCAGACCCACTGTATGTTCCCCCAAGGGCTGTCCTGTAGTTCCATAGCAGTGCACAACCTTTAAGTCACTTTGACAGCATAAAGGCTGGAGAAATGTGCCAGGGAAGTGGCACTTTTATGGCAGAGCAGCCCTTACCTGGGAGGGCTGCCCTGCTGCCTTTGGCAGAGCTCTCCATCCTCCTGCTCACCCCAGTGACCTGGGATGGCATTTGCTGCAGGGCTGGGGGGGAAAATACAAGTAAATTAGGAAAATATGGAATGTATGGGTGCTTTGATCCAAAATGCCCCATCTTTACATCCTTGCTAAACACCTGTAATTGTCCAGTCCATATTTGTGAGCAGTCACAGGATGGACCAAGCAATCCAGATCAGGATTTTTAAGGCAGCTGCTCCATGAACATTGATTTTGTTCATTTTCTTGCATGGAAATAAAAGCACTTGATTTGGTGACCATTGCCAGGTTTTCTCTAGGAAATTCTTTTTTGTTTCAAATGATCCATGCTGGATCCATACATCCATAGGTGAGGATTTACTTTCAGTCGCTGAGATCTGGATGAAATTCCAAGCAGCTGTGGTGTGATCAGTGTGGAATCTTGGGTCTCCATAGCTGTTGCCCTATAATAAAATACAAATCCCAAAATCTTACAGTGTACTGAGCTGTTGTGGTGTGTGCAGGGATTTGCTAAGTGCAGCAAGAGCACCAAAGTGAATTAAAAATGATTAATTTTTACATAGTTACATTGATTTGTTTCATTCACCTAAATCACAAGGAAAGAAAAAAAAAAACAAAACCAAAACACCAACCATTTTCTGTTTAGCTGCAATAAATAAATAATTATTTAACTTTTATTTAGAATGTCTGATGTTCAATCTAGAAAAGTTGTCTACCACGAGATCAGTCAAATGCAGACAGGACACCAAGAAAATAAATTGATATTAGAGAACAGGACAGCAGGAATTCTACTTTTTTGGCTCTCTAGGTTTAATCTATAAAATTATAGCTTTCTGCATTAATTAGGCTGCTGTCTAGAGCTGTGTCGTGAAATTTGCAGAGCAATTGAAGTTAATGAGTTTTCTCACAAATGCAGCTGTGCCCTCCTTCACTGCCATTGGTGCAGTGCAGCCACGAGCAGGCACTGGAGTCAGGGAATTGTTTATTTTCTAGTAAAGGAGTAATGGCAGGTGCTTACATATGAAATACGTGACATATGTGTACAAATACGTATGTATATATATTTATATATGTTCCAAATGTAAATATATATTTATATATATGGAAATTGTTATTTTTAATATATATAAAATAATGTACCTATGTTTTAAAGCATTTTCCAGTACTAATTTATATATAACTATGAATACCTGCACAGCAAATCAGAGAAAGGGGCATTTCACTCACTCAATAGCTGCACTCCACTAATAAAGCAATTTTGAAGGTCAGTAATTAGATTATTGTAGATCCTGGTTTTGCCTTCTGGCCTCATCACTACTGTCCTCTTAAAACTACAGAGCTTGTGCTGAAATACAAAATCTACATTAACAAAATGTTTCAGAAGATTCCACAATTACATTGTGACTTTTCTAGGAACCTTTAATAATAGTGTGTAATATAAAATATGAATATTGTTTTCAGCACAAGACTCTACATTTTCAAGGAAAAGCATCTCTATGTCAAGTGATTAGTATTAAAAATACAAATTATTTCTATTATAAATGATGTAAAGGATAAGGATCTTAAATATCATAAGCACTTTAAGAACCACGTGTATTCATTACAATTCTGTTATCTCAGCCTGCTTATTGGAAAACAATAGTAAAAAAATAAAATGAAATTTAATATGAAACAAAGGACAGGAAAATTCTTTTAAAAGCTCAGAAAGGGAGATTTTCTGAAATCAAGTATAATTCTAGGACCTGCATTTGAAAGGGAAGAACATAGGTTTAATTATGGGATTAGTTGTGTCTGGTAGTGCACTTTAGAACATATCAGCATATTACAAAAATACCTTGTATTACTTGAAAAAGGGAAAGAATGGTAATTACACTGATCATGGACTTTAAAAAAACAAAAGATGGGGGCGTTTTTTTGTTCTAGGGAGGCAACAAAACAGTCAGTTTAGGAAAGCTCAGTTAAATTATATAACATTTCAAATGTTATAGGTAATGTCTTTTCAAGTTAGTGTTTCCAGCCTAATGCAGGTAATAGGATAATGAGGCGTTTATGGAGATTATATTTTACAAGTTACAAATGTAAGTTACAAGTTACTGCTTTCCAGCCAGCAAGATTGCACACAAATCCAGAGGGGTCATTCAGGAAACCATTAGAAGAGCTCATAGTGTGGAAGAGAATAAATTGAACTTTGCTGGGTTTAATGGCTTTTCCAAGTGTCCTAAATATTTCTTATGTCCTTTTTAGAATTCTCCCCTCTGTAGAGCTGTTGCACTGTGGGTTTAAACTGCGTTCATCTCCTCCAACCCAAGGAATTAAATCCCACATTTTTGATTCCTCCTTAGGTCCTTGTGAAAAGTGGGGTTCCTTGCCTTGCCCCATCAGTAGAGGGGCAGGCACTTTGCCACGTGAGATTTTTGCCATCAGCTGCTGCCTCAGCTGGTGTAACCTGGCTCAAAGTCCTTCTTGGGGGGAAGCCCCAGCTCGGACACAGACTCACCTTTCCTTCTGGCTCGTTTACTTAGCTCTGCCAACTCGTGATGCATTTTTAATTGCCCAGCAGAGTTACTGACTGTCAGAAAACTGAATTTTATTTCAGAAAAACCAAGGTGTCAGGGTTAGAAAAGTTTGTCAGTACTCTTCCTCAGTAGCCTGGAGAAATCAAGTGGATGTAGTGTGTAAAAAGAGATGTAATGTATTCTGATGTGTGAGTGCTGGACTCTCCATTGCCTTTGAATCTGGTCATATATGGAGATTATGGAGATACAGGAATGTGGCATGGAAGGAAAAATGGAGAACAGATAAGGAAATTAAGAAAGGAAAGCATCAGAGAAGAATAGCAAAACCATGTTCAGCAGCAAATTGGGATCTGTTTGAAGAGGGTGTGGGTAACCATGGGGATCTCTTGTGAAAACAGTAGTGAAGGACTCGGAGCAGAATTGGAGCAGACCCAATGCAATATTCTTCTGATCATGTATCAATGAATTAATCATCACTCTGTGTTGTTTGATGCACCAACGAAATGCATCATTACATTGAACCATCTGAATTTTTTACAGTGCAATACATCACTGGTGAGGTAGAACCCTAATGATAAACTAGCATGCAGCCAGGCTTCATTATGTTAAATTAACTAAAACAAGATTCTTTAGGCTGATAAATATATAATGAGAGCTGTCTCAGCTGGGAGGCTGAGAGATAGAAGGCTGGTGGAGTGGCACGTGTCAGAGTGTAACAGGAGAGCAAACAGCACAATTTGGGGTGGTTTGGATATGAAATATCTGCCTAACATGGCTATGGAAAGTAATTGGAAGAACCAGCACTTCAATCATGAAACTTGTCACTCTGTAATTACCTCTTGAGTTCAGCATTATCACGCTGGTCTGTCAAATAAAAAATGTGGAACGGTAACTGAGAATGCATATCTGAAAATGTCAGTATTTCTCATTTTACAGACATGATCATTAAGAAGGGAGAAGGCTCTGAAGGTGTAGCCTCCTGTATTTGCAAGAAAACAGATGACAATTTAGTCGGAGGAAAGAGAAATTTAGTAAATAGCATTCAACCAGAATATAATATATTTACTTCCCTCTCGTATCACCTCTGCTGAAAGTGGCTCCATACACATTCAAACATGATCTGATTGATATGAAAAATAAATCACGTCCGTGTGCCTGTAAGTTTGCTACATTTTAAAATAATAACAGAAATTCTGACATTTCTAGCATTAAAGCCATAACTCCATCTGTCATTGAGTTAAGAAAATCTCAGGTGGTAATTTTAAAAAGTAACAAATGGAAATTGTTGCTGTTGGAAGAAAAATCAGAACGTGACAAACAAGTACTTTCAGTCACGTATTTATAGAGAAGTGATGGCTTGTCTAAATATATAAAACAAAAATTTTCCCATTAAAACACATTTTAGTAACACGTGTGGTTATTCACAGGAAAGGAGGTTTTAACTTTTACGGGAAATAATGATTTTGTTTTTCATGTCAATTTTTAATGTGACAGAACAGAGGATGTTTGATTACAATCTGACAAAATGCAAACCATCTATTGTTTCTACTTCAAAAATATATTATAAAGAATTAAAATTTGGAATAAAAAAACATTTTCCCTTTTAGTAATTCTTTGGCTTAAGGAAGCATTTTGATCAACTGTAAACAAAAATAAGAATAAAATTTTATTTTCATAACCTGTTGGAGAACTATTTGGAAAATCAGTAGCCAATGTACTACTCACTATGTGAAAAGCTGGAAAGTGTGGCCTTTTTCCATTTCCTGAATTTTGGTTACAAACTTTACAAAAGGATTGATGCAGTGGTGTTTTGTGTGGAACCACCGTGGAAGGATTCACCTCTCAGTGCATTTTGGTTGGGTGGGTTGGAGAATCATCTCTAATCTGCTTATTAAATATATCTCAAATAGTCTTTTGTGTCATTTACAGGTCTAAAACTTGGTCTGTATTCTTCATAAAATATTGGACAATAAGGTAGTATCATCAAAAAAAAAAAAGCATCACTTTGAGGCAGTATCTTCCTTCTTTTCCCAAATTTAAATTTGAATATTAACATGGTTTGCAGAAAGTAGTTAACTAAAAAAATCAAATATAATTTAAAAATTCATGGGCTGCATAAGTAAAAGGATTTGTGGAATATTTTAAACATTCAAATCTAATTAAAAATACCTTAATACATTAAAAATGAGGGAACTGTGTTCATGATAACTATACTCCCGCAAATAAATTAGTTTTTTCATTAAGACTGTTTGTTTAATGTTCTCCATTAGGCTAATGAAATGCTGAGAGATAATTTGGGATACACAGTTCTGTGAATTTTTCTTTTAGCCTAATCCTGTGTGTTTTATAAGTCCTCCACTGATTATTTTGGAGTTGGCTGCAAGGCTTATGCCCACTGAAAAGCTGCACAAGAGATGCCCTGAATCAACTACATAAATATGCATTTGAAATTTAGTTCTGCTAAAAAAAATGGTACGGGTCTAACCAATGGCTGTGATATTTATTTATTTATTTAATGCTACATATGCAAGGAAATTAAGTTGTCATCAGAACTGATGAGCAAAGTGTGTGTGCATGTGTTGTGCATGTACATAATATGTGTAACTGTTACAAAATGAATATTGGCCATGTCCTGGTGTTCCTCTTACTCAACAAGAACAGAAAGGTTGCAGTTGATGGAGAGGCTCACACTTGAAATCTGGTTCCATGGGTACCTGGGCAATTAAGCTCCTTTAAATTCTTTTTAGTTCCTTCTATTCCCATTTGTTTTCAGTAGGACCCAGAGAGTTCAAGCAGAGATAAGCATTTCTTTTTGATTGGCATAGGTAGGATTTATGGTGAAGTCCTGATGTCACATTACCCTCATCATCTTCTAATGAAAAAACCCCAAAAAAGTAAATTCCCTGGTTCAGTGTTGAAGAGAGGAATCTAGGATACATCTTTCACCAGTCAATTGTAATGTTCTTTTTTTCTCATGAGAAAGAAGATGCAAAAAGCTCAGTACAGGTAAAAGCTCCATAATGCTTTAGCTACCTGCATTAAATTAGGGTTGTTAGGCAACAGTTTCATTACAAATATGTAAGCTATTATTTGAACTACCAGGAAAATAAGCATTAGAAACATTAGACAAGTTCTGTGTGATGATGAGCTGTGCACGCTTTTGCTTAGGTTGTCAATATTAAGCTGAAAAGGGCTGCCAGGGAATAATTTTCACCCTTTTTTACCCTCTTCCCATCACTTATTGATATAGTTTTCACCAAATAAAAATATTTGATACCCCCAAAGAAGAACCAGGGCACTGTTTAAATAGAACAAACAATGGCAAATCCTACCACATTTCTGGTATCACCGAGCACATTTAGCATGTTAAAAATATATTGTTCGTATGCAGTAGATTAGTAGTACTAAATAAATCTGTCTAAATGTGAGCAATTAAAAAACATCCGTATCAAAATATCCCCAGAACGGAATGTTATAGCATTTGTTGTTCTGTGTCATCATCCCTCTTCATTTGCTTTGTATCTGAAGAATGAAACGTGAGCAGAGTGAAGTGTGGAGGTTGTGTGAGGAGCCACAAGAGCTTTGTCTCCAGATGTGATGTGTACACACAGGTACACGTGCAGGAGGAGCCAGAGTGTGCTGTGGAGAAGAGCGTTTGAGCTTAAATTGCATCACTGGATTTTTCTTTTCAATGCCATTTTGCCCCTTCACTTAATTTCTTTCTCTTCTCTCTGGAATCTCATCAAGAATGTAATTGAGAGCGTAAAAGAGCATTGGCTTAGAGTACCTTTCATAGAGCTATTTTCATCAATCTTCAGCAGTGTGTATGGATTCATATAAGACCTTCAATTAACTTGCACATTAACACCGGTTAAGCAATTTCAGATCCTTAACTTGTCAGGAATGTTGTGTGCAAGGGATTTGAATAGCTGAGCAGAGTTTGTCATCAAACACATTTCATCACCATGCTCTTATTATGCTGGTCACCACCCAGAAAAGAAAACAAATGAAGTGACAATGGTGTTTTTCTGAGATTTTGCATTCTTTAAGCATTAGTGTTACCTGTATATTGCTATCTCACAAGTTTAAGCAGGTTTTCTGAAGGGAGAACTTGCTGTTCCTCATTCAGAATTGAGAGTATTCTCAGTGTAAAGAAGCCAGCCTCATTTAGTTCTGTGGTGGTTTGTAATGTTTGAATTTCTCTTTATGTGGCACATTATCACGTCTCTTACTAGCAGCAGTTATGAGGAAGCCTCATTTCCAAGCTGGTGCTTGACTGGCCATTTACCAGAGTGGCCAAAGCCAGTGGAAGAGCTGGCACAGGACACCCCCTCACTGTCCTGGGAGCAGGGGCTGCTCCCTACACAGGCACATGCAGTGCCTGATGCAGCTCATCCCAGTTTTTCCAGCAGTTAACTGGTGAGATTGGATGAATTGATTCAGCTTTTAAGCATTTATTTTAAAATTATCTCTATCTCGAAAATTCTGTTAGAACAGGACTGAGTTATTTTTGTGCTTTTCCTACTTTTTAAAATCACTTTATGGAAAATACTTGTGTCTTATGTTTGCTTCTAGGGCCTCGTATGTAATAGGAGCTTATGTATGGGTAGAAAAATTCATAGCACCCATTAGCTTTCACCATGAAGGACCTGGATTATTTTACAATGTTTTAGCCTTTTCTCCCCATGTTCTGCTTTCAGAGACAGCAAGGTAAATCCAAATCCCCATGAATGAAAAGTATTTTACTGAACTAAATAGGATCTAACACTTCTTATTTAAAAGTGCCTACAACATTTTAACCTCTAGTACATTAATTTCTCAAAACTACTTTGTGTCCAGTCAAAAATGATTATGACAAGCCCTTTCCCTAATCAGAAACATAACAGTGAGTTTCAAATCCAATTATTCTGTTACCTGCTCAAAATTTTTGATGTCTGGCTGACATTATCATCATGATGCCAGCTTTGCAAGGATTCTTGTTGCTCTTGCTGTCCTTGCAGCAACAGGAGAGAACTCTCTGTTGCTTTTGGGGGCCTGGCAAAGGTTTTCATTTAATGCTCATTGGTGACCCTGCTGGTTTTGGAACTAAGCCATAACTGAGAGGGTGTGATCAGGTCCTTTCAAGTGAAGTGTGGTAGACATGGATTTTGATCCTGAAATTGGGACAAATCTTTGCATTTGATTTACTGGAGGGATTGGGTGATACCAAAGCTCCTAAAATGATGACCTATGAACTTTATTGGAGTTTGTAAACGTGTGAGAAAACTGCACAGCATCACCAAACATGGGTTGGGGGAACTGTGTGTATGAGATTTATTTCTCGACTATACCTTTGCAGAACTCAGGAAATAGGAGCTTGATGAAATCTTTGCTCTGTTTTACTGATGGTTTTCAGTCAGGCTTTGTCACCTGATGAACTCTGCATAAAACCGAACTCCATTATCCCGGCCACACGTGTAACTCCAGGAAGTTTGAAAACTGGTTGCAATTATTAGATACAAGATGGCAATTAAAGGGGTACATTCTTAACACAGACGTGCATAATGTGCTAGAGACTAATTAAAGATGTAAGCACACAGATCACTAGGAATTGCCCAGGAATAGAAGTTCACTTGAAATAAGGTAATTAAGTTAATCTTCTGATAGTGGGGTTTTGCAGTAAGTGCATGTGCTAAATATGAAAGTAAGGAACTTAAGAGGTAATTAAAAGTAATCCAGGCATTAAATTAACCTTCTAGCTATATGAAGTGGTAGTAATTACAGACATCAAAATTAGAATCATATTGTAATCAGATTAACTACAGCGTAATTTATGTAGCTACATTACAAACTATCTACAAAAGTCAAATACAAGGTGTTGGTTTCCCAGCAAACATTAATGCTTCAACTGGAAATCAAGTCTCTAAACTGGGAGCAGATATTCCTATCCTAAATCGGGACCAAGCTGCCTGTGCTGGGGTTATGTAGCATTTCCAGGAAGGTTCCAACATTCCCCCCAGGTGTTGGCATGCCGAGGTGTCCATCCCTGTGCTGTGTGAGCTGTGCAGGCTCCCTGGCAGAGCAGGAGTTACAGCTCTGTGCCGGCTCTGAGCCTCCGCTCCTGCTCTCTGCAATTAGGATCCTCAGCATCCCTCTCAGGAAAGTGCTGCTGGCTCATTAAGGCTAATTGCTGGCAGACCCCTGATTCCCTCAGAGGCCAAGGAGAGGAGCCAGGCTGAGGGGTGGGCGGTGGTGGCTGAGCAGGAGCGCCTACCAGGCAGGTGGATGCACTTTTAATCATTTCTACAATTGACTTACAGCTACAGGAAACTTGACCTTTTCTTTGATTAGAATCTGAGCTGATGAAATTCCCCTTCTTCCCTGCAATCCGTTGCTACACGAATTAGGGCGTTAGATTTGTGTATCTACCTATCTGCCCTAGGCATGTTGTTAATGCAGCTGTGATTAAAGCAATTTATTACAAATTATTGGGTGTGAAAAGGGATCTGATACTATAAAGTAATATTTTAAAGGAGACATTCTAATAGGCACAGTCAGTGTCATGCTTTGTTTTCAATTATTTTATCTCTGGCAAGAACAATAGATTACCCACTGCAGGCTTTGTGTTATAGGGCAACTTGTACATGATCTGTGAGGCAAATGGAACTAAAAAAAAAAATCTGATTTCATCTCAGTCTTACCAGAGGCTGCACCATTTTCCAAGGCTGCAGAAGCAGATTAAACACTATGCAGTTTGATTTCTATGTATTCCTTTATGCTAGAGTTAAACCTAAACAGTTTTTCATATCAGGAAAGGTTTCTTGTGTGTTCTCTTCTCCACTATTTTTCTGTGTCTTAATTTATCTCATGTATTTCCCTAGATAATAGTCAACTTTTATTTTAATAAAATAAAAAATTTTAAAGCATTTAGCTACATCTATTTATATGTGAGCAAGAAGTCCAGCTCGTGTCCCACCAAATTAATTCCAGGGAGTTTTTTTGTGTAAACTTGGCAATTTTTTGGCTGGAGGCTGTTCCCATGCAGCCAGACACGCTGAAAGCACCAGGAGGGTGCAGGTGTGCATCAGTGCTCATATCATCAGTCATGCCTCTGAAGGTTGATTTTTTGGCTTCGAACATTTTGGAGGGTTTGGAGATTTCCGTGGATGGGGGCAGGCACGCCTTTGCTCCGCCCTGCGCAGAGGGCCGTGGGCGCCGCGGCCGCGTCGGTGCCTCCGTGTTTGCAGGACTCCCTGCACGGTTTGTCATGGACTCGAGCTGCAAAGGTGAGAATTGCTTTGTGTAATTACACGACTGAGCTGCTGGAATTGCCTGAAGGATGGATTGTATATCACACTCGTGGCATTTATTGCTTTTTCATCTGAGTGGAGAAAAGCGGCGGAATGCTGTACGAGTCTGATCAAATCACACAACTATTCATCAGCAGTCATGAGTTAACACAGAACCTATACAAGACTCACTGAAAAGTGTGAATTTTACCTTAAAACCTGTTTGATTACTACATTGTGGTCCATCAATGAAAAAGATACTATCTCTTTTTGTAATTGTGGATTAAATTTAGGGGATAATAGATAAAAAGCAAAGAATCAGCAAAGAAAGAAAACATATTTTTGATTCAAAGCTCTGGTTAATTCAGTAAAATGTTCCCCTTCAATATTTTCCAAAATAAAGAAGTCTTTGTACTTGGGCTGAAACTGCTTTTATGAATTGGAAATCTGTCTAACAAAGCTGGAAAGCAGTTAAGTCTTCTCCTAAAAGATTTTTTCATAATTCCTGTAAAATTCTTAGGCATCCTTAAAACAACCTGTCTTATTATTTGTCAACACTTTAGGGCCATTTTTTGTGAACTGAAAATCACATAAGCATAGAATTATTATTTTGTATTTTTTGATCATAAGGATTGATAATCTTCTTTGTTTCTTATCTGAAAAAATATATATTCTTCATATAGGGATTCCAACTTTTTTTTTCCAATCCTATTGGTCAGAAAAATGTAGTTAAGACCTTGAAGAAAGCATAATAAATTTTCATAGTCAAAGGCTTTTATGATTTCTCACCATTTTAATCAGAAGTACAAGAAACTGACTCTTTTATGAGAGAGCTGTGAGGGAAAAAATTGGGTCACAGGATGGTTGCAAAACTGGGCAGTGGCTGAATTAGTAACACTGGAGGTCTTGTAGTGGTTGAGAGACACTTGGCTCCTTATGGAGCCCTGGAGCTACAGGAAAAATGTGTCACTGATTCCAAAATATCTTCACTCTGCATCATGGTTGGACAAAATTGAACTGATCCTAGGGAGTCAAATACAAGCAGAACACTTCAAAATGTTAAGCAGAAGTAGGTGACATCCTTTATTTCCAAATAGACATAAGCAGTGACTTGGTCTTTCTCCTTTATTTTGTGGATCGTCTTATTGCAACACTAAAGAAAACCTTAGTGCAGCTGTGTGCTGTAATTTGGAGTGATGTATAGTAAATTTTTGAGAAACCTGACTTTTACATGGGAAATAACACAATGGACACTCCTAGCCATGCTTTTCTAACAAACAGCTGATCCCACTAGGAATTGCATTATACCTGTTTGTCCTTGGAATCATTGATGGGTACCTAAAAAAGCTGTAGAGCTAGGAAGCAAATTGTCAGGGGCTTTCAGGAAGGACACCTGAACACCTTTGTTATTGTACTCTGTACTGTTAAAGAATTTATAGTTTAATGTTTTGAGTTGATTTCTGAATACCAAGAAAACAACATTTATGTTTTCTTAGTTTTAGGGACATTAAGGTCTGCAATTTAAACTTTTCCTCAGAATTGCAAGAGTGTATAATCTATAGTGGATTTTATTTTTTCTAATTATGTGAATTTCAACCAATTGATACTGTAAATCAGGTTTAAATTTTCAAAATTCAAAACATTACCTAAGAGTTTTCACTATCATCTTAAATGTAGCTGATGCAGAAAGTCAAGTTGTGGGAGCATGGGCTGCACATAGCTCATGGTGCAGGAATGGATTTGAAGTCGGACTTAAAGCCAAAGCTGCAAATTGTCTACTCTGTGTCCTTATCAGTGTCTTCAGAGCCAGTGTTTCAGAGCTTCCCTCGTGGCACACTGGTCTGAAAGTGGGCAACCCCTCATCAGTTCACCTCCGTGTTGTGGCATGTGGTGACATGGGGCAGAGGAGACCACAAGGCCCTTGTGGGTCCACACGAGCCCCAAAAATCACCAGTCATGAGGAGTTTATGGATGGTCTGATGCTCAGAGGTGATGCTGCCATTGTGGATCATGTGGAGAGGAGGAATCAAGTGTCCAGGCTGCTCTGGGTTGGTGGCAGCTCTGGGGCAGTTCAGTCTGGGCTATTCCTCTCTTGCGCCTGACTCAGGCCCCTCGGACCAGGCTGGAACGTGGGGCAGCTGGGGCCACTCTGTGGTGTGTGAAATTGTATGGGATAACTTCCTTTCATGCAGCAGTGAAGAGTAATCCTGTTCCTAAATACCATCACATGTGCATTTGGTAGGTGACCCCGCTGGTACAAATAAGGCAGCAACCACTGATCACACCCAACCCCTTTCAATTTAACAGTGTGCCACAGGAATTAAAGCATCTCTTGACTAAGAGCTTTGGATACCATGTTAGACTCCTGTCAGGTTTCTTTTCTGCTTCCCATTCCAGTGTAAATGGCTGACTCTTGTATGGCATGACCTGATCACCAGGACAGGTCAGCCAGAATAGAACTTCAAATTGGGTTGGATGTATCTTGAATTTAATTAACTCCTGCTGTTTAGGCCACTTAGGCCTCACTTTCTGAGCTGAATGTTGTACTCTTCCACTTTCATCTCTTCAGGATGAGAAGCTAGGTCCAAAGACCAGCGAATTGAAAGGGCTTCAGGAAACTTTGTAGCCTGTTACAATAATAGTGGGAGGAGGAACTCAGAAACTTCCTTTTGAGCAGCTACCGCCAGGTGAGAGCAAACTCGAAAGCGGAGGGCAGGACAACTGGGGTGCGCCATTCCTTAGCTTTTGTTCCTGGAGCTGGAGATGAATGAGGCTGGCTTCTGCTCTCTGCTCCACATGCAGCCCAGACTTTCCAGTAGGGAGCAGAGGAATGGACTGAAATGGATCAAAAGCTTCCAGGTTAGTTCAGGCTCTCTTGGTTCGTCTTTGTTTTGTTCCTTACCAGATACGCGACTCAACAAACCCGTGTAGCCAGTGGCACTATTAAAGGCTCCAGCAGGGGAAGGTGGCCCTCCTGCCCCCAGATAAAGAGCTGTGTTGACTTTTTGGGAGGGACATTCCTGTGTGTTTGGAGGACAATTCCTGCAGTTCATGCTCTTTGACCTCTCATTTCTGACGCTACCAGGTGCATTTGGAGGGTGACCATGATGGCTCTTGCAAGGCATTAGTGGCCACACTGATGAAAAGAGGTGTTAGGATAAAGGCAAGTATTTTCCCCCACACAGGGCTGTTTTCTTGACATAACATGTTATCTTCATTAATTAACAGAATTAGACCCACAGAAGGGTTTCCCCAGGTTCTAAGGAGCTGCTCTGTGGCTGAGGTGGCAATTCAGTGACTCTGCAGCATCTGAGGCTTCTGATTCCTCTAGAGCCCCATCAAATAGGTCAGAGCAGGAACAGCCTGTTTCTCTCTATAATCCAACTCTGCTTTGGAGGCATTCTTCCAACTTTCCTGCTTTGAAACCAAATTTTCAGTATCCATTTTCCCAATCTAGAATGCATATAGGTTCTTATAGAGCCTGAATATTCTGCCTTTCCCAGAGGGATTAGTCCCATGATTGACTGACATCATATAAAGCTGATAAATCTTTGTGAGGGATGGTGTTTCTTTACAGTGAATAAATAAATTTCTCTATTTTGCTTTCACAGTTATGGGAAGTAACTTCCTTTTCCATAGATCTTTTTTGTATATTTTGTGTGATTTTCTGTTGCCAGACATTCTGTGCCACTTGTCTGTTTCTTCCTCAGTATAAATGTTTCATAGTCACTTAAAAAGTACAAAAAGAATTAGTGTCTGCAGCTGAGCTCTCAAGGGCAATAATCTAATAACAAATGTGTGGATGAGAGAGAAAAAGACTTGATTATGCATTTTTAAACCATTATGACAGACAACAACAGATAGGAAATGTTTTTAACCTATGAAACTTAATTAAATTCTATCTTTCACTGTAAAATACTCTGGCTATGCTCCAAGAAGGACTTGTGTACAGATGTCTCTTTGCTCAATCCCTGGTTTCTCCAGCTGGTTGTACAACCCTGTGTTGAGCAGTTTGCCTTCCTAAACACTTCATGGGAAGGGCTTGGAAGAATCCAGCTGGAAGCTGAACATGGCTTTTAAATGTTGTGGGGGTTTTAGAAGTTCTGGTCACTCAGGCCTCACCCTGTCACCTTCAACCTGCCCAGCTCCTGCCCAGCTCCCTGCTGTGTCTGTGTTGTGCATTTGCATCTCAGAGCAGTGATGGGGACACGAGCACAGAGCAGACAGAGGACAGAGGGCCACTGACACCAGCTCTGCCTCCTGAAGGAAAACCTGTGCAGGACTTTCTCCTTGTTCTGACACAGAACTGGAGGAACAATCTAAAGTGCTTTTCTTCTTTAAAAAACTCCTAAACATTTTTCTTTTTGATATTTTACATAAATTATATAGTTTACTTTGAATAATCTTTAAATCAAACATGCAAATATTGTCAAAGCAGGACCTGGATGTTCTTCCCAGCTGCCAGGGAGACCTTCCTCCCTCAGTGCTCCAGCTCAGGCTCTGTGGCCCATGGCATCCTTTCCATGCGAGGCAGCTGAAGGGGGACACATAAGGAAGCTGTGGGATGTTCAGAGATAAATGTTTGCCACTTGCTGTGTATTGCATCCCAATAATGCAGTAGAAGAACCTGAACAGTGTCCACCACTGAAAAGAGAAATGCACAGGCAATCTACTCAGAGCATACTAACCCTGCTTTGTCTTGACTTTGGGGATTGAAAGCCTTGTAAAATCATCTTCCTACACAAAATTCCTTTTATCACAAAATATTTCTATGTTTTTTTCCTTCTGTGTGAGATACCTGGACAAGACAGAGAAAATGTAACTAAAAAAATATTGTAGCAATTGTATTGTGTGATTTTTCAAGGGTATGTCAAGGGTGACTTCTGTCATCTGAATTTAAATCAGTCTTACTGCAAAATCCATGCCCAGTACTTTGTCTGGCAGAATTGTTAATTTGTTCTCTGGTTGGTGGGCAAATATTGTTGTCTGCAGTTTATACCTGTGGCCCAAGATAAGGAGCTGAATTTAATCTGAGACAGTGAGTCAGTAGCAGAACCAGAGCCAGAACACAAGTTTTGTGTATTTATGTTCCTCATTTAATACAGCTGCTGAAGCTTCTCCAAAGCTCCAGGATGCTTTTACCATTAGTGCTGCTGTAATTGTACCACTGAGATGATCTCTGCAATTCAGACTATTGTTCTTTATAGGTAATTTAACTGCTGAGGGAACAGCAATGTTGCAGGAAAGAAGGAAAATTTAAAGAAATTAATTGTAAATATGTCAGAAATTTGCTAAATGTGGTACTTTCAGTAAATCTTAAGCCCTATGGAAATAATGCCATATATGTGCAGGGCACATCACACTTCAAGGAAGTTAGTCTTAAAATAGTGTGGAGTTTAACAAAAGTAGGTTCTGAAGTACATTCCAAGACCAGTTCAGGGAAAGGGAGAATAACATGAAAATTGTGCTACAAAAAATGGAGGTGAATTCTGCTCTGCAATAGATTGAGATATCCAGTGGATGTTTGTAATGTAAGTGGAAATGTAAACTACACAAGAATTTTTGACAGAGCAGGCATAGAGAGATGCCACAACTTATGCCATTCTGCAAAAACAGGGTTTAAAAACAATTTACAAGAATTGTTGCTACAGCAATTGGAAATCCCAGCACAGAAAGACTGGCAGAGCAAATGTTCTCACAGGTCTCACTTTGATATCAAAGATTAAATACACTTGAGAAAAGTATAATTTCCCATACAGGAGATGAGAAAGAGGAGGCTATATCTGATGCTAAGCATATGTATTTAATTTATTTATTTTATTTAGTATTTGTTTGTACTAGTGGTCTCAAAAGATCTCTTAGAAGAAGAGCCCCCATGGTCTGTGCATTTCTGTTCCTTTGGGAAACTTCTGCAATGTGCAAATTCGGTTGCATGTAGCATGGGAGGTGTCACCAAAAAGTAAAATGTGATTTTAATGATTCCAGGCTTACTAAGGTTTCTACGTACTGTAGTTTCATCCGAGGTATAGAATTGTAAGGGTTTAATTAATCTCAGTGCAAGAGCATGTAGTGAGCAAAGCAAAACAGAATGCCCAGGTCCAGAACTGCACACAGGTGCTTATGTACCACAGCCAGTTACAACATCCTGATCTGTGAGTTCAGATGGAGGTGAGAGCTTGGAGAAGCCAGCGTTGGGCTCCATGTGAAGTAGGAAATTTTTCCTGTTTGTCATTTCAGTTTCCTAAGCTACCTGTTTATTGCTTATCCTGGCTGTATTGTCCTGGAAGAATACCAGAAACATTTTTCTTTTCAGGTTACAGGGGTGCATGTTGTAACTGTGGAACAAATTCAGAAGCGATTTTATGATATAATGTAACTTCCACCAAGTTTTGTTTAGCGTACATAGTCAACTCAAGACAGAACAAGAGCATATTAGATTTAATTTAATATCTTTGTTGATGAATTGAAAGATTCAGAAAAGGTTTTATATGAATCATAGTTGTCTATTTTGTAAGGTTTGCATCTGTTTCTTGTCAGAATGTACCAAACTTTATTGTTGTTTACTTTAGAGACAGAGTAGTTAGACATATTTTTTTGTTCAGGCAAAAGCTTGTGTTTTGCACAAACTGCATAAAAAAATGCAAATAATCTGCTTTTATAGGTTTGCCATTAAGGTGCTAAAGTTCAGTCTCTGAGCTAAGTTCTACTGCAAAAGCCATGGCAAGTGCACAGAAAATAAATGCAACAAGCAATGGAGGAACAGCTGCTGCAGAAGATGAATGTTTTGCTGTAATGATGTTGCTAAGATTATTAATTTATTTAATAGAATTCAGAAAGGATTCATCTGTTAACTGTCATGATTTTATCACTGGGAGTCTGCAGGTTGCCATAGGCTATGGGCATGCTGTGTGCCTGTTAACAACATCCAAGGGGGGTCAGCTGACAAATAGCTTTGTTTATTACCATTTGGTTTATAGTTCAGGATTCATTTGGAATGTCCCCGCTAACATTTGGTCCCTCAGTTTCCTAATATTGCTGACACCAGCTGTAACAGCAGCCTTTCTCTTCTGCAGAATCCTTCTTCCTCTGATGAGCTTGTTCCCATAATTGGTTTGGTTGTTGTTTTCCTGCCTAGATTTTATTAATGTTGGTATTGCAGGAGTACCTGCAGGCCAGTTTTGACCTTGCTGTTCTAGCCACAGTCTGTACACATCACAAAACCATATGCTGTTAAAAATCTTACGGTTTATATTTAAGATGAGATAATAGGAGGATGAAAACAGCAGATGTAAGGGCTAAAAAATTATGATAAATTTTCTTAATTAGGTGAATTTGTAGGATGCCATATTTGCTGCTCCTTTGCTGTTATTTTAGGGTTTGGTGTTTCTGTCAGTCTTTCAATGCCATATAGTAAATGGGACTTTTACCACTGCACCATCTGCCTTGAAGTGTGCTGGTCTTATTTGGAGGCAGAGAGGTGAAGGTCACAGTAATTTATCCTGATGGCATCCATATAACCTCAAACACCAGAAGTTATTGGCTGTAATCTGGGGTTGTAATTCAAGTGGTCTGATTGAATACGAGGGGTGATAATGCTTCTTCTCATTATTGTTATTGCAGAGAAAAAACACCAGCAAGTGACCACATAGTCGTGATTCCTCATCATCTGGAAACCGTGTGAATCAACACTCTCTGATTTGATTTTTGAGAAGCTAGTGGAAGGATTTTTCTATTCTTTATTTCTCTATTTCTTGCTCTATGTATTTTTTTTTTAATAGAGGAGCCTTGTATGTCCGTCCTTTACCTATCCTGTCAGAAATCTGACGCTGTTTTAGAAAATTGTTTTACTTTAATTTCAAGCGATTTTTTTTTTTTTGTAGATTTTCTAAGGAAGAATATAAATTACAGCAATTCAGGACAACTTCTTATTTCAACTCAAGCAGATAACCCAGTCAAGTTCTCTCTGAGTGCCAGTTGAAATGGGGCACAGTGGTTCATGGAACTAAAGAAAAGCCACGAGTTATAGGAAATGCACATAATGGCAAATTAAGGGAGAGAATAGAACCCAAGTTTAGCAAATTGATGACAGGAAAACAAAGAATGTGGGAGTGCTGGAAACAAACCAAGCCCAACATCTTCACATTTGGAAAAGGAATCATTTTAGGCAGCGTTTCAAACACACCACCCTCAGTCCAAGGCCAGGCTTAGTAAGGTGAGCTCTGTACCCTGAGCTTGCCTTGTCGTGCTGCTCTGCTCGTGTCCTTTCATTGCCCACCTTGTCTTCCATCTTCCCACCTTCCCTGCCAAGCAAACGGCACAAAGCCATGACAAAGGCATTTATTACTTCTCTGACTTACATATTGGAAACAACAGAAAGGGATGTTGCAGAATTTTAAAAGAGAAGTGATAGCTGCTGTGTCAGCCTGAAAAATAGCAGTACCCACAAAAATTATTCAGAACTCAAACAACCTCTTTGCTCCTTGAGCAGGGGAGCTGGGTCTGCCAGTCCTTCCCTGAAACTCAGCTGAGGTGGTTGGCAAGCCAGTCCTGTCCCAGTGACTGAGATGGGACTCACCAACCTCATCTGGATAATTGTGAAATGAAAGTGCCAGATTGTTGTTATTGAATAGTGCAAACTCTTGTGAGATTTAAGAGGCTTCAAGTCTTTGTTTGTTGTAGGGATGGAGAGAGGAACAATCCATGTCATCAAACCAGGGCATCATTCATACTGGTCTGTTTTACAGTTGTGTTGCCTTCAAAATTTGTACCCAGACTAACAAGATGATGATATCTGAAAAAAAATTCTTGTGAATGATGAGAGGAAAGGACACATCGGCATAAACTTTATCTATAATGTAATACAGCAAGGCCTAATTTGTGTTAATCATGTTTTTGTATTATTTCTAAAATTTTCTCTGAGACAAAATAAAGAATATTGTCTCATTAAGAAATCTGGCTGTATTACTGTTACAGTAATCACATTTTCATTCTATTTTCATAAGCAAAGGTTCAAAGCAGCTTGAGAAATATTCATTACTGATGCAGGCTTGAACATGCAAGTGAATAGCTGTATCAGTAGTGTCATATATAATTTCACCAGCACTATCCAGCACAAGAGAAGTTTATCTAACTGCAGGACAAAAACAATAGACTGCTGAATAAGATTAATGAAAATATTTCTTAAGAAGAAAATAAGCATCTGAGACACAACAAAACAAAAAAGTAATTTTTTACTGAAGTAGTAAAGGCTGCTCTTTTATTGCTTGCTGTTGATACATTTATTTCCCAAAGGAATGTAGTCTGCTGGATTTTAAAGATTTACTTTAAAATATATTTTTGCTCTTTGGGAAAACACTGAAAAGGAAACAGAACTTCAGTGATTTGGTTGCATCTTTAATATTTAAAATCAGATGCCCAGAGAGGCTGAGATGTGCTTACAGAAGTTGGTGAGATGTGGTGAGGGTGAACACCTTGATTTGGCTCAGGTAGTGGGAAAGGTCAAGGGAGAATTTGTTATTCTTCTCCAATGCTACTGGGGGGAATGGTGCAATGCTGATTTTCCTTCATTAACCTAAAAGGACAAATAAGTCTACTGAAGTTAGAAATATAATTGAAAATCTTGTTAGCAGTCTAGAGTTTAAAAAGAGAGAATTGAAGTGGGAGATGATGAGAACTATTCCTTTAAATCACCCGAGGGAACTATGGTGGGATTAATCCCCACCATGGGGTCTGCCTCTGCACATTCATGGCTGAATAGCTGTAGTTAGACAAATCTAATACCAAAACTTGTGGTGATTTAAAACTATGATTTAAATCATATTTGCCTCCTGAATCTGTGGTGAGGGAAGTGGGAAGTAATGTGAGAATGGAACCACCACAGGGGCTCATTTGCACATCCTAAAGCATGCTGCCACTTTGGCAAATTGTTCCACCTTTTCAGGGATAGTTGCTTTTCTCAAGTAGAGTTTAACCTTAAAATATAGGGTTGGAATTCTCTAAACTGAAAGTGGGAAAGCTAGTGAATTTGTCCTATTTATTTTCTGATGGAATTGCTAAAAAAAGCAGTTGGAATTTTCAGCCCTATCTTTTTAAAACCTGAGATGAAATGTACCTTCTTAAAAAGCAGCTTAGAAAACTTGCAGTGATTTTGAGCTAAATCCTTTTCCTGCTATCGTCCTAAGCAAAGCCTTGCTGTTATTACAGTTGTCTGCAGCAATGCAAACTTAGGCACAACACTGGGAACATGAAGGAGAGGAGTATTATTTTCTGAATCAAATTCATTGCAGTCAAAGATCATCATGATTATTGTAGCTACACCCATTCCTCTAATTCTGTGAAAACAATGGATCTGATTTATTAACTTTGGAGTTATCCGTGTTTTGCTTTGGAATACCGTAATTTTTAATTATTTTGGTTTCAAGACTCAACACTGTGGTTATGTCCTGATTGCAGCCTTGTTCAGCAGAAGGCGACTGCAGCACATCCTTGCTTTGTGGTTTGCCCTTGTCACCACGGTGGGCTGTGATTTTGTGTCCCTGTCAGCTGACTGTGCAGCCTGGTGATCTCCTAACATGCACAAATTTCCTGCCACACTCCATTTCTCTGCTGGTTTTTGCCTGGCCTCTTACTCTTCTATGGGTTGTGCTTTCAAGGTTTTTGTCTCCATAATAATGTTTAATGATAGTTAAAAGCAAATGGGAAAAGAAACTTGCGACGTTTGTGCTTCTTACAGAAGAAATGGTTGCAGATTTATAACTGTATATTTAAGGGTACCTAGTGAGGTGGAATTTAAAACTGCTAATAAAGATTTTGTCCTTTAAATCATCTCTGGTGACTGCAGTTCCATTTCTATTACAAATATTTAAAGGAGTCAAATGAAACAGGTGGAGTGAGAAGCAGAGATAGCGATGAGTGATTTACAAAACCCAGTCTTGACATTCTGGGGATTTCCTAAATCATATCATGTGCTTTCTGCTCAGCTGTTCAGGATAGCAAAATTGTCCTGTGCCCTGAGCTGAAATAGATATTAGTACTCAGGAAAGCAATGAAATAAAAGAAGCTGTTATAGCAGTTTTCTTAAGGAGTGACCCTGAATGGATTATCCTGTGTAGGGATTATGTTTAGAAAGTTATGAAAGAAAGGGAGGAAGGCTTATGAGTTAAAATCCATTGGTGTGTTTTTTCATATGAAAGACTTCAGTTCTTTGAATAAAGTATTTTACTTTAGCATGAGCTTATTTTTGAGATAGTTCCTCCTAAATTAAGTACCAGACTATGAAGCAGCAGCTTTTATGTTCTCTGTGTATCAGAGGTTGATAGTGGTCCACAAGAACTGTCTTGTCATGTTTTTCATTACTTCCCAACTCATTACTCTTAGATACAATCAGTACTTTTCCAGGATTGAAGTTCTGTGGATGTTCCTGCATTTGTTGCCCAGGGATGCTGCTTCTCTGATATTCAAGCTCTGTACATGATCATGACTGGGAAGTATGAAATAAATGAGAGTCTATATTCAGTTGTGGATGTACTGCAGCTCTCAGGGATGGGTTGCTATGTAGGAAATAACTTCCCACTGCTGTAGGAGATAATGGAAAATCTTTAATTTTGGACCAGGACTTGGAGTGTGTGACTTCTGCTAAAAATAATAATTGAGACCTCATTTATTCTACAGCAGCTGTGCCGACTATTGCTGGATGTTTTTCTTTGGCTCTTCAGATATTTTTGCTTCTTTTTAAGTTCTCTCTTCAAGACCTGCCAGACCTGCTGAGCACCTCTGCAGTGCTCCTGGGCTCTCCTGCAGGCTCTGCAGGGCTCGTGCTGTGTGTGCACAGGGCTGGGGGAGGAAGGCAAACCTGGACATGCTTGTCTGTGCTGCTGCCAAGGGCTCAGGGCTCTGCCCTGCTGGCATAGATTGCCCTAAGAGATGATGGATTTTAGATTCCAGCATGCATTGCTTCCTGAACCAAGATGTTGCTCTCCTATTTTTTTAGTGTTGCCTTCCCTGGACCTAAAAATACAGCTAGCTCTGATCTTGTGAACTTCATTCTATTTTTACTTTTCTTTCTGTCTTTCTAAATTTAGTTCACTCCTCTCAGTTCTGAGTCTGTGTTGTGCCATTCCTCTGCTCTGACTGCAGCAGTGTTTCTCCATGTCTACCATTTATTAAGCACTTTTGTTTCTAAGCTCATCTCTGGCAAGGAACAGATCCTGCTTCATTCCTCAACAGCATTTAAATATTTTAGGCAAGAGCGGTCACCACGTTTGATTTGAATAGGAAAGGTTAGAACAGAAAAATAACAAAACAAGCAAATTCTAATCTTTGTGTCTGCTTTAACTGCACAGGACAGAGGAATGGTTGATGTGCATATGTATGACTTTCTAGTACATTTGTCTCTAGTTCTGAAAATCAAACATTGCTCATAAGAAGGCAGACATTTAATAAAGGGAGAAGGATGAGACTAAAGTGGTTGAGAATAGCTGTATGAATAAATTGCATCAGAAAAAGAGGCATTGATGGAGTACTGGTGAAACTTGATAATGGTGAGAAAACTGGGAAGTGTGTATACTTGCGTGTAAACATTATAGCAACAATAATGAAAACATATCACAGCTGCCCAGTAGGAACTTAACTAGGTATGCCATTGACATTTTTATTTGTTTGATGTGGTTCTATTTTTAAAATTGAGAGATATATAAGTGCCTATACATTCCATTAAATAGACAAAGAAACCAGTGGGACTACATAGAAAAGGGCCAATCTGCCACCTAATAATGTCCTGTGTTGAATATTAAAATAGAAATTGAAAATAAGAGAATAAGGTGTGGAATAATGTAGGAAAAATATATTAATCTGGAACAAGCAGTTTGAGTGCAGTGGTTTAAGCTCCCATGTCCCTTGAAGAATGCCATAATACTGGCCATCCTTAACAGCTCAATGTAAGCCAGGGAAATGAATGCTTATGCTCTTTTTGCCTGTTCCCAACCTCCTCCTGCCATTTGAAGCTGATCAAAGGCACTTGTCACGTGGTGTGGTTCAGTTCCAGGAGTGATGGAGAATGGCCTGGGTGGCCTAGATATCCCCACAGAGTCTCAAACTTTTATGACTCCATTAAAAGTGGTTTTCTCTCTGCGACTGAGCAATGCAGAGATGTCTTTAATCAGTGTCTCTCCATCTTGCTCTGAGTGAAGGATAGATCCTACCTGGGAACCAACTGCCCCCGTGGTTTTGCTCCCTCCCTGTAGTTCTATTTCTGGGACCTCCAGTTAGCTTTTCCCAATATCACTTGTTCAAATATGACATTTGGCTGCTATCTCCAGAGCCCAGCTTTCACATTTACACAGAGTTTAGCATTAAGGATTAAGCCCAGGCTCATATCATTCTGATTTTGTACTTATCAACACAGTCTATCCCTTTTCCATGGATGTAAACTGTTGCAGGTGTCTGCTACACACTGGAACAATCTTGAAATATTACAGGGTAGAGGTACTTTTATCTGCTTGCTTTATACATTTTCTGATAAACACACAGGATTTGTCATTTTATTATTTTAACTAATTATACTGCATTTATTTTAGACAGCACAGTCATGCATTGGAAAGTTAATGCTGTATTGCATTGGTAGGAATGTTTTCTCAGATTAACCAGTGAAGTTATTCCCCTTCTGATTGTATCTGATTATTCTGTTATGACTAATGCTTTTATCTGGACTTTACTGTTAGTCAACTTTCTGGCATTCTGTTCTCTGGCATTTCTTTTTAAAGTCTGCAACCCTGCAGTTGTATTTACAGTGATAAATGCAGCACAAAATTTACATTTGTTAAGTGTGCAGGTAGGTAAGGCAGAATCTTGGCCAAACTGTCCAGTTCTGCTTTCAAGTGTTATGGTTTTTAGACTTTATCATGACAAACCTACAAAATCTCCCCAGCTGCTGCTGCCACAATAACATTAGTGTTCATTATTGATGTAATAATTATCGACTTCTCTGAGGTACAGGTTAAATGCTGTAAACAGTAGAAATATGAGCCAATATTAGCAGTGACACATGTTTATAGCATTGATTTTACATCTCCTCAGCACAGCTTGCAATATATTCGTTTGCAAAGTTATTTAACCTGGCAAGACATAAGTATTTCTTTTGGGCCATAGTACTGTGATAAAATATTAGTGGGAAACTCAGTAAGAGTCTTCTCTTTTTAGCTGACTTGCTTATGTAATTTTCCTCTTTTCTAATCTGCAGTCTGTTTCTTTCTCTGCCTCCTTCTTCCCTGCTGGCTCTGCGCAGGCACAGTGGAACAGACTAATGGTCCATCAAGTCTATTATCCATCTCCAGTGGTGGCCTGTACCTGGGATCTTGTGTACTTTGTGATATTTTTGTTTTAGCTTTGGCCTTGATGTTACACAAATATTACATCCTGTTACACAAATGCATCAAAAAACCTTAGCTTTCATGTAAAAAAAAAACAAAACAACAAAAAACAAGCAACGTTTTTGAAGCTTTCAATTACATAGAAATAATTTTGAATCCAAGCAGAAGGTGGACTGTGGCAGCTCTGTATGTGTGAGCCTGCCAGTATTGTAAAGGAACAAAAACATCTTCTCACTTCAGGGACATTTGACTTCAAAATGTAGTTGTTACATTGTAAGTATCACCATGACTGCATCACCCAGCTTTTTTTTTTTTACTCTTAATAACTAATTTCTCCTGTTCAGGAATCACCCCTGCTGTAGTGGCAGCAATCCCCTCATTGTATTGTTTCACCTGCAAATGATCTGTGTGCAGGTACCTTGCAAGCTCTTGCTGAGAAAACCTTTCTGCTCCCATGTTTTATGTGCTTGTTGTGTTGCATCTCTCAGATGAAAAGGGAGCTAAACTTGGAGAGTCTTGAAAGGGTTTTTTAGATTGCTTGCTTTAAGACCTTCTGTCTGCTGAGGGCAGATATCTCAGTCACTACAAGACTTTTCTAAAAGAAGATATTAAGGGAATAAATAAAATATGTCTCCTTCACTCCTCGTAAGGCTTTTAAAGAGCAGTGTCTGTTGTTCCCCTGTAAGGATCCTCACATAAGTACTGGGCAGCTCCACAATGTTTGGCTCTTGAGAAGCTCTTCAGATACAGCCCTCAGATCTGTATGGCACTGCTGTCTGCTTGGAAGCCTCTTCTCCCAGAAAGGCAGATCCCATTAAATATGACCTTGTTGCTAGCCGCAGTGTCCGGGAAAGCTGTCTGTCCCAGAGGCTGTCTGATTTCACCCAAAAGTGCAGGGAAGGAAGGTTCTCCCCTCACAGCTGATGTGAGCCACTGGGTGTGTTGGTGTTGGCTGTGAAAGAGTGATTTCAGACTTGGTTCTCTTCTCTGAGGGATCAAAAAGGAACAGTTCCTCCTGCTCTCCAAAGAGAACAGGGTCAGTGTGAATGTTTGAGAGATGTGTATATGCAAAGGGTAGAAAATAATGCACTTCATGCTTTTTTACCATGTGCTTTTGTGGCACAGCAGAGCACACTCTGCTGCTCATTTGGATGCCATTTATTGCAAAGTATTTATTTCTGCTTAGGATGATGTATGCTGAGTCCAGAATGAATTGTCCTGTTTCTTGATGAAACAAATGGAGATTGTCAATAAGTGAAGCAGAGATAAGATAGATAGTAGCTTGTTAGTGACTTAGAAGTGAGGTGATATGGCACAATAGATTAATGCTTTGCCTTCATTTGTTGACATTTAATCTCTAGACTTTAGTTTGTATTCAGAGCACAAAGTTTATTGAAAACCTCTCCCATTTGATACTTGTGAAGTTGATATTATGCTCACAAACAGTTTGCTTGCTCTTCAGTATTTCATTTTTTAAATAACTAATTTAAGCTATGTTATTATTGACATAATTTCACCATTTTCTCCTCAGGAGACTCAGCAATTATGAGTTTGTGGCACACCTTTTCTTTTCTGATCTCCTTCCTCCTTTCCCCCATTGGCCTGGTTGGAGATTTGCAGTTTTGTTGCATTACTCAAGCAGTGACACTCATTACTACAGTGCCTGCACTGTCCTTGTAGCCCCCATCCTTCCTGGCTCCAGCCCTCCTGTGGAATGGGCAAAGCCTTTCTGTGCAAATACCCCCCCACCAGAGCTCTGAATGGTACAGGAGCACACAGAGGAGCAAAAGTGTACCTGTGTTTATGAAGCTCATGATGATACAGGGCTGGAGTGTTTTTGTGAAGTGCTGTCAGTAACAGTGTCATCCTGAACTGCTCCTGAATCCCAGCTGGGAGGAGCAGCATCTCTCCTCAGGATGGCTGCTGGAAGCACACCAGACACTCATGTTTTAATCAGTGACTATTACAGGTGCTGTTGAGAGAGAGAACTCATCTTAAGATCAGATATGATGGAAATTGCATTTTACTCAGAGTCTGTGCAGTCTGGGCAGCGTTAGCTGAGTGAGTGCAGCCTCCTCATCCCTGCACCACCAAGCTTCATTAAACTCCAGAGAGTTTGCATCAAACACTGAGCTGGAGAGAGCAATTAACTCTGCAGGTCTGGTGTAAAAAGCCAGCCCTGCTGATGCATTTGATGATGATCCTCCTCTTGTGGAACTGCCCCTGCCATTGAGGGATTTCCTGCTCCACCACAGGAGACCTGGACAGCCGGGAGCAGGGCTGGGGAGGGGCTCTGTGGGAGCTGAAAATGCTCCCTCCTCCTGTCATACCTTCCTCTCATCATGGTAGTCACAACTGCTCCTATTCAGCATGCAATATTCTTTACAATTTCCAGGGTTTTATAGGCACAACATATTCCTAAGAAAAGCAACAGAGTGGGCAAAACAAGGGAACTGATTTTCTGTGCTGGCACAGAAGAGCACAGAGGGCCTGGTGCAGTGTGCTGCTGCAACGTGTCTTGCTTAGAGCTAATGTTCTTTTTCATTCAGGAAATACCAGTTGAGGCAAAAAGCCAGTTCATTCATATGTTTGCTGGTGATGGAAACAAGCCCCCAGATACTATCTTGTCTTAATACAAAATAAATCAGTAAAGACCACATGCTCTGTATCAACATAAAAATAACATTTTTCAAAGGTGGTTGTTCCCTTTCCTAGGGACAACTAGGACTTGGTTTTATTTTAACCACACTTCAGCAGCCGTGATTATACCTTCCAGAGCAGATTTTTCTGTAGTTAATATGCATCACTGTATTTGATTATTAATTCATCTAGTCTCTCCTAAATCAGCCTTTTGTGTGCAGAAGAATGCTAATAGACTTTTGCTTCTAAATCTTCTAATGAACTGTGAAAAAGTCTACTACATGGCTGACTCCTGCCTCTGAAATATTTAAATTCGTGTCCTTCTGTCTGCACAACTGATTTCCATGACCATTGTTTGGATATGGAGCTGGATGTTGTAAATACTTCACAGTCCCATGATCACCACAGTGAGCCTGCAAAAGCCCTTAAGAGACCAGCTAAAATAAAACTTCTCAAGGTTTCCTTCGCATCTACTTGTTTATTAAAAGTTGCTGTTAAGTGCTGCCCTTTCTCTCTGCACATCCCACTCCAGCACCAAGATTTAATCTCAGCTGACAGAATGAATTATCTGCAAATAGTCTCAAAAAAACTGCTTTTGCCTTTGACCCTTCCTGTTTACTCACTGTGGCTGATCGACAGGTGGTTGAGTAACAGCATTACAGGGCTTGTGCCTGACTGCACAAAACCCCCAAAAAACAAAATCCCCAGCTCAGCCTTAGATGTAGAGACCTGGAGTTGTTCTGAGCTTTGGTGCTGTTCCAAAAGGAGCTATGGAACCTAAGCATCCTGATTTTAGCAGTATGTGTTCAGCACCCTGAAGGGGATCTTCCTTTGAGGACTTCCTTCCTTGGTTAGCCACAGTACAGTCTGGGAAACAGGATAAGCAGAGATGTGGTGCTGTTAATGTGTTTTGCATAATCATTTTTATTTCTTTCTTATCTTTTTTTTTTTTGTTGTTGTTTTTAAAGCAATACCTGCAAAATTTCTACATGAAATTGCTTTTATATAGAACTTCTCCAATTGTCCTTTTTTTTTTTTGGTTTCTGAGTTCTGTTGGTTTTCTACCAGTTTTTTAGCAATCTTCCTTACTTTTTTTTTTTCTTTTCTGCAGTCCTTGTTCTCACCTGATCAGGTGAACTAACCTGGGTTATATATGGCCATACCCAGTCTGAATCAGACCACACAGCTATTAAGCCTAGACACCTATAACATTATTTTATTTCCTATAGAAAAATTAAAATGGGAAGAAAGCAGCACAGAAAATTGATTTTGCTCCAGTGCAGAGTCAGTAAACAAACTCTGCCAAAGTATTTGTGATGCTGATTACAGGAAAGCTGCAAAAAGATGAACGGCAAAGGTCACTTGCTGCCTTCTTGTGATGTTCATGACTCATTAATCAGAAAGCCAAGTTTGCATTCATAATTTCTGTAATCAGACAGTCCTGAAGGAGCAGGGACCATTGGAGTATGTAGGAGATTTAATGCTGAACTGGTCGAGCACATGTCAGTTCAGTGGAAGCTGGAGATTTGTGGAGGTCATGCCTTGCTCTCGCTGTGGAGAGAGGCAGGACGCCTGTTCACTCCCCTGCAGTTGGTCTGAAGGTGAATTACTGCCTTAGAGAAAGCCATCAGCACCTGGCCTTTGTGGTGATGCAGCAGAGTACAGACGATGAGGAGAGGAAAAATGTAAATGAATGTAGATATTCTTTAAAAGTTTCAAATGGTCCCTTCAGCAAAAGTAGGTAAATCCCATGCGGATGACATTGGTTGTTTAGAGGCTTAGATCACTAACTGAGGCTTTGGAGGTGCCTTACCATGTCCTTTCACATGGAGAAGGAGTTGGCCATGGTGTGTCTTTGGTCATGCAGAGACCAGATACATGAACTGGGTTCGGTTTGTGTTTTCTCTTTCTCCTGTGGCTGTGTTGGCTTCTCAGCCTAGCAAGTCCCTGAGCAAACTTCACAGGTCCATACCAACCAAACTGCTCTATGACTAAAGTCTTTATTTCACCTTAAAACTGGGGTGAGAATTTTAGGAAAAGAAGGAGGTGGTCATGAAACATGGATTAGTTAAGAATTCATGTTTGAGCAAAAGACATTTACAGAGAATTAACACTGTTGACCTTTTGGTGTAAGCCCTCTGTTCCCTACAGAGAGCCCAGAGTGTACATTTAGCCAGCTCGTGTCTGTGATCAGCTTCAGGGGCCATATGGGTACCACAGCACTGAGAGGAGTTGGGTCATTCTTGTGAGGAGAAACTTTATATGTCTGGCAGTTGGCAGTTTTAATTTGTAGGGCACCTTCTCTTTTATTTAGGCACAAATGTAGACCTAAATTTTCTTACTTCTGGTTCTTTTGAATATAAAATTCTCCTACTTTTCATAGTGAGGAGGATCCATGAGGACCTGTTAGACTTTTAGCTGATTGTGAGATGATGGTTGAGTGGCTGTTAATGAAGATGCTCTTGTGTTTTGACATTTATACCTAGTTTCTCATCTCAGTTAGGCCTGTTCCTTGGATTTTGTTGCCTGCTCTTCTAAGTTTTTCTTGACTGTTTGCATAGGTCTTTTCAAAGCAGTATTTATATCCAGCTGGCTTAGACCAAATGATGGCAGGAGCCTGCTGCTGTTCTGATAGATTTGCTTCAACTCTATAAGAATAAGATAAATAATGTAAAAGGTATGTTAAACTAATTTTTATGTCCATTAATATCTATATACACAGTCTGAGTAGAGAATGTAGATAGGAAAGGTTTCATTATGTCTCTCTTCTTTTACCTTGCCTCCTGCCCTACATTTCACAGGAGTACAGTGAGCTTTGCTGGCTGAGGAGGGGAGGCTGCTGATTCCCCAGAGAGACATGCAGAGCTCCCTGCCTCTTCACTTCCCCGCTGTTGTAGCTGTTATAAGCATAATTTTAACCCAATATTGTTATTTTATCCACTAAATAAATTTCAGCATTTAATTATAATGAATATTTAGACTATCTACTGTATGTGTTTTATGGGTTTTTTTGGGTTTTTTTGTTAATACTGCAGAGGAATGAATAATATTTTCAAGAGTAATTGCTTAACTTAGTCTTCTGTGTCATGGAATTTATAGAAGCTTATAGAATTCAATTTAATAAATGAAAATGACATTTGGAATTCATTTTAAAAAATAATCTTTTGCTCTAACTTTCACTCTGATTCTGATCTCCTTTTTTATCACAACTGTATTCTCATTCCAGAATAATTATTCTCAACTCTACCTGGCAGAAGAAATCTAGGTCCTTTTTTCAACTGAGCAGCAATAATTCTCTTTATTATAGTGAATCTAGCTATTGAAGTAGTCTTAGCAGAAGAAGAGAACAATTTTAAGTACTTTTGAAAATGTGTGGTATTTCACATAATACTGATTTGTGAAGAGGTCTGTGTGGCGAGAAGCCACTGCTGTGCAGGTTGATGTAATCCTCCTTATAATTACTGCAAAGTTTAGCATTTTTGTAAATTGCAAATAAAATATTTTTATATTTCTGATAGCACTTATGTGGAAAAGTTAGAATGTCAAAGTTTTGGCATACATAAACCACAAGTATTTTGTAGGCAAAGATGCATATCTGGACCACTTGTATATTGTAATTATGCAAGATACAAGGAATCAACAGACTCCTCCAGCTCCATCCCTCTGCAGTTTTGAGGGTTTAACAAATCAAATTCATTTCACAAAGCTGCTTAAAGTTGTCTTTGATGTGCAAACATTTGGAAACAGTGAATATCTTGTTATGTTCTTGTTGAAGCACTAATCAGCTAAAGGACAGACACGTGTTTTGTCATAGGAACAAACAAAGTTCCTCAGCTTGAGGGATCAGAGAGAAAGATACGAGGTCTGTATGCTTCTAAAACAGGCTGGACTAAAACAAAATTTTACCAAACAAGAGCCTCTGCTGTTGTGATAATCTGTTTTCATCTGAATAACAACATTTGCACCAAAGATGTCTCTGAAACAGTGACATTTTAATAAGAGATCTGTGTGCTTGCAGTTGAACAGAAATGCACTAGAGCTACAAAAGCTCTATAAAGATATAAAATTTGATTTTTGCTTTATGTCTGGAGGATATAAATGAGAAAGACAAGAAATTAGAATGTTGAAGATACATAATAAAGAATATTACGTGGAAGCACAGTGCTGTGAAAGCTTTCATGATGCCATATTTACATTACATTAAGATTAAGCTCTATATTAAGGTTAAAATATTAATCAAGTTTAGAAAAAATATGATCTTTACACTGAATAAGTTCTTCAAAGAAGTTAAACCTTTTTTTCTCTTTTGTTTTCTTTTGTAAAAGTCTTATTCCTGAGGTAATTAACTCCACATTTAGTGCAAACTTTTCTGTGGTTCACAGAGCCCCTGGGTTTCAGCAGTGCCACTGAGATATAAATCACATCTGTAGGCCAGCATTTGGACAGTAATGCTGTACAGCAACTTTCAAGAAAAGAACAAGAAACTGATTCTTTTAATATCTTAAAAACTCTTTACAGTGTGTGAGAGTTGGGATTTCTGATGGAATCTGGCAGAAGAGAGGATAAACTCCTTCATTTCCATGCAGTGTTCTTATTCAGTTTAAATATAATGTGGTGTTTCAGATTTTTTCCTCCCCCAAAAGAATGAGTTAGAATATATTGTTCCCCAGTATAAAATTTTTGAAAACATCCATATATTTCTGAAATTTTCTGTCAATCACTCCATGAACATCTAGAAAGAGAGACCTAATAAAAACTGGCAGCTGAAAACTAATATTCAAAACTGTCATCACCTAATTAATTTTCTCATTTGTATTCTAAGTACGGTCCAAACTCATATGGATTTCTGCCAGGGAACTCAACAATAAAATGTTAATTTAAAATTCCTAACAGTAAGAAAATATTGAAAGACTGGGGATAAACAATCTAACCTTGGATGAATCAGTCTGAAAATTCTACATTTGCAAGTATGCAAGAGACTGGCCATCATTTTGAAATAATGACAAAACCAGAGCAACTTTGATTGCTTTGTTTTTTAGGACAAATTGAATTGCCCTTCACACCTGTTAGCTTAACTTTAGACTTTCAGAATTTACTGTTGGGTTTTTCTTTCTTCCTGACATCTTTAATCATAACAGACAAGCCAATTGTTCATCTTGCTCTTAAAAATTTAATATTGCTTACATTAAATGATTTATACAGAGACTGAGCCACCTACAAGTGATTATTTTAATCTGCAGATACTGAATTCAGTAACAAGATTTTTTTTTGGCATGCTGACGTACCTTAAGGTGCAACTAATGAGATCTATCAGAAAACATCAAAGGAACTAATTCCCTAAATACTGAAGTACTTTGGAAACTCCTTGAGACATTACCTGCATCACTAAATATCTGTAAAACTCCAGCACTGCAACCCATTTAAATGCAGATTGTCAGAGCCTGTGTTCTTACTTTCCCCTGTGAAATCCCATTTATTTAATTATCCAGTGTATAAAATTTATACTCATTTATGTCCACAATACTGGAATTATGCAGAAGTGTTCATCAGGAAACCTGTTCATAGAATTTCTGCCTTGGTAACTTTTACATAGTGTTTTTTCTCATGTTGTTTTGTTTGGTTAAACAATGTATTTGTGAGAGCAGCAATTGTATTTGTGCTGGGTGGTTGTGTGACACCACAAAAATATACCAACAAACAATCTATTTTCTGCCATAGAAAGGAAAAAAAATCACCTCACTTTTTCTAAGATGTTGCTTGGTTTGGAAATTGAAAAATTGCTTGAAACTCTACTAAGAATGGAAAGTAAATGAAATGGAAATACAATATATTCTAATGAGACAGATGTGAGCTCATTTTCCCCGGTGCAGGTTCATGGACTGTGCATTCACTTGGTCCGCCTGACATTTAAATTTGAGTAAATTCAGTGGTTTATAAGAAAAGCATCTGTTGTTGGAATGACAATAGCAAGATACAGTAGCAAGCAAAAGGAATCTAATTGTTGGTAGGTGTCACAGCAGAATGCCAATGCAGGGGCTGTCATTGTGCAGAGATCCTGTCACCAGGCTGGGTGTGAAATTGGTCAGCTCATCGGGGAATTCAGCACATTAGTGAGCAATTCAGCTGTGACTGAGTGTGTGCATTAAAATGTGGGACTCAGAAAAGTTTCCAGTGCCATAAATCAAGAACAGAGCTAATACACAACACATTCATGGGGGGAATATGATATAAATTACTGTGCTTTACTTCTGCTAACTTTAACCTTTAGGCTCAGCATTTAATTTTTTATTGTGATATTCCTTCTATTATCGCATTTTCAGTCCACTGTAGCACAGGAAAAACCTTGAATTTTGCCATATATTCAACCTGAGCAAGCTGTAAAACCTGCAGCTTTATGGCTTCTGCTTCAAGATTTCTATTTGGGCATGTTCAGCCACTGAATAGTGAGGGCTGCTGCTAATGACTTTTAATTAAATCAAAAAGCTTTGAGATCATAAACCTGCTGACTTCATTTCCTTTTCCAGTGCACTTCAGAAAAGTAATTACTGTTCTGCACATACAGGCAAATCTTGCAAAATACCCTCTAGAATGCAACTCAAAATTAAGACTTCTGGTAATGAATAAAGTCAGTTATGTTTTTTCAGTAAAGAAATGAACCTAAAATTAGTATATTCTCCAAAACACATTTGAGAATTTTATTTCTCTTCTATTTTTAAATAAAAAAACCCATAAGTCCATGCGTTTTCAGGGTCAAAGAGCATTAAATGTAAATCTAGTTTTTCTTTTTCATGATTGCTTTCAATTCTCTGCAGCAAATATAGCATCTGTAGTAGGTTTTAAGTCTTTACATTTGATATACATTGATTTTCTTCATCATTAAAATTAGATGAAGAGCCTTGGAAGAAACATGGGGAAACGATAGAGGACAAACAGAGCAATGGTCACAGGGGTCACAAAAAGTAAAGACCAAAAGGATGAAGAACAAAACAAGAGATTACTTTTCTGGTAATTTAATGTCATCTCCAACCTCTACTGTGTCTCTCCTTCACCAACTTATTTTTTAAATTCATTTTTCTTTTTTGGCAGAAAGGGCATTTTGAAGTCAAAGGTCAGAAATTTAGAAAATATGAAATAAGTTTTCTGATTGAAGTCTTGTCATGATTACACTATTTTCTGAATTTGAGTTGCAGGTGTATCCATTGAAAGCCTACATTGCTGGAGAGGAAGAAACATTTACTGAAGAAAAAAAAAAATCAGAGTTTTGTCCTTTCTTGTGGAATAGTTATTAGTACAAAATATTGTGCTTCTTTCATACTTCCAGATTTGTCTCACACTGCAGTGATGGGTGTGTGGCAGTGTCCATACCCACTTTAATTGCCAGTGCTTAAGACTCTTCAGTTGTTCTTAGTACCTTTTTCATCACTTCCTCTGTTTTTTAGCAGAGTTTCTTGTGCTATTTATTTCCCTCTCATAAGCAACAAGTACATGCCCAATTTTTATCTGTAAATAAAAATTTACAAATAAAAAAAATTTACACTCTTCTAAATAACAGACAAGCTGACACCTCCTGCCCTCTCTGGTGCTTTCACGAGTGTTTTTGCCCAAACTCAGAATGCAGAAAATGAAGATTTTCTTTTGCATTTAGGAGCATAACTAAGCATTTAATCTGTGAAGTCAAGGTGCAAGAAGCCTGGTACCTGAATATCTACTAATTGTGTTTCACATTCTTTCACTCATCCTTGAATATTCTCCACAGATAAAATCATCTTAACAGTTAAAAAATCCTCTTCTTTTTCTGTAAATTCTTTTATTGCATCTGTTTACTGCCTTCTTTTGTACAAAGTTTGTATAAAGCTAACACACCTTTTGCATGTGGCTGCTTTTAGATTAAGACAACAATATTTTGGAAGCAGTGGTGTGAAATGCTCTTTCAGTACATAGCAACTAAAAAGAAACTTTTACACAAGGTCAAGAACCAGGACAGTCATTGCTGGAAAGCCTAAATAGACTAATTTTTTATTCTTTTTTTTTTACTCTCACACTTTTTTTTTCCTCAATTGTCCCCAGAGCAAATGTGTTAAAAACCATAAATTGTACAATCCTGGCTGCCCCTTCCCAGATCTCTGAGCCTCTAACAGCAGAGGCTTCCTGAGGCAGAAGCTGCTTTTCTTTGTCTTTAGGAGCCTCAGAGGATTTCTGTTCCTGACCTGGGCACCTCTCTGTGAACCACCACAAAGCAGCAGCAACCACAGCATCCTGTGGCAGGGACCTGCACAGCACAGCTACACCTGCACCAAGGGCAAACCTCCTGTTCCAACACCTGCACCAAGGGCAAACCTCCTCCTGTTCCAACACCTGCACCAAGGGCAAACCTCCTGTTCCAACACCTGCACCAAGGGCAAACCTCCTCCTGTTCCAACACCTGCACCAAGGGCAAACCTCCGCCTGTTCCAACACCTGCACCAAGGGCAAACCTCCTCCTGTTCCAACACCTGCACCAAGGGCAAACCTCCTCCTGTTCCAACACCTGCACCAAGGGCAAACCTCCTCCTGTTTGTTCCAACACCTGCACCAAGGGCAACCCTCCTCTTGTTCCAACACCTGCACCAAGGGCAAACCTCCTCCTGTTCCAACACCTGCACCAAGGGCAAACCTCCTCCTGTTTGTTCCAACACCTGCACCAAGGGCAAACCTCCTCCTGTTCCAACACCTGCACCAAGGGCAAACCTCCTCCTGTTTGTTCCAGCCTTCCCTTGCTGCTCTGGAGAGGGAGCAGGGGCCATTCCAGGTGTCCCCCTGCCCAGGAAAGGCTCTCAGTGGTGTTTTTGGGCTCTCTACATCTGACACAGAGATGTTTTTTTGTGTGGGGAGCAGGAGAGCGAGTTTGGAAAGCAAAGCAGTTCTTTGTGGAGACTCAGGGTCAGCTCTGGATCCTCACCTCACGCACTGGGGGATGCTCCAAGGGCTGCTCCTGACCCTGCACACAGCTTTCCCAGCCCCCTGCCTCTGTGATCTGCTCACACCAGCAAGATGTCGAGTCTTCAGCTGTAAGGAATTCTGCTCTGCCCAGGAGAAATTCTGTTTGCTTCATTGCAATTCCAAAATATAGTTATCTAGAAGGAACAGCCACCGTGTCAGAGTGTTACACCTTCCATTTGCAGATGAATATAAATGTGAATGTCTTGTACCCTGTGGTACCCTGCTAAGTTTGGCAGTCACTTGAGGTTTTATTACGTTTTAGGGGTTTATTTCTGTGGTTTTTTTGGGTTTTTTTTAGGAGAGCTGAATTAGTCATTCATTTAAAATGCAAGAGAGGAGGTGAGAGCTGCAGGTTTGCAGTTAATATTCATTTTATATCAGTTTGTGAGGAGACTAATAATTTGGTTGGGATTCAAAAGACACTAGAACATCGAGAAGTACAGAGGATGTTTAGAAAATAACACCACAGACAGATTGTTCTGACATTTATTATTTACGTTCTTGTTTCTAAAATTCTTACTTTTAAAATCAGTTGAGGTTTTCTATTCGCACTCGAAGTCATCTGGGGTTGTTGGAACCTCCTTGATGGAGAAATTTGGAGGAAAATTTTAGAGAGGTAGAATGTCCCCATTTTGTTGTAAAGTAACTGACAGAGAATGAGCAGAACACCCAGGATCCTGTGGGATGTCAGGAATGCTGGGGACAAGGGAAAGGAATATCATTTATTGTAATTGCTACCTGAGCAGTACAGCTGCTTTCTGCAACTGCTGCTTGTCTTTTCCTGATAACCACCCTTCATCTGTCACCTAAGGCTTGTTTAATTGAAAATATTCACGTAGTGTTGGACTTCAGTTTGGCAGCAGTCACTGAGAGAATACTGATCCCCTCTAAAACATTTAAATATTAGAATTTTGTGTTAGGTTACTGATCATTACCTTTTGAACTGAATAGCAAGAAAACATGAATACTTGGGAGGGGTTATCTGAATATTTTAATATTCCACTTGGCGAAAAATATATATCATACAAATATTTTTTTAAAAAACATGATCTGTTTCAATTAGTTGTTCATACTTAAACCTTCCCCTGTTCATGCTCTACGGCAATTGTATTTTTCCCCTGTAGTTTTCAAAATTTTTCTTAAATAATAGTTTGGTTTCACTTTAATAAGTGGTTTTGACTTTGTTTCCAAGAAGTACATTTTTCTTGTGCTACCTTTCCCTTTTTTCTCCGCCCCATTCCTAGAAATAATAGAGTTTGAAGAGAGGCTGCAAAAATGTTTGCTGCTTATACAGCTTGTGAGTTTTTTATCTAGTGAAAATAGTTAGATAGAAACATTTTACTGGAGATATTTGGATCCTTTTGTCTTTTTATATTGAAAACATTTTGCCCAGTTAGACTATAATTTTTAAAAAATGAAATATGATATATGAAATATGAAGCATGATAAAAGCTATATACATAATTGCTACATATAGAGACTAATCTGAGCTCTCTAGAAATGTGTGTTTAGTACCCTGGTAATATCTGAGGAAACAATACATTATTCTCAATTATTTTAAATTTCTTTTTATAGTAAAGGTTTATAAACATCTTTGAAAATACATGGGAGTACCTAGGGCCAGTGTTAGAAAGTGCATTCTGAGCTTTCCAATAGTCACGGACCAAAACCATTTGCATAAACATCACTCCTTACCAAGAATTTTGGCTGCAGATGTCTCTAGAAACTTCTGCTTTTCCAACAACAAATTACTGCAATTGAAATGATAAAAGGGACTGTTATTCTATAGAAGGAGTGCAAATATTATAATTGGCTTTTTCTATTCAAATATTTTCATAGGAGTGCAGTAATAGCTCTGCCCTTGCAAACATCTCTGCCCTGGATTTGCCTGCACAGGGCATGGAGAGGTGAATTTCTCTCTGCTCCAGCTGCAGGGAGCCCCATCTCACTCCTGTGGGCTGTCTCCTTGTGCTGATCAAGAAATTCAGACTTTCCTTATGCAGCCCTGCCACCAAGGAGGATGGAGGAATGCACAGACATTTCCAAGGTGGTGCTTAGCTCTGTGTGCTGCAGAGTTGCTGCTTCACAAAGTGGGTTCTGTCACAGGAGCATCCTCTGAGAGCAGCAATGTGCAGAGCCGGGGCTCCCCAGTGGTGGCAAAATCTGGATTTCTTTTTTAATATATGTCAATTGACTTCTAAAACCATTTACACCACAGGATTAGTCTGCTCAGCTGTACCATCAGCCTGAAACAAGTAACATCAGCAAGTAGCAAAGATAAATGAGGTTTATGCATGAATAGGCATTTATGAATTTGGCACATATACTACCTTTGAGTATTGTGGAGGTTTTTTTACCCATTTATTCCCAAACATACATAATTCACTCTTTCCAGAAAAAAATATGCAGTGCTCAGTCTCATTAACTGCTCACTCCCTGCTTTACTTCCATGGAAAGCAGGCTCCATTAAACACTTAATGGTGTTCATGGGAAGCAGAGGCAAAAACCAGGCTGGTAGGGGGTGTTCTTTTCTTGACTGCACAAACTATAATAGAGCCAATGCAGAAAATAAAATTGGACAGGGGCATTAACAAAACAAAGTATTCATCTTTGTTTTAAGCAATTACTTTAATGGTAATATTCATCCACAAATAGCTGTTACATATCAACTGGTTATCTACATGTAGGTGTGAGATAAGGAATTGGATCACCTGCCTATAGCATCAATTTCCAGGTTTAGATGCAATGAATGAAAATTATTTGTGGCTGTTCATTTTTTGTAAGAAAATAAAACAGCTGCTAGTGAGCAGTGTGGCACAACGTTAGTTGGGATGTTAAGGAAAAGGGAGAAGTTACCACACAGTGTTGGATTAAATTCTTCCAAACCTTTTTGGAAAGGGATTTACAAATGGGTTGAAAACTGAAACAGTAAGTTTCAAGTGACTTTGCTGGAATGAAAAGGATGGGTTTAGCAGTGTTAGAATTGCTGGACTCTGTTGCTTCATGGGTTGCCAGAGCAAGCTGGGAGAGAGGATATTTTAGGAAACGTTTTGGCTCAGCTTGAAACTGAGGAGCACCACAGACAATACTTTGATTCTGAAAGTGATTAGAGAAGACAATAATAATTGCAACTATTGCAATTGCAAATAAAATTTTACTGAGAATTAGGACTGTTTTGGGAGGTTTTTTGAAAAGGTGAGATATTGAATAAGTAATTATTTGTCCAAATGAGAATTTTTCAGCTTGATAGTGTAAAATGTGAATGTCAGTTCAATGAAGGAAAAAACCCACCATAGCCATCACAAATACCATCTTTACTGGCAGAGTTATTCTACAGCACAGCGAGTTACCCACTCCAGTGTCTTTAGCCAAGCAGTAGAGTGCAGCTAAAAAGGGATCTCATTGTCCTGGGCTGGAAGCATAACTGAGTACAAGTGGAAATCACTGAATCAGGGAGACTTGGCTTGAAAGCTGTTACCCAACCTGCCAGAGACTGTGTCCTTTCACACTCTGTGATCCCCAATATCCCCTTGAAATGGGGCATTATTCATAACAGTGAAAGCTGAGAGTGGCATGGTTACTACTGTTCCCCTCTTTTCTCCATCACAGGAACAATAACTGGTTATCTTCAGCTGGACCAGGCAGGTGCCAGCTGTCCCCTGAGAAATGCTGCTGCAGACAAATCCTGAGTGGTTAACAGCAGCCAGGAGCACTTCAGAGCTTTTTCACTGGGCAGTGCCTTGGGATGGAGTGGAGCCCATCCCAAGTGGAGCCCATGTATAGCCCTGACTGAGGCCTTTCTGGTAGGGGGGATAAAATCATTTTTGTAGTTCTGCAAGGTGTAAGTGGCTGGAAATAGGAGCCAGTGAAGCTGGTGAAGAGAAAGCAGGCAGAGGTGCCTCCTATGATTCCCATTTTCTCTTGTTGCTGAGTGCCTGGGGACCAGATGAAAACACCTGAATCCTTCTCACCTTTGTTTGGGTAAAGTGGTCTACCACAGCTGAGGAGAGAAAGCACAGCGTGAGACATCAGAAACAAACCTGAGATTACAAAGTTGAACAGCAGGGAAAGTCACATAATTTCCAACTGTGATAAAGGAGAGCAAGAGCAAGGAAGCTTTTGGAAGATATTGAAACATATCAAGGTTTGACAGCTGATGAAAAGCTGGAGATGCTGCTGCTGAGAGTGGGGGATATCTGGGATCAGACAGAAAGTGCCCCAGTAGAGAGTAGGGCTGCTGGGTTTGCTGAGTTCAGCTGTGCCTGTAAATAAAAAGCTGTGTGTGAGTAAAGTACCAAGTGAGTGCAGAGGGGTGAGGTGTGGAACACTGAGCACTGCAGGATGTTAGAACAGACTCCAGGCAAGGTGGGAGACAGCACTAAACATTAATGGACTGTTGAGATGGGGAGGAGGAATGCACAGTGAGGTGAAAGCCAGGCCAAGGGAACTTTGAATAGCGAGAAATTTCAAGGAAAAGGTCAATTTTAGAGACACAGAGGAATTAACCCGGAGAAATGCTTCAATGTACTCTAATTATAGCCTGTGTTCAGATGATAGCACATGTTCTGTTTCTGGTGATGGGCATGATTGCACAGCTTGCTGTAAATTGTCATTACTTGCATAAGTACAAAATTCATCAGTTACCTGATTGAGGGTCTCTGGGCACCAGCTTTCAAGAAATCACAGAAAAGAGCTGGCTTTATGTCTGGTCCTGTCCCTACTCTGCTCTCTTCCCACAAAACTTGAACAGAGGATGAATTTACTGCATTATATTGGCTCTTTGTTCCAGGATCCAAGTATTTATTTTATCCAATTGACTCTTAAATCCCTATTAGTTACTAGTGCAAAAAGCATTTCATAATTATACAAATATGAAGCTGAATTTTCATCTTGATATTTTGTATATATAACAATTTCTCTGGTAAGTGCTTTCACACTATCTTTTAAAATCAGGAAATAAAAATGAAATAAAAAGTACACTACTCCACTCTTTCATATCTGCAGTATAATCAAAGGTCAATAGATAAGACTAATAGCACGTCCTGCTGGTTAAATAGCTGCTAAAGGTGAAATAAAGGTGAAATAGCTGTTTTGTTACTACAATAATTTGACTTGCTTATGCCAAGAAACGTGGCTTGGTAAATGTTCCCTCAGTTACAACAGCAACAGCTCTATTTTCTCATTAAATACATGGAGAAAATGTCTGATGTTGAGAAACTGAGTAGGTGAAAGTTTTCTGCTGAAAATCCTGTGAAATCTTCTTAAAAAAAGTCTTTTGGAAAGTAAAATGTTGCATTTTATAATTTCTTGTTGGGAATGTGTTTTCTATCTCTTGATGTGTTTCCATCTCTTCTCTGGTGCTCTGGAATACTCCACACATCTTAAAGAAACATATATGTGTGGAACTATGGGGTGAAAAAAAAGAAGTTTTAGTTTTTTTAGTAATATAAAATTAAGCCTACTAAGTAATTGCATTTTCCCCTTTGGAGGCATTTAATTAGACACATTGGTTGGGATCACTGACACTGCTTTTATCTGCTTGATTGTTAATATTGTATTTTAATTAGGTGTCACATCATGAAAGCTCTCTGCAACAGACCTTAACTATTACTATCGGATTTCAAAATTAATTTCTAGAAACTAATGCTAACCAGGCTGTTGAATATTCTTAAAATTCCAAAGAGTAAACAATTCTCATGATAGCACTTCTGTTACCATAATATTAATTAATTTTTAAGCAGTGTATGGCATGTTGTAGCATGAAGAGATGATCTGGTGTTGTAAAAAACAAAAATACAGGCTGAAAACACTTTGCAATAGTGTATATTTTAAGTAACTTGATTCTTTCAAACAACATATTTGTGTTAGAATGCTCGTCACGGAAAGAAATTCTGATTTTAGCATGTGGGCACAATGCAATTAAAATGAGAAAATACATTTTTCAGTAAATGGTAGCATTCAGAGGCAACTGAGAGGCTGAAACTTAATCTGCAGGTCCTGCTCCTTCTTGCCAGATCGGCTGAAGAGATAGTGTATGAAGAGGCTGTTGAATTACATGCTTTAGCAGTCTTTGTAATTGAAATAGTTGCACATAATAACTGTATCATGTCTGGATACTCTGTGTCTAATGCAGAGCTGGGGTAAATTTTGATTTGTCTTGTATAGTTCATGTTCTTTGCTTGAATACTAAAGTATTTATGAAGAAGTGGAATATTAGACCCCCAATAAGTACCATAAAGTTTTGTTGTCGTCAGTGTCATTTGATTTGCTTTAATTTTGTTCTTTTATGAATATTTTTGTTGTTGTTTGAAGTCTTTATTTAGAAAGACTTGAGAAATTTAATCCAAAATTCCAAATGAAAAACTACTGAGGTGGATCTGGCCAGCTGTGGTGACAAGTTAAAAGAAGCAGTTTGCTTGCTCTGTACTGTAAATTGGAATGTTGTAATTAACAGTAAAATTCAGTAGTACCTTGTCAGTCCCTGTAACTTCAGTGGGGTTCCACTGCTGATGTGTTCCAGATGTTGTGGGCAGAGGGAACTCTCTGATCTGGCTCCTGGGAAATGCTGTGGGGCAGAGATGGGCTTCACCCACCTGTGTGACAGTGGAGTTTTGTGTGTCTATTTTAGCCTCTTTGTTCACACCTCTGATTCTCTCCCTATGCCCCAGTTCTGTGGGGCGTATGAGAAGTGAGGAAGAGGTTAATTACAGATATGAGCAATGGGATAACCTCTCAGGCTGATGGCAGCAGTTTTTCAGGCTGCAGGGGGCTCAGGTTCCCAGAAACATGGCTTGTAGCAATAAAAGAACCGGTTGCAGGCTAAGGGAATTGCACTTGTGGATTGTTTTATTCCAAACTTTCATCTTTTGTCATAGTCTCTCTTTATTCTAATTTCTATTGATTGCACCTTGCTGTGTTACCCCTTCTCTTGTTCTTTCCTGCATCTATTCTTTTTTATTATTATTATTTTTTTTTCCATTTGCTATCAGTGGCTTTGAAACAAACTCTTCCCTGTCCTTCTGTATTGGTACAAGGTAGAATATTGGAAAAGCAGAGAGCATGTGCAGGACTTTGCTTTCACTGAATGTGCAGCACTAAAGAATTGGATTACAGACATTTCTGTTGGCAGATCTGCCTCTGTAGTTGTCAGGGGCCAAAGTGAAGGTAGATGATTGTGAAATAGTGTCCCAGGGAACAGTGGCGAAACCTCATCTGTTTTATATTAATGCTGAATTCACAATCCCAGCATTGGTTATTGACTTCTGATAAATATAACAAAGGCAGGCATCAGCATCCCTGTACCATACTAGAACTGTGTACTATACCAGCCTCTGAGGAGTCTTGAGTACTGCTTTTCTGTTCTTCAAATATTTTTGCTTTTTTTTGAGAACTGTGTGAGTTCAGCAGGAGAAATGTCTCACCTTCTAGTGTGGGTGACTATTGCATGTCAGGACATCTGGCTACAGTGGAGTGTTTGCCATTACAGTGGATTATTTGTCATTGCAGTGGATTATTTGCCATTGCAGTGGATTATTTGCCATTGCAGTGGATTATTTGCCATTGCAGTGGATTATTTGCCATTGCAGTGGATTATTTGCCTTTGCAATGGTTTATTTGCCATTGCAGTGGATTATTTGCCTTTGCAATGGTTTATTTGCCATTGCAGTGGATTATTTGCCTTTGCAATGGTTTATTTGCCATTGCAGTGGATTATTTGCCTTTGCAATGGTTTATTTGCCATTGCAGTGGATTATTTGCCTTTGCAATGGTTTATTTGCCATTGCAGTGGATTATTTGCCTTTGCAATGGTTTATTTGCCATTGCAGTGGATTATTTGCCTTTGCAATGGTTTATTTGCCATTGCAGTGGATTATTTGCCTTTGCAATGGTTTATTTGCCATTGCAGTGGATTATTTGCCTTTGCAATGGTTTATTTGCCATTGCAGTGGATTATTTGCCTTTGCAATGGTTTATTTGCCATTGCAGTGGATTATTTGCCTTTGCAATGGTTTATTTGCCATTGCAGTGGATTATTTGCCTTTGCAATGGTTTATTTGCCATTGCAGTGGATTATTTGCCTTTGCAATGGTTTATTTGCCATTGCAGTGGATTATTTGCCTTTGCAATGGTTTATTTGCCATTGCAGTGGATTATTTGCCTTTGCAATGGTTTATTTGCCATTGCAGTGGATTATTTGCCTTTGCAATGGTTTATTTGCCATTGCAGTGGATTATTTGCCTTTGCAGTGGATTATTTGCCATTGCAGTGGATTATTTGCCATTGCAGTGGATTATTTGCCATTGCAGTGGATTATTTGCCATTGCCATGTTACCATGAGAGAGGTGAGGGAGCCCCTTTGTTCAGGTGCCTGAAAATCCCAGTATCATACTGGCTCGGGGCTGGACTCTAAGCTGAGGGAAATGGTCCAGGATATTTTTTTTCTCTCTTGCTCTGAAGTTGAAATTTTTTATCTGTTCGAGTCACTAAGAGAGATCTTTGTTAATGAAGATTTGTGAGGTCACTGTAGTGACATCCCCTGACCAGACCAGTACAGATGGAATAGGAGAAATGAGTGAGCTATGATAACCCTTTGTTTGATATTAACATTATCTGTGCTGTCTTTTCTACAAATATTTTGCAATTTTTTTCCTGCATATAGAGGAGTCCTGTGAAGACAGCAGACTGTTGTCCTCAAATGCCTTTGGAAGTAAAAAGACCTTTTGAAGGTTTTTGTGGTCAAATAGCTTTAATTTTATGTGTTAATTCCTCTTATTTATGTTTATTCTGCTTATATGTAAATATAAATGTAAATTGATTGGAAAATGAATTATTCAAAATGAAAGTTGAAATTGAATATTTCTGCCTTCTTCACTTGACAAGATAAAAATTATTCATTTCATACATTTCCACTGAAAGAGGTTTTTGATTTGATCATATTTGATAAAATTCTTCCATGGAAAATTATTCCATTCCTTTTTTCTAACTGTAGTTTCAGCTGTGAATACTGCAGAAATATTGAAAATCTCCAGAATATGAAATCTCTTCTGTCTCTAATACTGTTTTAATATGATAGGATATTGCAGCTGGAGAATAGTTTTGTTTAGAAGGATTGGAGGAGAATATATGAGATATATAAAGTGATAGGTAAACCTCTTCCAAATCAGAAATTAATGCAAAATTCTGTTGGAATACCATGAAGTTAAGGTTAATTTAGATTTATTGTTATATAATGTGGTTAGGGTTATTGTGCAAGATGTGTGGTTCTTTGCTTTGTTCTTTTCCTGGATACACATTTCCTCAGGTCATCCATGGGAAATGAATTTAGCAGTTCAGGACAGAGTATTGTATTTCTTAAACAAAAAGAGCAGCTGTGTAAACTGGTAATACTAGCTGGTTGTTATCTTCTGGATTCAGGTTATAAGGCATATATTTTTAATATATTTTATATTTTCATAAATTACAGAAGATTTTATTTTATAATATATGTAATATTTTTATATTTATATACTAGGTCCATTGGAGTTTTTAATAAACATTCCTGTGTTTAGCTCTGGGGACATTTGCGTGCAGTGCAATCCCTGGCTTGGTCAATGCTGGTTAGGAACCATCAAATATAAATCTTTATTCAGGATAGTTAGGAACTATAACCTCTGCCCCTTTCACGTCAAATATTTCACAACACTCCATAAAAATTACAAAATTGTTCAGTCTTCTGGAGCACATGTGAGGTCCCAAGATTTATTAGGCTACAGATCTTGGGGACAGGCAAGTCATCCTGAGTAGGTGTTGTCTGCTAAGGACTTGGATTGCTGGTGAAGGGAGAGGCCTGCCCATCTTCTTTCCAAATATGGCTGGGAAACAGCTGCTGAGCTCTTGTCCTTTGGCAGAAGTGTTGCCATCCTGCCTTGACACAGACTGATGTTATTGCTGCATGCTCAGAAAACAAGCAAAACCAAAACCCACCTTCCCTGTCTCTTCATTGTCCTGCTGCTCTTCCCCCAGATGTCTTCTAATTTCTCCTCTCTTGTGGTTTTTTTTACATTTAGAATTGTCTATTTCCTGTTGATCACTACCTCCTTTTGTCTTAAACAGCTCCTTCAGCTTTCAAAAATGCACTGCTTTCTTTGAAGATTTCTAGGAAGATTTTGGTTCTGCTCTGGTGCATTGGGACAAGCAGCAGCAATGGTTGCTCAGCCCATTACAAAAATCTTGATTCCCAGATAGATTCTTTTTTTCTTCACAAAGACAAAAATGGACATGAACCTTACTTTGTTCACTGCCTTTTATACTCCTTCCTTCAAAGTTTGCCTGTGGGTTCATTAGAAAAAAGGATAAAAAAACCTTTGTGTCGAAAGATTCTGATCTAAAGTTGTTGGCATCTTCAAAGTGCTATTGGTCAATGGTACTGATCTTTTCAAACAGACAAGGATAAATCTAGCTAATATTTAATTCCTAGAATACAAAGACTTCTGCATAATGGATAAGATGAATATATCGCTTGTGATATTTATATCTTCCCTTATTGCAGCCTTCCAGAACCTAAAAGGGGCTACAGGACAGCTGGAGAAGGACTTTTTGTAAGGGCATGTAGTTATAGGAAAGGGGTTGATGGTTTTAAACTGAAACATTGCAGGTTTAGATTAGATATCATGAAGAGGTTATTTAATGTGAGGGTGCTGAGGCACTGGAACAGGTTGCCCAGGGAAGCTGTGGATGCTCCATCCCTGGAAGTGGTGGGGCTGGAATGGGACATTGTTGGAGATGATTGTAAAGGAGCATGTTTCAACATTATCATTTGCTCCAACTATTCTGTGAGTGGAAAATAAAGTGTTTTAAGAGGAGCAGTGGTTCAAATCTCTGGTGGTTTTAACTGAGAGGAGGAGTTACAAGGGTTTTACTTTCTCGGAGTGTGCTGGAATTTCCTATTCTGTGTGTCTACTGTGTCTTGCTGAGTCAGACCCTGTTCCCAGTGCATGGCTTTTAATGTTGGCACACCAGTCCTGCTGACACAGGGCAGTCCCAGAGCTGAGGTGTCACAGAACCAAAAAAAACCCAGCCAAGACTGTAATGAAGAGGTTTTACTGTAAATTCTCTTTGGAACACATGGGCTCGGTGCTGGACAATGGCTGTTCAGACAAAACCTCACCACAATCAACCATTCTGATGATCCCTTGGCTGGGGAGAGGGCTCTGCTTGGCAATGCCCTCACACAGTAATGTCAGCAGGCTGCACCATTCTATAGATAGCACCAAATGCCTCCTTTTAGTTACCTCTTTGGAGAGGAAATGGTAGGGAAAGGCAATACATGATATATATGACCTGAGGAAACTGATTCTGTGTGGGAGGACCCCGGCATGAGCCAGCAGCTGCAGGGGACAGAAAGGCCCCATGCATTTGTGCACATGAAAAGAGGCTGTGGATTGCCATGTCTCACACAGGGAGACCAGGATCTTCTACTGAGCCCTGGTTGTTTCACTCCTACTGAAATGAGCCCTCATGTGCTGGCTCCCTTCCTTGGGGGTGAGTTATTTCATGTGCTCTCCTTTCCTAAACTCTTCCCATGGTGCCAGATGTTGCCATGGCCTCTTACAAGTGGCTGTGGACAAACTCTCCTTCCTGGCCTTCACCACACTTCCTGCAGTGTCCAAAATGCATTTCTTAACATGCTGTGTCATAATTTTGGGGCTGCTTTTTTCTTCCCTTCTTAAAACCAAACGAGTGCATTTAACCATGAAAGCAGGTACAAATGTATTCCTGTTAGTGGGTAATAATGAAAAGTCAGAGAGATTAATGTGCTGTTGCTGTTTATTCAGTACTGCAGTGCTTGTGACTAACTACAATGGATGAGACCTTCTTTCTGCCTCATTAAATAAGTTAATCATGTAAAACAGGAGGAAAAACATTTTGGGTAGTGAGAGTAGAGGTTGAGCATCAGATATGCAGTTTTTACCGCCATGTGTTAAAGGAGATTTGACAACATACAGGTGTCCCAACTACAAAACATTAGCATCAGTCTTCTGTTGTCTAAAAAGTAAATGAAAACAAAATTAAAAGGTCAAACTGATGCTTGTTGCAATCAGGAGTACATGGCCACTGACTGGGATTTATTTCAGAGAAAGAGGGGAACTCCAAAGGAAACAGAAGATCTTGAAGAAAAATTATAATGGACATTGCAATATATTCAGGAAACTTTCATGGCTTTAAAATTACAAATCAAAGCCACAACTCATTATCTATAAAGCAGGATTTACTAAAACTTACAGATATTGCTCTCCCAGCTTACCAAAAACTTGCACAGATTCAAACTCTGGGTTTGAAGGCAAGAGAATGAAAATGTAAATAGGGACATAATCTTGACAACCTGGGAAGGAATAGGAATAAAAATGTTTAGATTAAACCAGCAACAGTGATAAAGAAATGTAGCTCTCCGGATTAAAAGACAGAATTAGGGAAAACCCACCACGTTGTCAGAACATTTGTCCAAAACACTTTTTAAGCCCAAACTGAGCTGCTGAGACTGAAGAAATTTCAGGTTCCAGTGATGTGTTTTTTAATCAGACCGAGTGCTTGCATTTTGTGATTGCCAATGGAATGGAAGAAGTTTCGAAATATTGTTTTCCAGCTCAGGAACTGCTGAAATGTTTATTTTTGTCATCACAGGATTCTTAGTCCAGAGGCTTCAGAAACCCTACGAGCTGGATATTTTAATGCCAGCTGAAGAATAAAGTGGCTGCGGAGATAATTGTTAGAAGTTGGATTAGAGGATATAGAAATATTGGAAAAGTATTGCCTTCCTTCCTTTGTTTTCAATTAAAAAATAAAATTAAATCCATTATGGGTTTCTTTTAGAGGCGACAGTGATCACAGGGGAAAGAAATAAGGAGGCCTGCAAAAGGATATTGAGAAAATGGCAGCACTTTATTGGTTGGAAGGAAATGAGTATGGATCTGCAACAAAACTTGCTGAAATCAATCGAAGATGCTCACTGGTTTCAATGATATTTGAGTAAAGCTCAAGAGCTTGAGCTGATGTTACCTAATTAAGCTCCTGATGGCTTATTTGACCCAGCAAATTGTACTGATGTTTCATTGCTGGAATAATACAGAGACTTGAAACAAAGTAATCAATTAATAACAGCTATGTCTTTGCAATAGTCTTAATCTACATTTCAAATCAGAAATCCCTATTTTTAGCATGAAAAACCTGTTCTCCCACTTCTGAGTGGCACTGTGGCAGCTAGTGTTTGGCATTTATTTGTTTGGTTTTACATCAAACAACATTTGTAATCAATTTGGATATCAAAACTATGTATCAGATTAACTTTCATTGATTTTGGCCCATATTTTCATACCTTTTAATTTTGTAACTATAATAGATTAATTTTGCCAGTGGGTAATAATGAGACAATTGTGTTTTAAAGTTCTGTCCTAGATTGGAGTTGGTAAATCCCTGGAGGCTTTGTTCTCACTGCCTCAGCTTGGCCTGGATGCTTTAGGTTTGGGGAAATTCTGATTTTGCAGCATTCAGCTTCAATATGGGAAAAGTCAGAAGTAAAAACAGAGAGTGAAACTGGGGCCAGCCAAGTACCAGCTCACCTTCCACTGTGACTGTGGCCTGACTAATCCTCTTTTCTTAATTTAGTTTTGATGGGGTTTGGATTTATCTGAGAAGAGGGCCTATCCCAAAATAAATGAGAGGTGAGATTGTGTAAGAACACTTGTCCTGATGACATTTCTATTCAAGGTGATAGAAAAGTGACCAGAACACCTCAATTTATGGCATTTGTAGTATTGTAGGCAGAAATGTTTTCAGAACAATTTGTCAATATGTTTGTCAATATCAATACATTTGGATGTTCCTGGAACTAATCCTTAGCTTTATTTCATCTCTAGTGACACTTTTTTAAACTGATAATTGAAACTATGTGCAAATCTATTTTCTACATTAAAAATAGGTGCAGATATGGTATTTTCTTCTGTTGCTATCTTGTAGCAGTGCTAGCTGTAATACATTATATGGCTTCCAATGACAAAAAAATTATGTTTTCAATTTGGTAAGTCGTTTTCAATTGAAAATATAATGCATTCCTGCACAAGACATATTGCTCTGTGGCAGGCTGTAAGTATCAGGGAAGACCTACTATATCTGAAACAACGTAATTAACACTCTTTGTTCATGATAAGCAAATAAACAACCAAGGCAGGCTTTTTCCAGTGATGGATAGCATCTTTATTAAAGAATTAATCTAGATCTCAAAGCAGCATCTATCTAGTACATAAATCAGGGCCTTGTGGTTCCATTTATGGTTTCTTTTACAACCTAAGTGTTAAGTTTATTGCCATATAGCCCCATAATTCATTGTTGAGGGGTGCCAAACCTTAGTCTTCCTTCTCTCTATTCTCACTGCAGATGGAGACACTTTTAGTTCACAGCACCAACACTGATTTCCTCTGTTCTTAGCACGTAGTTTGAATTCTTGCTGTCTAATGCCAATAACTACATTGAGAAGGTTAAGTTGTGCTGATGAAATGTATTTATGTATGTGAAGTATTTATTTTCCTCAAACCATAAACGGATTGCTCTGCCAGAGAGCTGCACTTGTCCTCCTGGGATGGTCAAGTTTGGAAGAACAGAGGGGTTTCATGGAGGCTGGAGTGATTTATTAGCTCATTTTTGGAGATGATGAGCCTAAATACACTATTCCAGCTATTTGGGAGCTGCCAGGATCTGTGAAAACTTACCTGAGCATGTGGCCAACATATTTAAATATTTTCCCTGGTCAGTAGTTCTCTGTGCATGTTGCAGGTGCTTGGGGCCCTTTTCCCTTACCTGCCTTAATTGCAAGATGAGCAATTAGAGCACAATATTGAAAGCTGTATTTCAGCTGTCATTGCTTAGCTGCAGATCAAACATGTCAGATCACTGGGTTCATGTGTGGTGAAGTGCAATCAGGATAAAGCTTGCAAAATGCTTTGGGGCCCAGAAAGGCTCTTAGATGCCTCACTTTCTAATTTAGAATATTAGGATAAGGTTTAGAGGTTGTTTGGACTTTATTGCATTTATTATATTTGGCTGTAAGAAGACTATGAGTTTATTTACTTGAGAACCAAGTGATGTTTCTATGCCTCGATGTGCAGTAGATTACCTGATGATGTTTTTGTTTAAATAATTATGAGGTATAGGAGATACCTGCCTATGAGGGGTCTCATCAGTTGTCATTTCAGATTGCTGCCAAGTGCATGTAGATACATCTGCAGGGATTATATTCTCGGACTGGAAAGTTTCCAGGGAAAACATAGCAGAGCTCTAATTTTAAAAAAAATTATGCTAGTAGTGTTTTAGCGAAAAATGAGATTTAAGACAGCATTTTGGAAGTTTGTTTACAAGATTCTCATACAGATGCTTCTGCTCATTTGGAAATGCCAACATGGAAGTTTTTAGTCTACAAAGATTGCAGATACATCAAGGAGAAGGAAATGGATTATTTAAGCATTAACAACAGTGGAAAATCTGCAGCCTATATAACCTCTTCAAAATGCATACCAGCTTCCACTTCTCACTCTGCTGGGGACCTTGAGAGATGGAAGGTCCAAAGAAAGATAAAATCCTTTTCATGAAGAATTTTTTAGTTTGCATTTAGTTTTGAGAAGGCAGTGAGCAAGTGAAAAGTGTAACTAATCTGGTAACTGTGGAGTAAATTGTGAGGGGTTTTCACCAAAGATAAGAATTTTATTCTGTATAGCCAAGATATGCTACTTTCCAAGAATTTGGATGTAAGACATTGCTAACATTTTTAATATGAAAAGGCTTGTGATTCTCAAAAATCAATAATTTTCAATGTCATGATTCTATATCATGGCATCAAACAAAACGAGGCCCAGATTGCAGAAATAAACAAGTGAATTCTGTATAATGCAAGTTAAAGGTCATTTGTTTTGAGTAAATGTGTGCAAAATTGTCTTATTTTCAAATAACACCTTTCTGGTTTGTGCACATTTTTCCTAATTCATATATAAGATATCACAAGTCAGAATCTGAGTTCACATCTGTTGAACGAGCATCAGGAGGTTTTGATCTTCATTTTTGAGTAGGGTTGTCCAAATTCAGTGGGCTTCTGCTTCAAATGCAGAGCCTGGATGAGGTAAAGACATGGGCACTTAGTGAATATTTGCATAGCAACACCTCTGCTTCCTGGTGATAAATGATTTCAGCACATTGAATATAGGTAAATTTGAAAAATAATGAGCCTCCTATTTTCTAAGGACTTGGAATTTTAAGGAAATGCTGTCTGGTAAAAAAGTGATGTGCCATAAAACCCTTGCTGTACTGAAACTATGGAACACAAAAGCTGGAAAAAAATTATCCATATGGGTATTTTTAATACAATCAATAGTGTGTTTTCCTGCCTTTATTTGAGAAAACAAATTTCTTGCTCTTTGTGCATCCTGATTATGTTACTTGGAATAAGATATGTCACAGCTCAAGCAACATTATCTTCGATCAAGGGAGCAACTGCCTTTTATCCCCTTAAATCAGTGATGTGGCATTCCCAAAGAGACCTTGTGCAGCTGAACTGAACCCAGAAAATGACAGCTGTTCTCAAGTAGTGTTTGAAATATTGTATGCACAAATTGGGGTTCACCCAGATCATTATTCTACAGCAGGTTCTGTTCTATATCAACCCGGAGTGCAGGCACTGTCCCTTTCCTGTCGGGACAGGTTTTGCAGGAGCTCAGGATCCATCTACTTGAGCCTGACTGCAGCACCAAGGCCACCGGTAGTGTTGGAACAAATTATAAATAATAACATTAGTGTGCACCATGACAGGCACTGACAGTGAGGCGGGACAAGTGTGTAAGTCTGAATGAGAAAGAAAAATTTAGTAGAAGTGGAGGCTAGAAAAGAACTTCTTCCAGGTTACCATTTAAAAATAGTCAAAACAACAAAACAACATTACACATTTTGGATTAAATAAAATTATTACGGTTCTTTTGTAGGAAGCTGTTTTAATTCCCATTTTGTTTTCATCAGTTTGTGCATAAATGGTATTTTCTCTATAAATTCTCTCTGGTTTGGGTTTTGCCTCCTGGGGTTTTAATTTATCAGACTTGTCATTTCTTGACTATTATCACAGATTGAAATGTACGGCAGACACCTGGAGGGTTTTACTTTTTTCCATCCTTGGGCTTTGTAGAAATAGGACCATCTGGCCTGTAGGTCTGGAAGCATCAACATTCACTCATTAAATGTGTCTGAAGCCCTCACTTTCAATCTGCCTCATTTAGCTACCTTAGGACTGTAGTTAGGGCTCTGTTGTTTCCACCTGTTGTTTACAAGCAGTTTAAACGTGTTCTCCAAAATCAAGGAAAACATCTCCTACACCCATCTCCATCTTTGTGTTTTGGTACCATTTGGCTGTTCCTGGAACAAGAATCTGGGGCTAAAGTGTGATGGTATTTCTGAAATCTCATTCACCATAATCAGAAACATTCAACATTTCAGAAATGTTATCAAATACCAAGATTTTAAGAGGGTCTTGCTGGGTTGTCTGATGGATGATTCTCAAGACACAAATGGCAGAGAAGTATCTGCTTCCAGTGAAATTTGCTGGTAAAAATCCATGTGGAATGTGCCTTTGCTGTGTCAAACAGGGCTCAGGTGCAAAGAGGAATTCAAAGGGGAGAGCTCAGCTCCTTGGCTGTGTCTGAGAAAGCAGCAAAATTTTCACATTGGAAGCAAGAGCATGTTCTAGTTGTGAGTTAACTAAAGACTGTCATCTTGCAGAGTATTCCTGGCAGAATTTAGAGCCCAGAAAGGAGCTCTGTTTTGATCATTAGCAGTGACTTACCTGCCTGTCAGGAGATGGTGACAGGCTGTAAAACCCCCTTCTATTTTGTGTGTACTTGAAGAGGTGACAGCAGCTGATTGTGAGCTCAGCAATGTTGTAATTGCACTGTCTTGCTAATGCAGTTTTCCTTTTTTTTCTCTCTGCTGTTAATAAATGCCTCTTAAAACTTTTAAATAAAAACAGAGAGTATAAAATTCCCCAAAAAATACCAAAATTATTAGCTTTGCCACGTGAATGACTCTGTGCTCTGAGGCTTGTTGCAAGAGCAATCATTACAGGCATTTGGGCCAAAATTGCTCCTATGGAAGGAGAAAAAAACCCATCCTACATAAAAGAAAAAGAGCCTGAAAATGTGCTGGTAATGTAAGCATGAATAAGGATTTTGCTTAATTTGGAGACTCTCAGGATAAATGAAAAATTTTAGTAGGAGCTTCTGTAGAATGTAGATCAGAGCACTTTTACTGAGGTGAGGCCTGTGTTTTCACAGCCACAGCAGTAGCTTTAAGAACTGGGAATACTTAAGAGAGTCAAAATAAATATTGAGGTTTTCTTCCTTTCCTTATTTTGCCTGAAATTCACGCAGAACTATCATTTCCTGAAAGCAGATCTGCTAAAGCTTTGGAATGTGCAAACCATTCCTGTCTCTGTGTACTTCAGGTCTCTCTTTTGATGTCATTTCTTGTTGCTTGTCCCATTTTCACTGAAGGGAAAAAGCTTTCAAAATTAACATTTCACGAGAGGGTTCCAGCAGACCATGTAAAATACACCAAGACTATGTGTAATAAATATTAGTTGGTTCAGTCTTCTAAGTTGTTACAAGTGTGCACCTTAGTCATGCACCTATTTGTAGAACTCAGAGGAAGTTGAGGGAAGGTAAAGAGTTTTACGTCCACCTCCAGACACCCCCTTGGAAATGCAATGAAATGCCCAGTGGCCAGCTCTGTAACCCTACCCAGGTCCCACCAGCATTCCTGAGGAGCCTCTGCTGCACCTGTACAGCCTCTGTGAAAATTTCTGTGCCTCTACAGAGAGATCTGACTTCTCCATCCTCTGGAGATGCAGTCGGTGCTTTGCCATTCAGCCTCACGCCATCAGTGGGCTCTGGGTCACACCAATTTCCCTATGAGCAAAGGGTAGGGTGGGTGTGGGGCCAATTTATCAGTTTACTTAGAAATATTATTTAGCAGTGAATTTCTTGAGTCTCTTCCTGATCATTCTGCCTTTTGCTGTTGTACACCTTTTTTATTTTCCTCTGGTTTTGCTTTCATGCAAGGATGTGTATGACACCTCAGGTGTAAGAGCTTAGAGGAGAGGAGGTCATAGGGGGCTGTGAAGAGGAAGATGGATGTGAAAAGGAGTCACTCCTCATGCCCCAGATGTCAGAAGTCTCTGTCCTTTACTTCCACTTCAGTGAAGTCTTCCTTCAGGCTGTCTCCAACCATAGCAAGCCTCTCTGTGCAGGAAATACCTGTTCTGACTGCCAAAAGCCAAAATACTTCTTATCTTCCTTTATCTTACTTTTTATCTTCTCTGAAGGAGAGAAAGAAACTCTTCTGCAGAGAAAAGATTTCCTTTAGTGCAGCAGTCACAGCAACTCACAAAACTTGGCTCTGCTCTCACTCCCAGATTTGGGGCCGGCAATTAGGAAAGCTCAGCTGGCAGGGATGTGGAGTTATTTATTCTCTTCTCCTACCATTATTAGTATTCAGTTTCTGTCTATCCATCTAAGTTAAACCCAGCAGGCAGGATGAAATGTTGGTGCTTTCTTCCAAGGCAGTAAGTGAGGCACTCTCAGAGACGTGCATCACGGCTGCCAGAGCCTGCGGACAGATCCCCAGCACAGGGAAGCACAGAGCTGAACAAAAGCTGTCATTTCACCCTGGTGCTGTCCTTGAGGACTTCCTAGCTTCATGAAATGCATTTTGGCCTGTGTTATGATGATTTTGTACCTGAATGATCTGTGCACCTCAGGCAGCAATGGCGAGATAAAACGACTGAAATAGAAGCCAGTGGCAAATATCTGTATCAGCTTCAAGAGTTTTACCAGCCTCTCTTTTCCAACCCTTCAGCTGGAGCTTGAATGAAAGAACAAAACTAATTTAATGAGTTCTTGATTTCTAGGAGTTATAAGAAATCATGCATTGAAGGATAGCATGGATGGGAATTTATATGGTTCAAACAAAAAGAAAGTTTCACAGCTTGTTAGGGATCAAGCACCAGCACCCATCTCTGAACAGGGGTTTGCATTGAGGGAGTCGGTTTTATGAATAGTAAAACTGAGGCATAAAATGATGCAGATCCTTCTGTGCAAGCTTCCATCAGCCAGAACCACTGTGCATGAGAAGCACAGAGCCTGTTCTGCTGTGTGCAGCCAGGCTGTGCACCTGCTGTAGCTGAAGTGTTCAAGGTGGGATGGGCTGGAGTAAATTCAGTGCTGACAAAATTTGCACATGAGGGTTTACATTTCCAAATACCCCAAAGCTAACAGATCATTGCTAAGATAGCAGTGAGGTTGGAGAGTCAGCTGGACAGCCTAAGAAAAAATACATAAGTATAACATTTTGAATCTCCCATGTTCCTTTTATGACTCAGATTTTAATCTTGTGTTTTATAGTTATTCCAGAGAAGTCTGTACCAAAATCGCTTAAATTACATCAGTGTGCAACTAGTGTGAGAACAGGAGTTCTTAGAAAGAAAGCATTGTTTTAGCAGTGAATCTATTCAAAATTAACAATAATACATAGTAACACACAATTCATCTTTTATTGCAGCTGGTTACTTGTGAACGTGCAAGAGTTTAATGTGTGCTTTTAGCAGCTGCTTAGACTGCAATATATAAATAAAGGAGGTTATATCAGTGCAAACACAATCTGAACTTTTATACTTGCTATAGGAAATATCTGAAATACTATAAACAACTGTGGTGGGCTCATATAGTGTCCAGGCAGTAATGAGGGCTGGCTGCTGAAGCCTTCCATTATATTGCAGACTGGTTTGTGTGCCCTTCAAACAGCTTCAGCTGAGGGAAATCCCAGAACTTGGTACCCTGCTTGCATTACAAAAGGGTAAGTTAGGAGTTCCTGTCCCAGTGCCAAGTTACACCAGCCTGGACCTGGCGAGGGGGGACAGAATAGAGCCCTCTCTGTTCACTCGTGCCTCATGAATGTGAGCAAGGATCTTGCTCTGCTTTCAAACAGAGGAAGAAAAATGCACTGTTCACTCTGAATCTGCAAAACCATATGAAGTGAAAACTGCCAAGTTTCTGTTTGCTCTGTCAGAGGAGATAAAACTCCAATGAACGTAAATCCAGGAATTCAAGTAAAAATATGACTGCTCATTGGTGTGCAGGACATGCAAAGCCAGAGCATCATGTTAATTAGCATTAATTGCAGGCAAATCTTTCTATCTGATACAAAGGTAAGTAACAAATAGCAGGTACCAGAAGATCTCATAAACAGTTAAATCTTTTCTCAGCTGTTTTTCACCATACTTTGGAGTACATGGGAGCAGATGATGCAGGGTTGGACTCTTCCAGACCAGGAGGAGGTATCCAGAAGTTGCCCTACACACAGATGCAATTTTCATGGATTAAGTAGACTTAGTAGCATCTATTCCTCCCAACATTGCCAGTTTCAGATCAAATTTTTTTCATACTACACAAAGTTGATGTCATGAATGCTTTAAAATTGGACCCATCTTCTTGTAGTGAGTGGTGTGTGTAAATGCTGGTAGCACTGATTTCTGTTTTTTGTGGTATGAAATGTGATTAACATTTTAAGCTACTATCGAAATCAAGTTGTTATTTTTATAACCCATCAAATGAAAATTATGAGGCTCTTAAAAACCCCTCAACAACAGACTCGTAAAGGGGATAATAACAGAGACATTAGCTGTTTATAAAAGCTAATATCTCATGCAAATTTGACATTACATGTCTTACTGCATGTTATTAGATGCTCATTTGTTATGCAAATATTATTCACTTTTTGTAAATGTCTAATCTTCAGGCAGCATAAGGAAATGTGAGCTTCAGTGCTGTACTTTAGCATTTTTCCATGAAAATACAAAAGAGCTGGACTATGGTCTTTGATCAATGCTTAGAATAAAATGAAAACATTCCTTCTTAATTCAAATGTACTTCTTTACGGTGACAATCTTATTTTTTTTTAGTGTCTGCTAAATTATATAAAATTCTTTAAATTGTAAGAATGTATGACAAGATTGATTCATGATTTCTAAAATTGTTTATTAATAGTTATCATACTAATAGCACTATTATTAAAGTGCCTGTAGATTGGCGTAAGGAAGAGCTAACACTGACATCTTTCATTTAATGTGAGTTTCAACAAGACAGTGCATTTAAGGGTAGCCTTTGACAGTATTTTTCAACTATAGTAAATATATGATGTCCCATTCTTTTTGCATGAAAATTTACATTGCCAGATAGTGTAGTCTGGAAGAGAATCAGATGTGAAGTTTCTTAAGACTGGATAAAGATTGGTTAAATTTAATTCCTCCTTTCAAATACATCTGCTGGTGTACAGGGAAAGCAGGATTCTGGGTCACCAAAAGCAGTCTTCTGGTATGTGAATGTATCCTGTAATCCTTTCATAAACAAAGTATATCCCATCTACAAAATGTTTCTCCAGCTACTTCTCATGGAGAGTCTTCTAGAAACTCCCTCTTCTGATCAAAATTATCATCTCTACTCCCTAAATATGTTCAAAGCAGTTTATACCTGTTTGTTCCTTTGCCAACATTTTAGCTTTAAAATGTATTTTTCCGTTCCTGGAGTATCTCTGAAGTATTTTCTAAGAGCAGTTGTACTTCTCTCCAGTTCTTGTTTTGTTAGGCTGAACAGGCCAGCTTGTTTTAGCCTTGTCTTTTCAGAGTGAAGACTTTCCCTTGATTATGATGCCTCTCTGCTCTCATCAGGTTTTAATTCTTTATATTTTAACAGAGATAAACTGAATTATTCAGAGCCTTCAGGGCATGAACTAGCACGTTGTACAATTCTGGTTTGTATTTGCTGTGTCTTCTTGGTGATATCTCTCTGCCCACACAAAAATTTGGTTTTTTGCCTCTTCCCTTCCTTCAGAGCTGGCAGGTGCTTGGCCCCTCCTGTTCTGTGCAGCTTCTAACTTTAGGATGCTCCACTGAGCCAGCAATGTTAATTTTGACAGTGAGCATTTTTTTGAGTTTATCCGAGAACACGGGGGAGCTCCGGATCAGAGCACTCTCAGCTCCCCACAAATGGAAGAGCACTGCAAACACTGAGGCACTTTTGGGGTGAATTAGTGGGGTTGGTGGAACAGGGCACTGGGGCTGGCTTCAGTGAGGGAAGGGAGCACTGGAAATCTGCACGAGCTTGAGCTGCAGCCCGTCCTTGCAGGAGCAGGGATTTGTCCATGCAGTGATCCTGCTGCTCCAGCTGCGCCTCAGCCCGAGCTTCAAACCTCGCTGAGTTGGGCAGCAGCTCCTCAGAGCTGGGAGGAAAGCGAGCTGGCACAGAGCAGGGGCTGTGCCCGTCACCAGGGGTGTCACACCACAGCACACACAGCTCGCTGTCCTTGAGGAACAGCCCTGCGCTGTGCCTGGCTCCTGCCGGGTCCCGGTGTGAATAAAGCGGCTGTAAATTCACCTGAGTCCTCGAGTCAGCAGGCTGCAGTGCCCTTGGCATCCTCACCAGCACTGTTATTCTCCTGCTTCCCGGTGGGTTACTGTTCATTCCAGTCCTGTCAAAGCCTCCCAAGCGCCAAATCCAGAAATTTAACATTCAATTAGCACTGTCTTTTGTTCAGGAAGAATTCCTCAATTGCTATGTGCTGTTTGTGTGACATTATAAGATAGCAGCCCTTCCTTGCTAACAGCTTGCTGTGATCTGTAAAGGACAGCTGAAATGGAGCTATAATTATATGTTTTAATAAAGCACAACTTAGTTTGTAGTTTACCTTAAATTTCAGCATTTCAGATTTAAAGCAATCTATCTCTTGAAGCATATTATTTTTCCTAATATACAATACTTATACACAAAAGAATTTCTTCTTTTTTTTTTTGATTGGTTTTATTGATAAGATAATTGCTATTGTGAAATACTGATGAGTTTATACAATTGGTGAGTTTGTACCTTGGCCTTCTTACCAACTGCTATTTTTCATGTCAAATCCTTCATCCTGTGGAAGTATTTAGAGTACCCCATATATGTGTCTGAAATAGAAAGGATGATGGTGTCTTTGTGCTAAAAACTCCTTCAGAAGATCTCAAAAAAAAATCTTGAGCAGCTGCCCAGAGTTGAATTACAGCCCCTGTGAGGTCCACATATATTAGAAACAAGCACAAGAAATTCTAAAGTAGAGGATGAATTTGGGGCATACATGAGAGTGTGAGTAACTGAGCAGATAAATTTGAGGCAAAATCTTTTTCAACAGAATGGAGTTTCATTGTTTATTTTCTGATACTTAATTTGTGTTGCCTCAATCTGATTTGATCTTGTAAAAGCCTAAGAAATTGAAGTTAAGTTATTTGAGGAAAATCCAGTTCTCAGCTGGGAAGAGCAAATGAGGAAAGAAAGCAGATAATTAAAAGGTCTAACAAGTTATTGGGAATACCAAATTATTCTCCTGTCTAGCCTTGCATGAGAGAGCTCTGTGTAGATATGCAAAAGTTCCTTAGTGCTACAGAGGCTGTACAGACTGACAGGGATTTATTATCTGTTCAGCATAACTGAGAGGGAGGTGGGCGTTTGAAAAAAAAAGGACTTCAGAAAAATCATCCCAACATCTCACCTGAGGTTTCAGATTTGCTAGAAGCTTAAATTCAGTTCTGACAAAAAAGATTACCATTTTCCCACCTATTCAGTCAGTCTGACAGAGCCTGTGCAGGCTTTTACAGTTCTCCATCTTGCCAGGTAGTCAGCTAAGAAAATGACTGAGGTTTATTAGCTGGCACTGGCAAAATAGATAGGAAGAGCATGTAATAAAGAATGTTCTACGTATTGTGAGCTGTACAAGAGTGGGTGGTAAGGAAAGGCTCTGAAAGTCCATCAATTTTTCTTTCCCCATAACTTCTCATCTTTCCTGGGATCCTGTGAGCAGATAAATGGGCCCAGAACACACAAATGCCTTTCTGAAGTCTTTGAAAAGGAGTAGGATATTTTCTACCCCTTACCACAGCAGTGACTCACTGAGAGTGTTCTCATTTGAAGGGTCTTTTTCCTTCTCCTTCTCTACTCCTACACCTTTTCTAATACTTGAAGAAGGATAATATTCCTTCCCATTGAAATACAGCAGCTCGAGGGGTATGTTTGTGTGAAGATGTTCTGCTCAGTATTCTAATGACTCTGTTTTTTTCAAATGCCTCCTTATATTTCTGGTTGATACTGAGCATTTTTATTTTTCAATCATCTTTGTATCAGAAATCACCTGATTGGCTTACTAAAAATGAAAATTATTTTGGGGGGAAAAAAAGGAATTTGGCATTAAGTTTGATGAATAAATAATGTTTCTGTTATTTTCCAGTACATTTGTGTCCAACTGTTAGTCCTTGGAACACAGGAATAGCCACTCTGCTTTTACATGTCAGAGGAAGCTTTCCTTCCCTTTTTCCTGGGTTTCTGCTAGATTTCTGTCTTTTTCACTGAGTTTCCAGTTATGGATAAAAAATATGTGTATTAAAAACATTAAAAGGTACTAAAAGTCTTCCTAAATTTAAATAAGATAACATTGTATTGAATTGTTTTGTGTCCGAAGTACTTTGGTACCAGCTGTTGGCATTCCCCACTTGCTGCATTTGACTTTGAGTTTTAAATGGGTTCCCAGTTCTCAGGGTTTGGCACATCAGGCAGTGAAAGTTTGTGGCTGAAACCCAACTCTGGAGACAAACTGAGCAGTAATATTTACTGGTGGCCAGGAACTAAGGAGAAGAGAATTATTATATTAAAATGCAACACAAACGCTACAGATCAAGAAACTGAATTGTGAATGGACTCATTCTGGGCTTAATGACTCCTCCTGATAGTATCCTAGAACACAATCATGGGTTTGTTTATGTTGGAAAAGGTCTCTAAGATAATTAATAACTGTTCCACCACTACCTGTGTCCCTTAGCACCACATCTACACCTTTCCAACACCTCCAGAGATGATTGTTCCACCACTGCCCTGAGCAGCCTGTTCCAATGCCTGGCAACCCTTTCAGTGAATAAATTTTCCCAGCACAAACCCAGCCTGGCACAGCTTGGGGCTGTTTCCTCCTGCCCCTTCTCTGTCTCCTTGGGAGCAGAGACTGATCCCCACCTTGCTATAAGCTGTCAGGTAGTTGGAGAGAGCAGTGAGGTGCCCCCTGAGCCTCCTCTCCCCCAGGATAAATAACCAAATTCTACCTATTCTCAGTGAGAAGGGCTGAGATTCCTCCACTCCTGAGTGCCCTTCCCATGACAAGCAGCCCAAGACATTCACTCGCACCAATGATGTAGCACAGCAGTTTCTAAACCCAATTAGAAGGGTGTCATTAATGGAGACCTGGTGGTACAGATTTCATCTGTGTCTGTGCAGGTGCCTGGAGCTCCTGGGTTTCATCACAGAGGAACCAGCCATGCCAGAAGGTCTTCAGAGGCGCTGGTGCTTGCACTGCCCCTGTCAAACTGTGTCCTGATCCAGGAGCTGCCAGTGCACCTTCAGTGCTCTGCACACTGGATATTCACTTAGCATCCACCTGGGTTTTATTATAGTCATCTGGGACTTGTTTCATCTTATTCTATGTGTTATTTAAAATAAGGAGGATGGATAGGCAGAAATGGCTGTGGAACAGCTCTGGAGAGGAGCATTAAAGCAAAGCATAACTACAGAAGTGCAGGGTGTGAGCACAGAATCATGATCAGAGTGTATTTACAAACACAGGAGTCATGCTTTCAAATAACATTGATATTCCTCAGCAAACAGAATCATTACCATTGCTTCCTCTCTTTAAAGTGTTCTTTATCTCTGTGTGCCAAAATGCTGAACAAGACCACTGGAAAGAATCCAACTCACATAATTCTTCCCTTAAAGTCTCATTTTTAAAAGAATCAAGGGCACAAGCATTACTTCAGTATTTATTTTTTTTTTACTTTCACAGGAAAACAACAGAACTTATTCAAAACTGTTTTCCAATGCCTAACCTATCATGATTAAAGTAAAAAACAAGGAAAGATGTTTTTAAATAGCCAAACCATTAGTTATATTAGGGGTAGGATATGTTCCTAAAGAAAAGCAGGAAGATCATCTGAGGATTCAAAATCTCCATAAACACTGAAGTGTGAGAAAGATCAGCAACCTTTTAGATTTTCTTTTTTTGTTCATCAACTCTACACTTCTTACTCCAATCTGATCTTTTGTTTTGTTTTGTTTTATATTGAAAACCAAACAAATAGCAGACAGGTGCACCGTTAACCTGTGCCTTTTACCAGCAATTATTCTCCCCAAATACTAAAAGAGAATTGTACCCAAAGGAATGAAATTCAATATTTTATCCACACCCTCATCATTTATGTACTAGAATGGATTAAATGTTAATCTCTTAATAATCCTTAATGAAGCGGGATCTTCAGAAATTAGCTCTGTTTAATTGTCAGATGCCACCTCCAAGGAAATGCTGTTTATTATTCAGGACAGGTCCCAGTCATTGCTGGGTTTGAAAACAGATTATTTGTGTAGGACAGAGTGCTGGGAGCTCTGGGGATAAATGACAGGAGTGGTGTGAGGCTGCCTGTGAGACACAGCGAGATCAGGAGCTGTTGAGAAGCAGTCCTTTCCTTCCTGAAAGGGGAGGCCAAGGGAAAACAGCACGAGGGATTCATAAAAGAGTGAAATTAGAGTGCAGGGCAGGGCTGGGTGCCTAAATCACAGCCTCTGAGAGGGCTCAGGTGTGGGGGAGTGAAGGAAGGGCAGCCCTGGTTCTACAGACATGAGAGCTTCAAGAGAAGGATGGATTTAGCAAAGATTTTTGTGTTTTTCAGTGAACCATTTAATATTTCTGTTAAAATGCAGTAAGTTTGAGCTGTCTGAGGTCTGACGCTACAGAAAATATCTGAAAGTAGCAGACTTGCCGAAATAAGTCAAATTGCCTAAAAACTTTTTGATAAGCAAAAGGAAATATTCTCAGAGGTACTCCTAGCACGAGGAAAAAGTTTTGACTAAGATGTACATGGCTGCCTTGATTTTGCTTATCTACCATGGGGGCTTTTGCACATGAAATAAGGAATTGTGCTTCTGTCACAAAAATATCCTTGAAGCTACAAATCAAAAATGGTCTGTTAATGTTATTTTTATCTAATCCTGAACAACTTTTTAATGCTATTATCTAAAATAATTGTCTGATTTTGGATTAATTCGTGTCAAAAAATGAATTATATGTTTGCTGACTCGAGGCAGCTGTTTTCCCAAATACATTTTGGTAAAAATGGACAAAATATTTTTGTATTTATAGATGAAATGGAGTGGAGTCCCTTGGAGTTGACTGTGCAACTTTTCTATTTTATTTAAAAAGTTAAGTAACAGCAAGAGGAATATACAGTGAAGGATGTTTTTATTATTCTGGAGTCTTCTGTCTTCATAGCCTGACTGCATCAGGAACACTGAAAATAATGCTACAATTTGGTAGGACTAAGAATAATAAAAAACCCTCCAAAGTGCAAATGTGAATACAATGTCCACCTTTGAACCTTACATCTCTCTGTGGCACCTAAACAGGCACATGAAAACCAAGCACACACAGCAGAGCCTTCCCAGTACTGAGCATCCCTCATTATTCTTATATTACTGTATCACCCAATTATTTATAATTTTCCTTCCCTGGGAATGCTTGAAGCCTTTATTTCTTCTGTCATAACAACAGGAGTGGGATTTACACAACTGGCTGCCTGTTTATCACCCCTTCCATCTCTAGAAATATTATGGGCAAGTCAATCTCCCTTTTCTCCATCTAATTCCAGTTAAACTTTCACATCTGAACCTTTCAGACAATCATCTAACGGAATAGTTTCTGTCATAAATAGTGTTTGTTAATTATATTTTTTAAAATATCATCTTTAAGGTCATGTGGCTTTTCATATTTTCAGATCTATTGCTTATAAGCCTACACTCCCTAAATAAGTCATACTGGAAAATAACACAGTTCTGCAAGTAAAGGAACATAACTAATTAAGGATCAGATACAATAATTCAAATTATTTACATTGTAAAAGATAGAGGTAAGGAAGGAAAAGAAAATTAAGAAGGAAAGTTTCTTAGGAGTGATACTGGTTAAAAAACAGGTCTATGGTAAATGTTCCTTGAAAGGTATTTCCATAGATCCATTTAGTTTGTTGCTGAACTGAACAAATTGCTGTTTGTCATCTCAGCAGCTTTCCACGTTGTGGTTTAGAAGATCCATTGCAGGGTGAGTTACGAGTCCATGAGCAGAGGGCTCCCTCAGATCAGGCAGGCTCTCACCCTGCAGGACCCTGTAACAGCAGGGTCATTTCTCTTCAGTCACAGCCTGCCTGTGGAGGCACAGCACAGATAATTCCAGCCAGAAGGGAAGGAATTATGGTGTTGATTTCAGCTCAGGAGGTGTTGGGTGCTCCACCCTCCGAGTGCCCTGTAACCCTTCCCAGAGCCCAGGGCTGCAGAGGAGCCCCTGTCCCACAGCTCCAGGTGCTGCTGACTCACAAACCATGAGACATCACTGGATCATGGAATTGTTAACTTTGGAAAAAGCCTCCGAGGTCATCGAGCCCAACCATCACTCACACGCCAATGTTTGCATTGTCCCCTTACTGCTGTGTCTCGTGGTGGACATAAAGGACAAGAGCTTCTCTCCTTCCACTAACGAGTTCAGGGGCTGTTCTGTAGCAGATATTTCTAAATAAAAAGTCTTCGTGTCATAGCTTCTATTATAAAATGTATAAATAATAAATCTTAAAGATGGTTTTCCAGTGAACTCAAAATTTCAGTTGCAAAGATGACTTTTTCATTCTCGTATTATGAAATGGTAGATAAATAGAATTTTATTCTGATTGAGCTGTGGGTTTCTTTTAAAAGGTTCATCAATACATGGGCCTTGTCTTTCCACTAAAATAAAATTTATTGGGCAGCAAACTCCATTTCAAACTTAAATGAGAAAATTAAGATTTAAAAAGTTCTATCTGCAGATGTAATTAATGATCAAAAATGCAATTAAACATTAAAGAAGTTTTAAACTTTGTGGAACAGTTTCCATAATGAGTTCCTAATAATAAAAGATATTGGATAAGTTTGAGGATAGTTTAAGTAGGCAGTTCCTTTCAGCAAGTTCAATGCTATAAGACTATTTTTTTAAATCAGAGAATAAAATTTATTTATCAATGGAAGAGATCCAAGATTGATCTGTGGCATATTTTTAATATCTATTAGCTATAACTGAGCTGCTACAACTAGAAATTACAGGTGATATTGGCACAAGTACCAACACTTTGTCATTATAAACAGCATGATAAATTCTCTGTTTATTTTCTTTGGAATATTCCCTGGATAAACTTTGATCAGTAAAATTGTCCCTTAGCTCAAGAAGTAGACTCATCATATAGAAGATACTTTAGTAGAAGCTGCTGATTTTGAACTAGGAATGATTGAGTTAAATCCAAATGAAAATTTTAATCAGAAAATGCAGTTTTCTTGGAACCAACTATTTTCAGTAAGAATATGTCCTTCTCAGTGACAATTCTAGGTGTAATTTTTTTCTCAAATGTAAGTATTTGTTCCAGTTAAGTAAAAAGAAATTGCTAAGATAATGTTTTTATTTTGACTAGTTTAACTCCTTTTTTTGGTTTTGCATTTAGAGAGTCCCATTATATTTCTGACTTTTAAAAATCATAGTGAGATTGCATCTAGTCATTCCTTTAAGTTATTTTTTAATGAGACATCTCTATCACTGATGGCACATTTTTCCATTAGCCTAACAAAAATCTTTGGGAAGATCAACATGTTTCTAGGAAGAAATGGGTGTGGTAAACTAATTTCAAAACCAAACGAGCTTTTGGGAAATTTTTGGATGAAGTTTAAAGTCCATTACAGTGAATGTGACTGAAACTATTTCAGCACAGAAGATGCAGACAGGATCTGAGCTTTATGCCCATCTCTATTACCTCACGTTATCCCGTTTTATAAAATGTTGGATCTGAATTTTCATGGCATACCTGATATTAAAACCTTGGTTCTAAAAATCCTACTCCTTCTAAAGAAAAGTGATTGAGAGCTTGTGCTGTGTGTGTCATGTGAGAGAGAAAAGAGAGGGGACAGGAAGGGAAGAGGTGCAAATCTGGATTTGGTTTCTGAAGGGTGTCTGCAGGGTTTCAAGGCTGTGACAACTGTTTTGGTGTCACAACTGGTTTTGAAAAATAAGGTTTTGGCCAGTTTGAATTTTTTATGCTCACATTTGCTCTAAAAGTTTTCCTTGAAAACTAAAATTTGTGAAATATTTATTCATTTTTGTAGTGTCTCCTTGGATAAATCAGCCTATTCAGAAGCAAGAAACCAGAATCAGCTGATTGAGATTGGTATACCTGAAAAGGGAATAAATATTCTGTATCATTTATGGTTTGCTTCAAAATGACTTTGTAAATCGAGTGTTTCAGGCTCTTTTTTGAGTCTTTGTCTTCACTGCATGGCATCAGCACTGTATCTGATGTAAATGGTGTGAAAGTAGTTTTATATGTGATGCTGGGTTCACGAGGATGTTCTGTTTTATTAAATAATCTCTGGTGTCTTCTTTCTTTTCACAATGGGATGATATAAATTACTGTGGTTTGTTTATGTGCTAATCTAGCCCAGCTGGAGATAAATACTGAACATTATTTAATGAAACAAAACTAAAAACATTTCCCACACAATTAACCATTTCCTGTAACTTTAATAAGAACATTAAATTACGTTGAAGAATGTGCAGTGTGCTTACCAAGCAGTAATTTAGGGGGAAATAGTTGTTTTTCTTTTTTCTTTAACAAATGCACTGGTGCCAGGAGTCCTGGAGGGGCTCCCTCTCAGTAGAGGAGGGAGCAAAGGCCTGTGCAGTTTCCACTTTGAGTTCATGCACAAATTGTGCAAGATTTAGCTCAGGCCCTTTCGTCCTTTGCATCATTCCCACACCTACAATGATCAAGGTGTGGCCTCTTGCTGCTCTGTTTTGGAATTTTGGTGTGATTGCCTGAGATTTCCTCTAAGGAGAATGAAGTTTGCCATCTGTGACAAACTTTACCTGTGATTTCACTGAGCAGATGATATAGTGCAGATGCAACAAATATTTTATAAATAGTTTTGGTTGTGTCTCAAGAAGTGAACTGTTATGATTTTTTTTTTACCCCCTTAGTCTTAAAAACACTCAGAAATTATTTCTTGTATAATTTGGTTCTATTAATGGATAGTTTTGCCCATTGCTAGAAAATCTTGGAATGTTGGTTTAGTTATGAAAAAGCAATTTCTTTCATAAAAGGAAATCTACCTGTATGTCTGTATGATGGACATCACATCCATCCCAATGACATTCTGTATCTTCAAGCCTTAGAGCAAGGAAACCAAATGCATCTTTTTATTTCTTTTCCTGTGATTTGAGCATGCAGTAACTAATTTAAGAGTCACTATAAATAAATGCAGAATTCTTTCATCTTGGCTGCAGGCAGGCTCTGTTAGCTTTTTGTGCCAACAGGGGTAGTTACAGGCTTATTTCCTGCAGTAGCTTTATTAATCAGAAGTCCACAATTGTCAGTATTTTGAAATGAAATCACAGCTCATCAGATACTTTGTTTTATTTCATGTTCTAGCTTCCAATTTCTCTTTTCTCTGTTTTGCCCCAGTCTGTTGAGACTGATAATGATAATGTGGATTAGACATTTTTAGAACTGAAAGGAAGGTTAAACCCCACTCCATCTCATGGACATGTGTAACACATCTTTGTCCATAATGATGTCCACAGAGATCATTGTTTCCATCAGCTGGGGCAATAATACACAGCTCACCACAAATATCCCTACAGGTATTCCTTCATGCACTAGGGCTGGAAACTTGTGGTTTTTTTGGCAGATCTATCTAAGGGTTGTGGTACCTGGTACTAATTTCATCTTATTGTCAAATGACCATTTATTAAATCTTCTTTAGGAAGTTGGAATTGCTCTCAAATAAAGTATTTTGGCGCTGTCACCCTTTGTTAGGGTTTAATGGCATTGCTGTAATGAGTGACTCAGAGGAACTCATTGTTTCATTGTTTCTACACATTGCCTCTGCTGATGCTTTCCAAATTATCAGGGTCTTTGGAGATTTATGCATTCAGTTTGGATTTTCCCATAGATAAAAATCCATGGCATGCATCTTTCATGGAGGGCTGGGTTTACCTAGAGCATGTCATTATTGCTCTGTGGCCATACACTGCGGCTGCTGTCAGTGAGCTGATATAATCTATTTTTTACAATGATCTGGAAAGGTTTCATCCTCATAATGCTGCTTTTCTGTTGCCTTTTGGCTTGGAATTTGCTTAGAAAATAAATGTTCCTTTTTTACACCCTATAATATGTCCTGTACAACAAGTTGGTAGCTGCTCTCACTATTAGGATTTGCTGCTCTTCTTGTGGTAGATACCTGTTTCTCCAGTAGCTTTTATCTCTCATGTTTTATAAAGCTTGAGCTATGATAGCCAGGTCTTTATATGGAAATATAAAATTATCGGTATTTTTTACATGTTCCCAAAAGACTGGATTGCTTCTATTTTGTTCTTCTTTTTTAAATTTGGAATAGAATTCTCTACTAGCAAGCAATAATTTTCAAGGATAGAAGGAAGCTAGAAGTTGATGGAGCAATTTTGGAGGAATAATGACCTTAGGTTGTGGGCTTGATTATTCCCTTGTTTACACCTCTCAGAATTCACAGGAGGAGTTACCATAAATGTGTTTGCTGCTTGTTTTACAGAGATGTCAATGATTGCAAAAAATGCAGGAGAACAGCAAATCAGGCTCAATATTTGGGATTTGTAACACCACAAAATGAACAGAAACATTCCTTCACTGGAACCTTCACTGCAGAGATGGGCTAACATAGCTTGTTCTCTTTATTCTAGGGAATAAGAAACAAGTGAGCTATAGCCAAAAACAAAAAAAAAAGGAAAAAAAAAAAAAAAAAAAAAAAAAAAAAAAAAAAAAAAAAAGAGCACCTTTTAGTGCCAGGGAGGCCAACCCAGCCAACAACTTGTATCTTAGAACAGAACTAAACTAACAAAACTTCAGCAATTGATCCTGAAATCTGCATCCTTATTTTCTAATGTGATTATTGCTCTACTTGACAAGCTCTTGAGAAATGTTTAATAAATATAATGTCCTTTCAGGAGCACTAACAGGAGGGAAAGATGGAAATTCAGAATGTTTTGTTCCTCTTTTTATTATGAGGGGTGAATTGCTTTGTGTGGAGATTAGGAAGACAAAAGTTCTTCACACCTATTCTATCTTTTGGTATGAAAGTCAACCATTAGATGCAAAGAGATGGCTCTTTGGCCATAGTTCTGGAGGTGTAGAGGGATTTTAAGGCTCCCAGTGTCCCAGAGATGGGAGGGCACAGAGCCAGGTCCAGCTCCCACTCTTACTGACTGCTGAGCCTCTAAATCTGATAATTGTGCTCTAAAACCCCACACATTGCACATTTGCCACTGTACCCCTTGTCAGGTGGTTCCAGATCAAGCGCTGTAAGTTAACACTTCAGTGATGTCCTTTGAAACCCTGAATTGTTTACCCAAACCTGTGGAGAGCTGGAGGCCCCTTTAATCTGAATAATTTCAGTCAATGAGCATTCATAGCCTTACACTTTCTGTTGTAATGAGGTGCCCAATTCTGTGTTTGAAAGCCGACATTAGCGCCCATGTAAAATACTTTTTAGCTGTCAGGATTTGGAGATTCTCTTTGTGTGTCAGTGTCTGAATAATTGACTGCTGCTTCCCGAGTTATGCTGGCTGAGACTGGAGCTGAGTTACCCTGAAGAAGGCAGGAGTCTGGAAATGCTTTAACTTTGGTGATTGTTGTCCAGAGTAAACATTAGGAACACAATTAATCAGAATTATTCGGAATTATTTCTTTCTCCTTTTAGGAGGTAAATATTGTAGCTGCTGGATAAGGTGGTGTAAACCCTATTGAAACCATTTCATTAATCACCTCCAAAACGTGACTTCAAGCTGTTAATGTTTAATGAAGCAGTGGATAGTTACTTCTGTTAGAACTGTGATTTTTTTTTTTTTTTTTAATTATAGGGCAAGAAACGATAAACAAGGACATGTCCTCAGTGGGAAATAAATAATTTTGGATGTGTTATCAAACACTGATTTTTGGTCATTAAATATCATTAATGTATTAAAAATTATGTCAAATTTTGACCGGACCCCAGTGGTATTTTAGGCTCTTTAGTGCATGAACATACATAGAATTTCTATCACTTAAAGCTATCTTGGCATCATTGTGATGGGCTACTGTGCTTTTGCAAATTACTTTGTCTTCTTTGTGGCTTTGCAATTCTTCTTCTTGATGACACGTCACAGATAATGTCACTTTTAATAGTGACTGTATGAACACTAAGAATTACTAATAATTTTCTGACAGTCTGTGTTTTAGATAAAGACTTTCCCTTCCTATCTTTCTTTCCGTGAAAATCCAATGGTGACAGATTTTCGGGAAAATAGTGTCTAAATCTTTGTGTTTAAATATGATTTTCTTCACGTGGTAGACTGTGCTTCAAGATTAGGAAGATAATAAGACATCTCCTTTAAATAAAGTGGAGTTGAAAGGTGCAATACAGAGTAACCTTGTGAAGATTTCACTCTGCAGCAACTAATTAAACACAGTTTAAGCATACCATAAAATACTCAATTAAAAAAAAAAGGTTGTGAGTACCGACAGGTAATATAATAAATTACAGTCCTGCAATGTCTTTTACCTGCTGCTGTATGAGGAAATACAGAGATTGTCTTTTGTTGAAGGTCCTTTGATCAGACAGTTAAATGTTGACTAAACTGAAATATCTGTCAGTGTGTGAACCCAAGGGTCAAAATAAGGATATGTTTCATAGGAGTGGAAAAGGGATGGAGATAAGAAAATATAAAAGCACGTGGACTCGTTTTTCTTTTCTGCACAAAAAGTTGTTATGAGACCAGTCATATCTGGTAGCATTGAGGCAACCATCTAGTGGTTTTTGGTTGGTTTTTTATTTTGTTGAAAACCATCAAATCTTTAGTAAGTCCTCCCATTCATTCTGCTTTAAAATGACATTTGAATACATTGCATAAAGCTGCTTTGATCGGGTGTAAAGAGCTTGTTCTTACATTCCCATGTGTGTATGGGAGTGCTACAGCCTGCAGGTGCTGCACATATATTTGGGTGAATGTGATTGAAGATAAAATAGGCATCACAATTGATTTCTCTAAAAACAGGACTATGCAGAAATCTATCATTTAAATCAGTTTGCTCTGAAAAGAATGTAAAGATAGAAAATTAAGATTAGCAGTCTTTTGCATTCTTCTCCCCTTTTCCAGGTCTCTTTCTTATGGAAGGCAGTTACCTTCCAGTGTGGCAATAATTTAGACCCATGTCACTGTTGTAATGACTTTGGAAAGCTATAAAGACACAGTTTGCAGAGTTTTAAAGTATGTGCTTAAAGTATATTGCTGTTGAGCAAAGCACTTAAGCATGTGCTTAATTTCAGGTATGTGGTAAAGTGTCATTGGGTTTATTTATGCAGCAGTCTGGGTGGCTGAAAAGTGAATTCAGGCCTGAATGCTGCTGCCCTGCAGAGATGAGTGTGGGACGGAAGGGGAAGGGAATGGCAGGCACCTGGAAACTGAGGGTTTGAAGGAAATCCTCAAATTCCTCTTGCTGCTTCCCTGAAGTGCCTGAAAACCACCTCTGGCAGGACCTGGTCAATTCAGATCCAGCTGGTAATGAGGGAAATTCCTTATCATCAGAAAGAATCATGCTCCTGAAGCATTCTTGTGTATTCATTCTGTCGTGAAAATGCTTGTCTTGCTCCAGAACAGGCTTTTGAAAAAGTCCAGATGTCCACTATCTTTTAACACTTTTTCCCATACTGGGAGATTTCCAGATGATTCAGGGAAGTTAAATCTAATTCCGTTTTCACTTGGTTAACAAAACCAAATTTTTTAACTGCTCCTCAGATCTCAGACTTTCTTAGTTACTCCTCTTGTTGCTTCCCACCTTTTTTTTTTCCTCTTTTTTTTTTTTTTTTTTTTTTGGTAGTTCAGCAATCAAAATTAACAATAGACCCACAAGATCAATATTAATCAGATCAAATATTGGTTTTGCTGGCATATGTATAAGCCCTGCTCATCATCCCTCCCAGGACGGGGAAGTGGTTTTTGGGTAACAGTATCAGTCTGCTGAGTCCTGTTTAGCTCATGGGTCCTGGACTCGATCCTTATTGATCCTTTCCAGCTCAGGACATTCCATGATTTTGTGATTCCCACTGCAAGACAGAGCATGGGACAAAGTTTCTGTGCTACTTCTGGGCTGCAGTTCATCCTCCTGTTGCTTTTCTGCACAGATTTCAGCTCTGCTTCGGTAGCACTTCGCACAGTTCTTGATGGAGTTTCACATTGTTGATTTTGGATCATTTTTACAGCCTGTTTCCAATTCTGATTCTGTTCTTAACTGTCTGCAAGAACACTCCAATAGCAGAAACAGTGATGAATAGTGATGGGCTTGCACAAAAAGTCCCTGAGAGTTCCTAGTTGAAAATACTTCCCCTTTTGGCAATTCAGTATTAAGAACTGACATTTCACACAGCTTGTCAAACAGCTGTACAACAATAATTTCATCTAAATCTAATTTTCCTACAAGAAAATCCTGTGGTATTGTTCTTGAAGTCTTGCAGCACTTTGTCCTGATTATCCCTAGTTTATCAGTGAAGTGAAACGAGATGGGCTGGATATTATCTTGTCTAGATAAATTAATGGTGGCTTTTTTTATCACTTTATTGACTATAAACCTAAGTTTTGTATGTATATATTTTTTCTTTTCCGAGAACTAACAACTAAACTGCTTGTGTCTACTTTATTCTCACCTTTCTTAGAGTTTTTTACATTCTCCAGTCCACCAGAATTACCCAGTCTTTTTGAACTTCTCAGGGATGTCTCTTAAATAGTTCAGAGATGACTGAAGCTTCAAATATTTCTGAGTAAAGTTGATCTGTTGATTCATCTATTTGCTTGTTTCTTTTATATTTTTTTATTTGCATATTCTGGTCTTTGTAATTGGTAAGCATACAGTTAACTAAGAATCTAATCTCAGGTTTTTGTGTGTGACAGGAGTATTGGAAATGTCAGCCTTATTCCTTCTGCCTTTCTTCTTTTGAAGTTTGCTTTTGCAGACTTCTCTCTTTCACTATTCTCTCATTTTTTCCTAATCTTCTCATCAGAATAACTTTGCAACTTTAGATTCTTAACCAGTTCTCTTCTGTTCCTTCTATTTCCCTGGTGGTTCCTCCATCCTTTTGGAAGACAAAACACTGTCCCCAGTGTGTTCAGAAAGTTGACAAAAATTGTATAATAAAAATACTTCTTGCTGCCTGATCCATCCTGAGGGTGCGTCTGCACATTTCTCCCAATGATACATAGACATGAATCTCAGGATGTTTGTGGAGCCTGAGGCTTGTGCTTGATTTTCAAGGTTAAAAAGGGAAAGAATGACTCCCTACAGTACAGCACCTCTAGTTGTGATTCCTTTTATCTTTATGCAGTCATTCAAGGAGACATTAATTCCCTCTGGCTGGTTGAACTGCAGGCTTCAGAACTGGCAGACGTGTTATTGATAAAGAGGCAAAGCCTCCCTCTTCCCTTGTCCTGCTCCTCTTGAACAATTTATGGCCCTTTTACAGCAAAATCCCAGTTCCACAACACATCCCATTAATGCTCCAGTGCTGCTTTTGTTGTTGACCATGTGCAAAAATTTCGACCTCTTGCTGTTGTTTTTCATTTTCATGGCCTTTCCATATCACTACCTGAAATACTTAATTGGGGGCTCCCTTTTTTCCTGTCCTATAATTCTGCTTCAATTTCCCAATTAAATAGCTGGCCTGAGAGTTTCAGATTTCATAATATCCCTATTTTTGCCCATCTCTGTGATTTTTTTTTTTTCACTGTATCAGCCTAGCTTAGGGATGCAATGTGAAGGATGGTTTTTTTCCTTAATGGCTTTTTTTTTCCTCAAATTTACTGGATTCTCCAGGGATAGAAGCATCAGCAATTCTTTATCTGCCTTTCCTGCCCAAAAGGAGGGTTTCCTCAAGAGGGTTTCTGGATGTAGCTCCCAGATGAGTAATGTATGATGCTGAGGCTGGGTTTTAGATATTTATTTGGATCAAAGTACCTGTGTGTCAATATGTGGTCCTGTGTAAATCTCCTGAGAGTCAGCACACTTAGGAAGTCTGAGCTTTGTGCCCAGTTCTCAAGGTTAAAAATACACCCATATTTTCTGTAACATTTCCCAATGCTTCTTCCTTCTATGTCTTCAGCTGTATTATTTTCCCACTGTCTGCATTTTTCCTTGCACACTTTGCTTCTAATTAAAGATTCTTGATAACAGTACTGAAATAGCTCTCTTTTGCCTCAAATCACTCTCTAGGACTTCAAGTACCCTTAAGAATCTCTGCCACCTTCTTTGCTGAGCAGAAGTGCTGAAGTGACTGCCAAACTGAAAAGTCACAGAATAAGATCCAAATGAGATGTCTGGGTCACCATAATCAGAACCAGAACTGAAATGAGAGTTCAGCCACAGTGCAGGCTAAATTCAGAGTTCATTTGGGCTGATGTTTTTTATTCTGGAAATGCTTGGTTGCATTAACTTGTGCGGATAGGAATAGACTATTGCTGAGTAAGATACAGCCTTCTTCTAATTATTCCTCTCTTTTCTAAATACTTCTGTTTCTGGGATAGACTACATCAACAGAATTTTATTTTTTTTAAAATGTGGCACCAGTATTTGGAACCATGAAGGAAGACATGCAATGGGCTAGTCCTAGAACTTATTGCTGTACTTAATATTCTTAAACATTTGCTTATTTCAGTTACTGTTGCAATTGCCAATGTCCAAGAGAGATTCTACAGTATTTTATTGAAAAATTTGCATTATAAAAGCAAAATCCTTCCTAAGTCTTATGTACTCACATATTGTATACTTAATATTTTCCTCACAGCCTTGACTGGAGAATTCTTCCTTCATTTACTAGTTTTTTTTTTCTGTGTGTGTATTCACATAGTTGTTCTGCTTTGCCTTGGGCTGTAGTTGTGTTTCCTTGATGGATGAATAGCTTTCTTCGTGGATAATTTGTATATCAGTTTGTAAAACATTTTCAGATCCTTTGGGAAAGAAAAGGTATTACACAAATCTTGGATAATGGATGCATGTGTTATTGTACAACTGTTTGGTGCCTTTCATTATGTAACATCTGCAGTGCATGAACAGGCTCTTAGCACAAAGTTGTGTGACAGCTCCATTTCCTATTGCAAGAACAGCATGGAAAAAAGCTCAGAGTGCAATTTTACAGAAAACCTCTTCTCCTCCCCTTTGTTGTAGTCATAAGATTTTTGGGATGCTAAGATTTGCTCTATCCAGTGACTGCTAATCAGAATTCAGGGTATTGAACACAGAACAGGTGCTGCTTCCTCGATGTTTTAAGGCATCCTAGACTTACGGTGGAGTTGCCATTTTTAAACCCAAACTCTGCCGTGTTAAAAGATTTTTGTAATTTTCAGCATAATGTAAGCACATGTAGTCATGTCTCTGTTTCAAAGGAAAACAATTCTCAATAGAAATGTGGTGTTTAATCACTGTCAGCTTCATGAGGCTGTGTTGAGTGGATGGAAAATGGAGCAGGATGGAAAATATTTCAGAGGAAAATTATCCTACAAAAAGGAATTGTGATCAAAAGAGTGAGGGGAATTATATAAATTTTTACAAAATTTCAGAGTAGGAGAAGAGAACAGTTTCTGTTGATATTGGAATGTTTTCTTTCTGGCTGAAATGAATTTTGACTTTTGTAATGTAGTGAAATTAACATAGTATTACTTCTTTGTAATAAAACTAAATTAAATAACATTATAGGGGAAAAGTCTCTTTTTGTTTAGTAGTAGGAAATCCAATGCCATTAAAATATTTTACTTGTTTTTTTTCTCCAAATTTAGTTTTATTGTAAGTTATGGCATTTTGTTATGATTCTATTCTGATTTTTATCTCCCATCATTCTCTCATTTTTATCCCTTTTTTATTCCTTTCCACCTCCCAAATTAGCAAGTGGATTTGGTCTTCCTAATCCATCCCTTTTATGTAGTGTACAAGGGCTTAAAAATTGCTGAATTAATTTAAGCATTCAATCTGAGTAATTTTAGTAAGTGCCTGATCTACTGAGGCCCTGTTTAATATCCCACTTACTTCCTGCATCCCTCATGTTTGAATATCTGTGAATCTGAAAAATCTTCCAGGAGCAGCAAGGACATCTTGGGCTCCTGAATAAGCCAACTTGCATTTTTGTGAGCTGGGATTTAGTAATGACCTGGCTCTGCACATCAGTCCCAGTTCCTTATCAGTTATTCCCCACGGGCAGGGGATCCTCAGGGAACCATTTGTTGTTTCTGAGTATCCATGCAGTTGGAAATTCTTTGAGGAACAGCTGCGTAGCAACCATCAGGGAGAAAAAAAATAAAATAATCAGCCTCTCATTTGTGGCTTTAACCATGAGGCTACTCTAGTAATCCTTCTGCTTTTTCTGGACATGTTTCTGATTTATACCTATGTCAATAGGAGAATTCCATGTTCCTGGGAACCAGTCATTTGTTGACCAAGTGTAGACTTAATCTGTAAAACATTGACAGATTTGCAAATATATGATTACACTGTATTTCTGGATTCATGTATTTTACTACAAATATTGATTAGGAGCATTTTAAAGGGTCTGAACCAATTTTTTTCCACTGTACAGGCTGATCCTCAGTACAAATTGTACTGTTTTCTGCCTCAGTTTCAAGTGTGTCTTCTTAAGAGTTACAAAGTGAGCTGAAAGCTTTTACAAGCAAACTCTGCTGTAACAGATTTTCATGGGTGAGGAGCTCTTATAGCAATTTTTGCCTGATTAAAGATTCAGTGCAATGGTCAGAGTATGGGAAATGCATGTTTTAAAATCTAAAATCTAGTCTTGCTCCTTCCCAGCCTATTCCATCATTTGTATAACTGCTTTCTTGAGTAAAAATAGTGTTAGTGATAAGCATGAGTAGTTTTATATTGTATTATTATTTATATAATGGCTGTTTCATGTTAGTGAACTGGTTGTGAGAGCTGGATCTTTTGCTGGAAGCTGCCATTAGGATTTAAATTCCACTAATGCATTTGGATAGAGTTGCTCCATAGAGACTTTGGGAGTAGGTCAGGCCTGCCCTTTGAACTTTGAACTATTGTTGGAATATGCTGTTTGTTGTATAATGAGATTTATTTTTGTCTGTACTTGGTCTCATTCTCTGTACTTTCACTGAAATATTTGCATGTGTATTTAATAAGTCTTGTAACTTTCCTGCTGGAATATATTTGCATTTATTTGTATTAACTCAGTGTTTGCATTGATTGTTTTATCTAAAACAAGACGAGGAGAGAAAAACATGAGTACAATTTATTCACAAAGAAAATAACTTTTCACTGAGGCTGGTGTTAGAATGTAATGTGTTTTTAAATGCAGAAGGTGCCTGGAATTTTCCCTCTATCAAAGAATTTCTTAAAAAGCAAAGTTCAAATATTCAGTTATTTAAAGACATAATTTAAAAAGCATTCAGTAGAAAACCACAATCTGTCTGTTTTTCAGCTTTATGTGACTCAGAGTGATATTCTTCTGGAGAACTATCTTTAGTTTTTGCAAGCCCACAAATCCACTTAAAACACAAGTTTGGAACAATCATCTTAACTTTTCTTGGGTTTTGGTGACATTAGTTTGATTTTTAAATT